>CM038143.1:369262089-369847131 GCA_021437245.1 Aegilops speltoides
GGTGCTAAAGGTTAGCCACGAACCGGTACTAATGAGAGCGGCCCGGCTAGCCGTTGGAACCGGCACTAATGTATACATTAGTGCCGGCTCTAATACAAACCGGCACTAATGTGCTTCACATTTGACCCTTTTTCTACTAATGCATGTACTCCCTCCGTCTAGGTGTGTAAGTCATCTTACGAAAACCAAATAATCCCAAAACACGTAGGCGCGGTGCATTAACTTCTACCTCGTTTCTTGTTTCTTGACATATGAACCAATAAGAGATGAGGGTGTGCATGCTTTTAATGACCTGAGACTATCAAAAATGACATGCAGTGGTTAGTTCATTGCATGCAATACTATTAATTAGAATATAAACATTAATGTCTCTCGTTTTCCCCTCCTTCTTGGTCACGGTGCACATCCTAAGATGACTTACTCACCTATGTGAAAGGAGTACTATTAATCTTGTCAATAGTCAAATTGGAAACCATCTAAGTACAAATCTAGAATGCGTCGAATCTAACAATATTGATTGGGCGTTGTTGAATGTTGATACCATTTTTTATCATAGTAGAGATACTTTGACTACGCATAAAACTTATATGTAAAGTAGAAAGGATAGGAGGGAGTATATTATGCGTTCAAAAACGAAACGAACATTGAATACCCTTTCTATATGATTTGCGGATGCTATGATCACCGGTTCAAAATTTTGAATCCGCCTTAGGTATCACGTGCCCCCACTCGCTCCCTCTTGATTTCATCTCGGGGTCCGGAGATCTATTGAAAGAGAACTAGGGTGGGTACATGCGAATGATACTCGGCGGAATGTTCAAATGAGGCATGCCGGAGGATGGACTCGACTGGAGGGCGACATGATCGATGGAGAAGAGGGTTGGAGAGGAATGAGAAATAAGCAGACACCACATGATTACACTTGAACGGCTCAAATAAACAATAAGTTGTCTCGCTTGGCCTACATAGTGAAAGGCCTAATGCGCAACGCGGAGCACTGATGCTCGAATATGGCCGGGAAAACAGGGAAACCAACATGTGGGGCACACCCGTAGGGATGACATAGCGTAGACTAGTCCAATGGAGGAGCTGGCCCACGACCTCCTCGCCACCGACAACCGTTCATGTGGGTTGTTGGGGCTAACAACGAGGCGCGGCTCCAGCACCGGTGAGCGACACACTCATATCGTCGATAGACACGGTCGGTTTCAGTGTGCCGAGGGTGGCGTTTGTGCTGTGGCACGACCAACGGTATGTTTGGTTTGTGCCCAAGGTTGCCCCATCAAAGCATTGGGTAGCCAAAATTTTGGTTGAGGTATTGGTTGCCCATGATTTGGCCGACATTCGCAAGAAAAATGAACTAGAGTTGGCTAGAGTTCATTGGCATGCCAAAGAAATGGCAACCATCCAAACAAATACCAATCTTTGGGTCATGGCCAAAATTTTGGTAAGGTGCACTTTGGCCACAATCCAAACACACCCCAACACCCGGCTCGTCGAGGATGCACGGGGCGCTGCGACGCGTCCGCGGAGTGGTGTAGCGTGGTCAACTGCATCCTCTGGACTTGAGACCATGCCGGGTCGTCTTGCTTTTTCAATGACATGCGGCGATCGCATTTGAGCAAAGGGCATCTCCAACGTTGCCACGACCGCAGCTGACTACCCTGGCACACCAAAGCCCTCGTCCCTCGCGCTGTCACGCGGTGCGTTCGCAGCCAGCGCCAGCTGCCCGCATTCATGCCGTCCGTTCATATGTCGTCGTTAAGAGGCTCGGTGCCCGAGGAACCAACTCTTGTGACTGAATGACGCACCCGGACGCTTGGCCTCACCGCAATGCGCTACTTAAAGCGGCAATGCCTAGCTAACCTCCACACCATAGCGCATCGTCCTCCTACCTGGCACCACATCCGCCATGACCGCAAGTGCGAACGCTCTGCGGGAGAGCTTGTCTTCGGGGATGAAGCTCGAGGTCGCCGCCCTCACTCAAGTCGCCTCTCGCGACGCCGGACGCGGACGCGACCGCATAAGCGGTGGCCACGCTAGCGGCCGACGAGGGGAGCACCGTCGGCCACGCGTCCTACTTGCCGCCGTCCAACGTCCGGCACCGACGAGGTCGGGGACTCCTCTGAGGATGAGTAGGGCATGGGAGGCGGCAGGGCATGGTGTGCCAACTGGTCGGTCCGTATACCGTGTTCTACTCTTCCTCGCCGGAGACCGCACCTTCACTTCACGGGTCTTGAACCCGCCCCCGTACATAGAGATCGCAGATGGAGGACGTCGGTCGCCACCGTAGAATAGGTTTAGGGTCGGGTTTCTTTTATTTTTCTGTCTTATAAAAGTTCGAAATGTAATGAAAATATGCCGTGTTTGCATTAATATCGGCGGTGTATATGAACTTTCACAATAATATACATATTGTAGGAGTACTAGCAAGATGCCCTGCGTTGCCGTAAGATCAAGATCTTGTGGGAGAAAAGGATGAGCGAGGGAAAGCCTTATCGCAAAAGTGGAGAGGAGTCTTGGGTAAATTGTCATAGTTTCCTTCCTATCCGTTAGATATAGATCGGACGGCCTATATTGCAGGATGACAGGCACACCATCATCACCAAATCTGCTTTTTATTGAACCGAGACAAATCTAAAAACCCAACTAAGCCAACCTCCCAAAGATATCGCGCGGGAAAAGACCAGCTCGCCGTTTAGTCGGGATTACGGATTACTAGTAGTAGTATCGATGGATCGCGCGAAGCAACTTTTTTTTTTTGAGGGGGCGAAGCACCTAGTTTAAAAGGAAAAAAGCCGGTACACTCACAGCACTCCTGTCGCGGTCGCGTTGCATCCCACACACGTTCGGTCCTGCACACGGCTCACGCCAACGGGCAGCGCTTGGCTTGCCTCTTCAGCGACACGTGGGACTGCACTTGGAGAAACCGACCATCGCCAAACTCCCCCCGCCCACCGCGCAAAAATCCTCCCCCTCCACACAAAATTCCCCAAATTCGATTCAACCGCCCTTCGGCCAAATAATCCCCAAACCCCCTCCCCTCGTCCCCCCTCCACTCCATTCGCTCCGCCAAAGCCGCCCTCCCCGCCACGCCGATACGTCGGCGCCGAGGTTCCTCGAGGGGACGCACGACGATCCTCTCACTCCCACAGTACGCTCTTGTAGACTGCCGTCCTCTAGCCGCGCCGCCACCTCTGGCTACGTTCTTGTGGAGGCGCACGACGGTCTGCGCCGCCACCGATGGCGACGTTCGTGTGGAGATGCACGGCGGTCATCTTCTCCCATGGTACGCGCATTCTAGACTGAGGCCCCGTTCATGTCGGTGTAGCGCTGAATGTTAGCTGATAGACGCTGTTAATCTCACTGTTTGCCGAAGTAGTTTACTGTCAATATGCTCTGCTTAAGAAGCTTCCTTGCCCTGTTCTGCACTCAATCTGCTTAGCTGAGATGGCATGTGTGACACTCCAAAAATTTTATTTGGTTTTTAGCAAAAACATTGCTGGTTTCTTTCTTTCTTTAAGAAAGGCCTTTTATTTTTCTTTTCAGAAAAAGGCTATTCTCTTTAACTTCTCTTTTCTTTGGCAAGTTTGTCATCTCTGTTTTCTTCTTCAAAACCTTAGGTTTGATCCTTTAAATATTCCCCTCTGTTGTTTCCTTCCAAAAATTGGATTTTTGGAGTTTATCTTCTTTCATATTTCAAAGAAAAAGATTTAGGGTCACCTTTCTTTTCTTAACCATCCATGACTCAGTATTTTACCCATGTGGTAAAACCACTCCAAAACCTCCTCTCCTCCTTGCCCGGCAACTTAAGTTCACTATCCCAACTCATCCAAACAAGTTTTGGATTTTATTTGAATTAATTCTTCTCTCAAATCTTTTACGATAATTATTTTGAGCTGAACCATTTACAAAGCAAGTGTTCCTTTTCTTGTGAGTTTTGATCTCAAACCAACTCTCTTGGCTAGTCCTTTGTACTCACAACCCAGGACCATCTTGATCCACTCATCTTCTTTTCAAATTTTTCAAACTACACTCTCTGCAAGTTTGGACCAGATTTGCCAAATTTGGTGAAATTCATACCTACACTCCTCCAAAAATTCCACCAAAATCAGGCAGCCCTCTTTGGGACGTTGAGGAGCCACTCCACCAAAAATCAGCCCAAGGAAAAATTCCTACAAGCGTAATCATTACATCCGAACACTGGCGTGCCTTTGTTCAAACACTGCGATAAATTCAGTTTGCGGTGTCATTTTTCATCCGGCGATTTGATCACAAAGTCTTGTGCCTTTGTACGTTGCTTTCGTCGCTGGCTCGCTTGTCCGCAGCCTTGCACGCACGCTTAGCGGCTTCGGCGTCGGGAGCACCACAGCCGCTTCGCGGGCGTGTCCCACGGCGGTAACGCCACCGTGGCGACCAGCGGAGAGACGACACACGCCCGCAACGCCGTTCTGCGCCGCCCATTGCTTCTCAGCTCTCCGCGTGGCCTCATGCACGCCAAAGACACCCGCTGCACCGTCGTCGTGGCCCGGCAAGCACAGGGCGCGCTCCCTGCCGCCGACGTGCCCGCACTGCTCCGTTCCGTCGAACTCCACCTCAGCAAGCCAAACTCGACGCCGCTGGCACCAAATCAGCTCCAGGTGGCAACAACGACAACGCTCCAACTCCTAAACACCCTGTCCAGCCACTGCTCCGCCGTAATCCCTCGCCGGACTTATCCCGTTCGCGGCAACCGCCTCGGGTCGCCTATAAAAGACCCCGAGTCCCCTCTCGAAACACGCCACGCTCACTACACTCCACCTACACCTCACCAGGCCACTAGGAGGACCTCGAGAGGTCTCCTCCCCAACTCCGGCCGCCCGTTCGCCTCGGGCTCCAGCTCGATTCGCTGCAGTGAGGCCGTCTCCGATGCCCTAACTCCGTCCGGCTTCCTCTCTAGCTACCATATCCCTAACCCCTCGTCAATTTGATCATTGCAGCCCTCTCCGGTGAGCTTCATCCTCGCCCGAACTGCCGTCGTCGCGGGCAGGAGCCACCGTCGGCGTGGTGCTCGCTTGGCGACCACCACCACCACCAACCGACGCGAATGGCACCTGAACACGCTGGTACTCCCGATCACCCTACCTCGCCGTGGATCGCCCATGGCGACCACCATGCTCTCGGCGCCAGCGAGCCCCGACGCGCCCCTTTCAAATTTGAACCTGACGGGTGGGACCGGCCCGTCAGCCTCTCTGTTCGTTTTTAAACGAACCGTTTTCTGAAAACGTCTTTTGCCAGAATACGTTTTCTCCTCTGAGCCGGCGTATTCTAATCTGAAACGTTTTCTGTTTTTGCAATAAAAACCCTGGGAAGTTTCGGTTTCATTACAGATGGGTCCCTGGACAAAAACCCTAATAACTTTTTATCAGAAGCATATTTTTGATTGATTCTTTTTCTGTCCTCTTTGAAATTTTGTCTAGTTTTTTATCAGATTTATTTGAAAATTATTTGAGATAATTTTGTGCACCTTCCGTATTCACGATAGCAGCGTATATTTTACTGTTATACCGAGATACGAAGGAGGTGGCGAACATGAACTTCACCGAGCTAGGCTCCGACTACTCTGAACCAGGCAAGCATGTTGAGACTTTTGATATGATGAGTGTTTGGCATGTTTGCATGTAAGTAGTTTCATAGCATGTTGGTGAGCATCTGATGGAGGTTATTATTCATGCATGTGGAGACATGTAATTTCATTGATCCATACTTGTGGTGTATGGAGGTGCATGGCCATGTGTTGGCATGAGTATGGGTAAGATGGCAGTGTTGTAGCATGCGGTCTTCGCCACACATCTCTTTACTTCGAATCAACCCGTGTCGGTTCGATTCCCTTCGATTTCACTCCGTACTACCACATGTTTTCCGCAAGGAATATGGCATAATAAGTTGCAAACCGCTTTCTGGTACACACCAAAAGGAGAGGCGGGATGATGGTTCCATATTACTGGATTAAAGCCATCATCCGGTCGGGGGCATGGGTGTTTCGGTTGGGACGAGAGGGGCACCCTTAGGCGTATATAAATTCGATCCCATGCTATTCGAGATTGTGATCTCCCGTCTCAAAAGTTTTTCTTGAGCGATGTGCGGGGTGGTTCGACATCGAGAAGTATGATGGGTGTGTCTTTGGATCGCTGTGTTTTCTTCGAAATACCGTGAAGCGGAACTAGTCCTTCGTGACTACGAAATCCGTTGGTGTGGGTGATTTTAGTACAAGCTCTGCAGAGTCAAAACTCCTTTGAATCATCTTATCATCATCAAATTCTATACTATTCTTATCGACAAGTGTTTGTTGATGACGAAAACTCGGAGAAAGTTCATGAGTACTAAGTGCGATTTAATGGGATATTCTTGTGATGTGCTAACCCGTTTATTATTATGAGCTGAATTTTTGTTATGAGTGTTGTTACATTCTTTTAAAGCCCTTTATGCGGTGTCGCTCGGGCCTTGACCGTAGCATTTCCTTTAAAGCCCTTTATGCGGTGTCGCTCGACGCCTTGACCGTGGCATTTCTTTTAAAGCCCTTTATGCGGTGTCGCTCGACCTTGCGATTGTAGCATTTCTTTTGAAGCCCTTTATGTGGCGTCGCTCGGGCCTTGATCATGACATTTCTTTTAAAGCCCTTTATGCGGTGTCGCTCGACGCTTGACCGTGTAGCATTTCTTTTAAAGCCCTTTATGCGGCGTCGCTCGGGCCTTCGACCGTGGCATTTCTTTTAAAGCCCTTTATGCGGTGTCGCTCGGGCGCCCGATTATGGCATTTCTTTTAAAGCCCTTTATGCGGTGTCGCTCGACGCCTTGACCGTGGCATTTCTTTTAAAGCCCTTTATGTGGCGTCGCTCGACGCCTTGATCGTGGCATTTCTTTCCTTCTATTTATTTATTTACCTTCGGCGTCGCTTGGACACCGATCGGGTTTCATTTTGTTTATGTTGTTGGGATTTTCGGCGGACTACCGCCGTTTCCCCTTTATTTATTCCGTATGCTAATATACTGTTCATGCATTGGTGTATTTATCGATCGCATTTCATGCATGCATTTGTCATATCTTACGTCCGAGCGGTCTTGCGAGTACTTTTAAAGTACTCAGCGGCTTATTGATTTGGCGGATCTTGTGAAAGCGATCTCATGGATGAAGAGTTCGATAGCGAGTCCGGCGCCTAGAGGAGTCGGTCGATCCGTCGACCCTTGGTTTTGGTCATTGTACTATATCCGCTTCCGCTACCCAAATAAATTCACGAGCCTCACCTCGGCGCCGATGAGATGCTAGTTGAGCATATCACTTCTCCGTGATATACCACCACCGCCAGATTTAGTTCGAGTCGATGGTATGCCACCTCACCCTTGTGTTATACCGCCATTATGTATAATTATTGGCGCTTGTAATAAATTTGTTGAGCATCCTTGGCTCAGCCCTGTATTATATTTTATACTCTTGGCTTCTTGTATCAAGAATTTGTCTACCGTGAGGAGTACTTCTCAAAAACTGGGGTAACAAGATTGGCTTTTCAATAAATATTTTTAACGGAAAACCGGTCGTGACAAGCTTAGTACGAGCGGGCTGATGTAGGAAGCCACTAGGTGCGATCGCTAATCGGTGATTAGCACAATATTATCTTGTCTTATTTTTTTACAATCGTAGACATTCTTTACGGCGGTCGGCATAAATTTATGATCGACCTTTCAAATTTTTACTGCTGTTGTAGATGGTGACGGCGGCTGCGAGTCTCGGATGTTAATAGCGTGCCCGATGGGTTCGTCAAGCTTCTCTCTGCGTCGTTCGGTCGCGATGGGGCCATCTGTCGCCCAGCTTTCACATTCTACCAGCACAAGGTCAGCGACAGTCGACCATGCACCAAAGCAGCGGTGCAATTCAAGGGAGGCGTGTTGAGTTCTGGCGCTTCGGTTTGTGGGAAGAGCCATGCCTACGGAGAAGCATGCTATGCAGATGGCAGCCCGTGAGGCGATAGCTTCGCCTCGGGGATGTCCTTCCCTCAATGAAGACTCGTCGTTACCGCTACCTCCCATGCCATGTGCCCTACACTGTCACTATGCATTCTCTGTCCCGAGAGGAGAGCGGGGCGAGGCCTTTGAGATGCTTATTGAGTATCTCCGGGCCTGGAGGCAGCATTCGACAATTTGGTGGGCGACTTCGTGGCTGCCGCATGGACTCGATCCATGGCTGTGCCGCCAACGGGAGGGAGCTCCTGCACACCGCACCGCCATCAGCGTTTGTCTCGTCCTCAGCATCCTATGCACCGAGTCGTCGCCTGCCTACCACCGAGGAATTCAACCAAGTCATCGCGCCCACTCCAACCGTGCTACACCAACCTTTGCGCCCATCCTGTTCGTGTTGCTCCACCTCGCACCCGCTCCACCTTCTCAGCGCAGCACTCCACGTCTGGAGCCTATTAGTGAGGAGGAGGTCGACTCCCGACCTCGCCGCCTCACCCTTGGCGAGCCAAGGAGATCGTCAACATCTCCGTGAGTGCGCTTAACCGACATGCGAGATGCCGCTTATGCGATATGTGTATATGTACATAGGTTGTGAGAAGTAGCCTGTTTGCGCATCATGTAGGAAGTGGAGAAGTGCACTAGCCTAAATAACATGTCGATTATGTCGCCTATCTGAGTGATGTATTGTATAATTATCGACCGCGTGTAAGATACGTAATGAGCAGTTCTTCTCCGTGCGCAAATCTTTTGTTTCTTTGTGTTGTCTTGGCATTTTATTTGAAAACCCTGTGAATTTATGGATTTAAATTTTTGGCGATTCTTTTCTGTTTGTTCTTATGGGTTTTACAAAATGTATCCCCAGAGTGAAAAATGTCTCGTCCTTGGACGCGCTCCATGCCAGCTCCGCCAGAGGAAAATTGTGACACTCAACGAGACAACAATAACACGCAAGGACGATCGTGTCAGCGAGGCGTGAAACGGCACTTTCTCAAATGTGCCGCCTTTTGAACAAAGTCAGCAACAACATCGAGAAATGATGAACCAAGTTTTCAACATGGGAAATCACCATGGGCGATATCCGCACATTCCAAATTATCTGAATTACGAAGACCGTCCTCGGACATTTTCTCATCTTGACAAACCTCTTGAAGCCGAGGACGGCTTGAGATATGGAGAGAAAATTAAATATTGCAAGATGTTCAGACCAGGAAAAAGTATTATATGCACCGCACTATCTCACGAGAGCAGCCGCTTGTGGTGGGAAAATTTCCTGCACATGCATCCCAATGAAAATAATATAACACAGATGATTTCAAGGAAGGTTTTCGTGGTGCACACATTCCCAAGAGTATTATGAAAATCAAGAAGAGAGTTCGATGACCTCAAACAAAGGAATATGGCGATGTCGATTACAATGGTCGATTCACTTTATTGTCCCTTCACGCCAATGAAGAGCGTATGACCGAAAGCAAGAAGATGGAAAAATTCCTTGACGGTCTAGCGCCCGCACTTAAATGCCAACTGGTTGTACACACTTTTCCAGATTTTAAAACACTGGTGGATAAAGCCATTACCACGGAAAATGAGAGACGCGGCTTGGAAGATTTCATAGCGAAAAAGGACCGGACAAACCATGCTGCAACCATCGAAGCAAGATAGATTTTCGAGAAAGGTGGGGCGCACAAATCCACACAAGCGTCTCACGCCCAATCAAAAATTTCATGCAAGGGACAAGGAGTTCACATATCGCCCGAGCGTTACTTATTACGCTGTGGAGAGGAAGGGCATTATGCCAAGCAATGCCCCAAACCAAGAACTCAACCCGAAGCGAACAACGGTGGCAATAATTCAGCACCAAGCGAAACAATTTCAACCCCAATAACAACCACGGAAGGGTCATCGAACCACGTGACCCCGGAGGAAGCCAGAATGCCCGGATATCGTGCTCGATGCGTTTCATGTCAACACAATACCTGCCATGGTTTTGTTTGATTACGGAGCTTCTCACTCATTCATTCGAAAGGTTTTGCTTTGAAAATAATTTTCGATGCTTCCTTTGGAAAAATCGATGATCATCAAGTCCCACGAAATCAGCAAGTTACTCGAGTTCTTGTCAAGGTGTGGTTATTAAGTTTGAAGGATTAGAGTTCCACATAAATCTCATTGTTTTGGAAAACAATGGTGGGCGTCATCCTAGGGATGGATTGGTTAACCACCAACAAAGGTTTTATCATTGTTTCAACGATCCGTAATTCTCACTCATCACCTCGGGAAAAGCAGTGAGAGTTTACGCCCAAGACGCAGAAAAATATCTCGCAACCAAGATTGAATAAAGTGGACATTTCGAACTAAACAAAGTTCGATGGTGTGTGAATTTCGAGGCGTATTTCGAAGAATTACGGGCATGCCACGGATCGGAAATAGAATTCAGCATTGAGCTAGCACAGGAACCACCCCATATACAAGAAACCATCTGAGAATGGCACCATCCGAGTTGGTAGAATTGAAGAAGCAAATAAAAGAATTACTAGACAAAGGATATATCTGAGCCAGCTCCTCCTTGGGGTTCACCAATTTTATTTGCCAAAAGAAGGATGGAACACCGAGATTGTGTGTAGACTACCGAGCACTTAATATGGTCACAATCAAGAACAAATACCCAATGCCAAGAATAAATGATTTATTTGACCAGCTCGCTCAAGCGAGGGTCTTCTCAAAAATTGACTTAAGATCAGGTTACCATCAATTAAAGGTGCATACGAGAGGATATCCCCAAGACAGCTTTCACCTCCGGATCGGACTTGTATGAGTTCACGATAATGCCATTTGGAATGACAAACGCCCCGCATATTTTGTTCACCTCATGAACAAAGTATTTATGAAGTTTATGGACAAGTTTGTTGTGGTATTCATTGGCGATATTTTGATATATTCAAGACACGGAAGAGCATCGAGAACACCTCGAGGATTGTGTTAGGGAACTCGAGAAAACATAAATTGTCGCCAAATTCAGCAAGTGTGAATTTTGGTTAAGACAGTAGGCTTTTTGGGCCACGTATTAAATCAAGAAGGTATTGCCGTGGACCCGAGAAAAAGTCAAGGCCGTAATGGTTGGAAGCCACACTTAATGTAACGGATGTCTGAAGTTTCACAGGAATGGCAGGATATTACCGCAGATTTATTGAGGATTCTCCACCATAGCCAAGCCAATGGCGCAGTTACTCAAAAAGACAAGAAATTTGAGTGGTGAAGCACTGTGAGAAAAGTTTCCAAGAACTAAAAAGGAAATTAACGACAGCACGGTATTAATTGTGCGGACATACACAAGAATTTTGAAGTATATTGTGATCGTCGAAAGGGTCTCGGATGCGTACTAATGCAAGAGGGCAAAGTTGTTGCATACGCTTCAAGGCAACCGTAAACACGAGGAAAATTATCCCTCATGACCTAGAATTGGCGGCGATCATACATGCACTCAAGGAATGGAGCACTTCCCTCTTTGGGGAATCGTTGTGAAATATATACGGACCATAAAAGCCTCAAGTATATTTTTACACAGCCAGAACTCAATTTACGACAACGGCGCTGGTTGGAATTGGTAAAAGATTACGATGTGGGTATTCACTATCATCCAGGGAAGGCAAATGTTGTGGCAGATGCTCTTAGTCGGAACCCCAGTCCGGACAACAACAGCCTGCCAGGTTTGAGACCTGAATTCCAACAAGAATTTACCAAACTCAACTTGGTAATGGTCACGGGAGGCACCATAACAAATTTGGAAATTCAACCCAACCTTGTGGAGAAAATCAAAGAAGCTCAGTATAAACACCCGACATCGAAGGCATAAAAATAAAAATGGGCAAGGCCTCGAATTCATCATAGACAATGAAGGAACCTTATAGTGCGGAGATGCACTCTGCGTGCCAAATATAGAAGGACCTCAAACATCAAATTTTAGCTGAAGCCCACACGCTCCATATTCGATCCACCACGGAGGAACCAAAATGTATAAGGATATTCAGGAAAGATTTTGGTGGCACGGTATGAAGAGGATATAGCCACTTTCATTGCATGTTGCGATTCTTGTCAACGCATAAAAGCTGAACATCAAAGACCAGCGGTCTCTGCAACGAATAAAATACACGAGTGGAAATGGGATGAAATAGGAATGGACTTCATTGTCGGACTACCTCGGTCTGCGGAAATGATGCCATATGGGTCATCACGGACAGATTAACCAAGGTGGCACATTTCATTCCAGTGAAAACAACCCACACCACTCAGAAGCTTGCCAGTATTTATCTTGCCCGTATAGTTTGTTTGCATGGAGTCCCTAAAACAATAATATCTGAGAGGCACTCGGTTCGTCTCGAGATTTTGGGAGCACCTACAACAGGCTCGGGAACTCAAGCGGCCTTGATCTGACATACCATCCCGGTGATGGACAAAGCGAGCAGCGTAAACCAAATACTAGAAGACATGCTAGAGCATGTGTCCTCACCTATGGGACCAGCTGGGAAGAAAGCTTGCCATATGCGAGTTCGCATACAACAACGATTACCGAGCCAGCTTGCAAATGGCACCTTTGAAGCCCTCTACGGACGGAGATGCGTACCCGCTAAATTAGTCGAAACCGGAGGCGATCGTATCTTGGCCGGACATGCTCAAAAAGCCGAGGAAAAGTCGGGCTAATCGGGGACCGACTCAAGACCGCTCAAAGCCGACGGAAGAGTTATTACAATCAAAAGCATCGAGAGGTCGGGTTTGAGCCGGCGATTATGTATACCTCGGTATCCCTATGAGAGGCACTGCAGCGGTTCGAGGTCAAAGGAAAGCTAGCACCAAGGTTTGTCGGACCATTTTGTATAGTGGCACGAAGAGGCAAGGTAGCCTACCAACTAGACTTGCCCAAAGAATTATCCGGCGTCCTAGCGTATTCCGTCTCACAATTAAGAAATCGTGAGCAACCCGGAGAAACAAGTATCCCACGAGAACATTGGCGTACAACCAGATCTCACCTATCGGGAACATCCGGTAAGAATATTAGAGGAGTGCGAAAGAAGAACTCGACGAAAAACCATCAAGTTTTTCGAGTCAATGGAGCAATCACACGAGAATGAAGCAACTTGGGAAAGAGAGGATTTTCTTGGACGGAACATCCACACTTATTTAAGGATCAGCTGAAATCTCGGGGCGAGATTTTCCTAAGGGGTAGGTGTTGTGACACTCCAAAAATTTTATTTGGTTTTAGCAAAAACATTGCTGGTTTCTTTCTTTCTTTAAGAAAGGCCTTTTATTTTCTTTTCGGAAAAAGGCTATTCTCTTTAACTTCTTTCTTTGGCAAGTTTGTCATCTCTGTTTTCTTCTTCAAAACCTTAGGTTTGATCCTTTAAATATTCCCCTCTGTTGTTTCCTTCCAAAATTGGATTTTTGGAGTTTATCTTCTTTCATATTTCAAAGAAAAGATTTAGGGTCACCTTTCTTTTCTTAACCATCCATGACTCTGTATTTTACCCATGTGGTAAAACCACTCCAAAACCTCCTCTCCTCCTTGCCAGCAACTTAAGTTCACTATCCCAACTCATCCAAACAAGTTTTGGATTTTATTTGAATTAATTCTTCTCTCAAATCTTTTACGATAATTATTTTGAGCTGAACCATTTACAAAGCAAGTGTTCCTTTTCTTGTGAGTTTTGATCTCAAACCAACTCTCTTGGCTAGTCCTTTGTACTCACAACCCAGGACCATCTTGATCCACTCATCTTCTTT
Source organism: Aegilops speltoides (assembly GCA_021437245.1). Taxonomy (NCBI): domain Eukaryota; kingdom Viridiplantae; phylum Streptophyta; class Magnoliopsida; order Poales; family Poaceae; genus Aegilops; species Aegilops speltoides. The sequence goes on from CM038143.1 coordinate 369,275,849, forward strand.
TCAAATTTTTCAAACTACACTCTCTGCAAGTTTGGACCAGATTTGCCAAATTTGGTGAAATTCATACCTACACTCCTCCAAAAATTCCACCAAAATCAGGCAGCCCTCTTTGGGACATTGAGAGCCACTCCACCAAAAATCAGCCCAAGGAAAAATTCCTACAAGCGAGAATCATTCTGTCGAACACTGGCGTGCCTTTGTTCAAACACTGCGATAAATTCAGTTTGCGGTGTCATTTTCATCCGGCAGTTTCAGTCACAAAGTCTCATGCCTTTGTACGTTGCTTTCGTCGCTGGCTCGCTTGTCCGCAGCCTTGCCGCACGCTTAGCGGCTTCCGGCGTCGGGAGCACCACAGCCCTTCGGCGGCGTGTCCCACGGCGCAGCGCCACCGTGGCGACCAGCGGAAACGACACCTGCCCAGCGCCGTTCTGCGCCGCCCATTGCTTCACAGGCTCTCCGCGTGGCCTCATGCACGCCAGCACACCCGCTGCACCGTCGTCGTGGCCCGGCAAGCACAGTAGCGCTCCCTGCCGCCGGCGTGCCCGCCTTTGCTCCGTTCCGTCGAACTCCACCTCGGCAAGCCAAACTTCGGCGCGGCGGCACCAAATCAGCTCGGTGGCAACAACGACAACGCTCCAACTCCTAAACACCTGTCCAGCCACTGCTCGCCGTAATCCCTCGCGGACTTATCCGTTCGCGGCAACCGCCTCGGTCGCCTATAAAAAGACCCGAGTCCCCTCTCGAACACGCCGCTCACTACACTCCACCTACACCTCACGGGCCACTAGGAGGACCTCGAGAGGTCTCCTCCCCCAACTCCGGCCGCCCGTTCCGCCTCGGGCTCCAGCTCGATTCGCTGCAGTGAGGCCGTCTCCGATGCCCTAACTCCGTCCAGCTTCCTCTCTAGCTACCATATCCCTAACCCCTCGTCAATTTGATCATTGCAGCCCTCTCGGTGAGCTTCATCCTGCCCAACTGCCGTCACGGGCAGGAGCCACCGTCGGCGTGGTGCTGCTTGGCGACCACCACCACCACCAACCGGCGGAATGGCACCTGAACACGCTGGTACTCCCGATCACCCTACCTCGCCGTGGATCGCCGCCGGCGACCATGACTCTCGGGCGCCAAGCGAGCCCCGCCCCTTTCAATTTGAACTGGCGGGTGGGACCCGCCCGTCGGCCTCTCTGATCGTTTTTAAGCGAACCGTTTTCTAACGTCTTTTGCGAATCGTTTTCTCCTCGAGCAGTATTCTAATCTGAAAGCGTTTTCTGTTTTTGCAATAAAAACCACAGGAAGTTTACGTTTCATTCTGAGATGGGTCCTGGACAAAAACTCTAATAACTTTTTATCGAAGCATATTTTTGATTGATTCTTTTCTGTCCTCTTTGAAATTTTGTCTAGTTTTTTATCAGATTTATTTGAAAATTATTTGAGATAATTTTGTGCACCTTCCGGTATTCACGATAGCGCGTATATTTTACATTATACCGTAGATATCGAAGGAGGTGGCGAACCATGAACTTCACGAGCTAGGCTCCGACTACTCTGAACCAGGCAAGCATGTTGAGACTTTTGATATGATGAGTGTTTGGCATGTTTGCATGTAAGTAGTTTCATAGCATGTTGGTGAGCATCTGATGGAGGTTATTATTCATGCATGTGGAGACATGTAATTTCATTGATCCATACTTGTGGTGTATGGAGGTGCATGGCCATGTGTTGGCATGAGTATGGGTAAGATGGCGGTGTTGTAGCATGCGGTCTTCGCCACACATCTCTTTACTTCGAATCAACCCGTGTCGGTTCGATTCCCTTCATTTCACTCCGTACTACCACATGTTTTCCATAAGGAATATGGCATAATAAGTTGCAAACCGCTTTCTGGTACACACCAAAAGGAGGCGGGATGATGGTTTTTTTTTTTTCCTTTCAAAAACCCTTTTTAAATTTTTTTCCGGGCCCCAATAAAAATATCTTTAAAAAGGGGTTTTTTCAAAAAAAAAAATTTTTAAAAAAAAAAAACAAAAAAACAAAAGGGCCCCAAAAAATTCAAAAAAAAATGAAAAAAAAAACCCCTTTTTTTAAAATTTTTAAAAACCCAAAACCAAAATTTTTTTTTTTAAAAGGGGGCCCCAAAAAACCCCCAAAAATTTTTTTTTTTAAAAAAAAAAAAATTTAAAACCCCAAAAACCCAAACCTCAAAATTAAAAATTTAAAGGGTTTTTTTAAAAAAATTGTAAAATTTTTTTTTTTTCCCCCAAATTTACAAATTTTAAAAAAAATAAAAAGGGGGGGAAAAAAAAAAAGGGGGAAAAAAGGGGGGGGTTTAATTTGGGGAAATTTTAAAGGGGGCCTTAAAAAAGGGGGGGAAAAAAAATTTTTTTAAAAAAAGGGGGAAAGAAAGGGAAGGGGAAAAAAGGGGGGGCCCGGGGTTTTAAAAAATTTTTTAAAAGGTTTTAAAAGGGAAAGGGGCCCCAAACATTTCCCTTTTTTTGGGGTCCCCCCGGTTAAATTTAACCCGGGGGTTTCCCCCGGGCCGGGGTTTTTAAACCCCTTTTTTTGCTTAAAATTTAAAATTTTTCCTTTTAAAAAACCCCTTTAAAAAAAATTTTCCCTTTTTAAAAAAATTTAAAAAAAACCCCCTTTTTTTTTTTCCCCCCCCCTTTTTTTTTGGGAAAAATAAAATTTTTTGGAAACCTTTTTAAAAAAAAAAAAAATTTTCTTTTTGGGAAATTTTTTTTAAAATTTTGCTCCAAATTAATTGAAAAAAAAAATTTTTTCCCGGTTTTTCCCCCTTTTTTTTAAAACCCCCTTTTTTAACCCCTTTTTGGGGCCCCCTTTTTTTTTTAAAGGGAAAAAAAAAAAAAAAATTTAAAAAGGGGGGGGGGAAAAACAAATTGATTGGGGGGTTGGGGGGGCCCCCTTTTTTTTAAAAAAAAAATTTTTTTAAAAAAAAATTTGGGGAAAGGGAAAAAAAAAGGTTCAAAAGGGGGAAGGTTTTCCAATTTTTTTCCCCCCCGGAAAAATTTTTGGGGTTTTGGGGCCCCCTTGCCCCTTCCCCCCAATTTCCCCTCAATTGGAAATTTTGGGGGGGGTGGGGCCTTTCCCGGGGGGTTTTTTCCCAAAATTTTAAAAGGGGGGGGGTTTTTTGGGGGAAAAGGGGTTTTTGGGGGGAAATTGGGAAAAAACCCGGTTTTGGGGGGAAAAAAAAAATTTCCCCCAAAAAACCTTTTTGGGGCCAAATTTTTTTTCCCCCCAAAAAAACAACCCCAAACCCCAAAGGGGAAAAAGGGGGGGGGGGGCCCCCCCCCCCCAAATTTTTTTTTTTGGGGGCCAAGGGTTTGGGGGGGGCCCCCCGGGCAAACCCAAAAGGGTTTCCCCTGGGGGCTTTTCCCCCCAAGGGGGGGCCCAAGGGCCCCATTAAAAGGGGGGGGGGGGCCCCGGGGGCCCCCCCAAAAAAAAACCGGTTCCCCCCCCAAAAAAAAACCCCCACCAAAAACCCCCAAATTTTTTGGGGGTTTTTTGGGGAAACCTTTGGGCCCCCAAAACCCCCCCCCCCCCAAGGGGGCCCCGGGCAGGGCCCCGGGGGGGCCCTCCCCCCCCCCCAAAAAGGGGGGGCCCTTTTTGGGGCATGGGGCCCCGGGGGGGGCCCCCCCCCGGGTTTCCCCCGGGGAACCCAACCCCCCTTTTCCCCCCCTTGGGGGGGGGCCCCCCAAAATTTTGGGGGTTTTTTTTTTTTCAAAAAGGGTTTTTTAAAAAAAACCCCCCAAAAACCAAAGGGGTTCCCCCCTTTTTAAAAAAAAAAAAAGGGCCCCCTTCCCCAAAAAAAGGGGGAAAAAGGCCTTCCCCGGGGTTTTTGGGATGGAACCCCCCCAAAAGGCCCTTCCCCCCTTTTTAACCCGGGACCCTTAAAAACCCCCCAAAAACCCCCCAAAAAAACCCCCACCCCCCCCGGGGGGCCCTTGGGGGGGGGGGGGCCCTTTTTTTTAAAATTTTAAAAACCCCCCCCGCCCAACCCCCTTTTCCCCCCCGGGGCCCCGGGGGGTTTGGGGGGGGAAAAGGGGGGGAAAAAGGGGGCCCCCCCCCTTTTTTTTTTAAAAAAAAAAAAAAAAACCCCCAAAAAAACCCCCCCCCCCCCCTTTTTTTCCCCCCCAAAAAATTTTTGGAAACCTTTTTTTTTTTTGGGGTTTTTGGGGGGGGGGGAAAAAGTTTAAAAAAAAAAAAAGGGCAATTTTTTTTTTTTTAATTTTTTTTTTGGGGGGGTTTTTTTTAAAAAGGGCCCCAAATTAAAAATTTGGTTTTTTGGAACCCAAAAAATTTTTTTAAAAAACCCAAAGGGTTTTTTTTAAAAGGGCCCAAAAAAAATTTTTTTTTTTTAATTTTTTTTTTTCCCCGGGGGAACCTTTTTTTTTTTTTTCCCCAAAAAAAAAAATTTTTTTTTAAAAAAAGGGGGCCCCCTTTTTTCCCAACCCCCCGCCCGGGGGAAACCCCCAAAACCCCCCCGGGGCCGGGAAAAACCCCAACCCCCAAAAAAAAAATTTTTTTAAAAATTTTCCCAAAAATTTAAACCCCCCTTTTTTCCCCCCCTTTTTTCCCCCCCCCCCTTTGCCCTTTCCCCCCCCCCCCTTTCCCCCCTTTTTTTTCCCCCCTTTTTTTGGGTTTTTTTTTTCCCCAAAATTCCCCAAAAACCCGGGGGGCCCCCCCCAAAAAGGGGGTTTTAAAAATTTGGGCCCCTTTTCCCCGGGGGGTTTTTTTTCCAAGGCCCCATGCCCCTTTTTGGGCCCCTTTTGGGTTGGTTTTTTTTTTTTTGGGGAAAACCCCCCGGGGGGCCCCCCCCCCAAAAAAAGGGGGGTTTCCCCCTTTAAAATTTTTTGGTTTTCCCCAAAAAACCCCGGGTTTTTCCCCCCCCCCCCCTTTTTTTTTTTTGGGAAAAAAGGCCCCCCTTTTTTTTTTTAATTTTTTCCCCCTTTTTTTCCCCAAAACCCTTGGGCCCTTTAAAATTTTTTTTCCCTTCCAAAAATTTTTTTAAACTTTTCAACCCAAAAAATTTGGGGGTTTTTTCCCTTCCCCTCCCCCCGTTTTTCCCCAAAACCCTTTCCCCTTCCCCCCTTGCCCGGTTTTAATTCCCCCCCCCAAAAATTTTTTATTTTTTTTCCCTTCAAACCCCCCTTTTTTTTTTTCCCCCCCCCCCCCCAAGGGGCCCAAAGGTTAAACCCCAACCCCCCCTTGGGGGGGTTTTTTCCCCCCCCCCCCAAATTTTGGGGGCCCCTTCCCTTTTTTTTTAAAACCCCCCGGGGGGCCCCCCAAATTTTAAATTTAAACCCCCTTTTTTTCCCAAAAAAACCCGGGTTTCTTTTATTTAATTCCCAAAAAAAACCCCAAAAACCCCAAAAATTTTCCCCTTTTTTTTTAAAATTTGGTTTTTTTTTTTTTTTTTTGGTTTTTTCCCCCTTTTTTTTTGGGGTTTTTTTTTGGGGGGGGGGGGAACCCGGCCCCCCCCGGGGCCCCAAAGGGGGTTTTTGGGGGGGGGGGGGGGGGGGGGCCCCCCTTGGGGTTTTTTTTTTTTGGGGGGGGCCCCTTGGGGGGGGGGGGGGGGGGTTTCCCCCCCCCTTTTTTCCCCCGGGGGAACCTTTTCCCCCCCCAAATTTTCCCCCCTTGGGGAAAAGGAAACCCCAATCCAAAAAAGGGGCCGGGTTTTTTTTGGTAACCCCGGGGCGGGGTTTTTTCCCCCCGGGGCCCGCCCCAAAAAACCCCCTTTTTCCCCCCGGGGGGGCCCCCCTTTAAAATTTTTAAAAAAAAAGGGGGGCCCCCCCCGGGGGGTTTTTAAACCTGGGGAAAAATTTTGAAAATTAAAATTTTCCCCCTTTTTCCCCTTTTTTTTAAACCCCCAAAATTTTAAATTTTTTGGGGGGTTTGCCTTTGTATTTTGCGAAAAAACGTTCCCCCCGCTGACATGTCGGACCCACCAGCTATATCTTCGCACGCAAGGAAGTGCCTCCTTATTACGCACAAAAAAAATGAATACCCACCCTGCTAGATGGGACCCACCATAGTGGGAGGATGACTTGTGGGCCAACTAAGTTGACGGGGACGGAGGGCTTTGTCAACTTAGTCAATATGAACGATTCTAGGTCTAGTGACCGTACAATGTCCATCCAACGACCATAGTGCTTCTTCAACCTCTGGTCTTCTTGCTCCACCCGCCCAAAGCAGCGCCGGTCGTGCCGCATGATCTTACCTCTCATGGACGGCTGTGATGCCGTGGAGGCCTCACCGCCCCCTACTACTCCCACCGCTGGCCCAGGGTATCCCTCTACTCACCCACACCCCCTGTTATTCTGCGGCGACGGCAGCCTCACACCGCAGCCGAACCAGTGAACCCTCGTACTCCTCTTCGCGCGGGCTACCACTGCTGCGTCTTCCCCGGCTCAGCGTCGTCCCCTTCCTAGGCCTCGCTGTCGTCCAGACCACCGCCCTGGTGCTCTCGGCAGGGCGTGGTCAACGTGGTCAACGACCGACTTCCATCGGAAGAGTACTGTACGTGGAGAGGCTAACAGGTGGGTCTAGGCGGCCGCAAGGAAGTGCCTCCTTATTACGCGCAAAATAAATATTCCTCCACCTGATAGCAGGGGCCCACCAGACGGGCCACCTTATTTCGCAAAAAAAAAAGTTTCCCCCTGACTACTGGGACCCACCAGACGGGCCAGCGTATTTCGTGAAAGAAACGTTCCCCGCGCTGTCAGCTCGGACCCACCGGAAGTGCCTCCTTATTACGCACAAAAAATGAATACTCCCCTTGCTAGCTGGGACCCACCATGGTGGGAGGCTGACTTGCGGGCCTACTAAGTTGACTGAGATGCGGGCCGTTGTCAACTTTAGTCAATATGAACGATTCTAGCTCCAGTGACCGTACGATGTCCATCCAACGGTCGTAGTGCTTCTTCAACCTCTGGTCTTCTTGCTCCAGCCGCCCAAAGCAGCGCGGTCGTGCCGCATGCTCCTGCCTCCGTGGCGGCTGTCAGCTGCCGCGAGCCTCACCGCCCCTACTATTCCCATCGTTGTCCGAGCCTGCGGCGATGACAGCCTCACACTGCAGCCGAACCAGTGAACCCTCGTACTCCTCTCGCGTGGGCTTCCTTTGCGCGTCTTCCCGGCTCCCGTCGTCCCCTTCCTAGGCCTCGCCATCGTCCCTTTGCCTCGGTGCTCTCGGCGGCGTGGTCAGCGTGGTCAGAGCGACTTCCATCGGATGTGGACTATACGTGGAAGGCTGACAGCTGGGTCCATGGCCGCAACAAGGAAGTGCCTCCTTATTATGCGGAAAATAATGATTCCTCCACCTGACAGCTGGGACCCACCGGACGAGCCACTGTATTTCGCAAAAAAAATGTTTTCCCCTGACTGCTGGGACCCACCAGCTACATCTTCGCACGCAAGGAAGTGCGTCCGGGCAAAAAAACAAAACGATTCGCCCCCCTGACCGCTGGGACCCACCAGCGACACCTTCACACGCAAGAAAGTGCGTCTGGGCAAAAAAAATGATTCGCCTCCCTAACTGCTGGGACCCACCAGCTACATCTTCACACGCAAGGAAGTGCGTTCGGGCAAAAAAAAATGATTCGCCCCCCTGATTGCTGGGACCCACCAGCTACATCTTCGCAGCAAGGAAGTGCACGGCGGTCGGGACCCACGGGTGGAAGCGTCGTAGTGTTGTCATTCGGTCGCATAGCGTTATGCGTACATCTTGGTCGTTGTAGAGCGCGCCGCGTGTCGTAGTAGAGCGCGCGCGTAGCATGTACTGCGTCGTCTGGCGGCGAGGTGCAAGAAAGAAAATCTGACCACGTATGTGTACATACGGGCGGGGTCTCGAACGCCTACTCACGCATACGTACATGGCTGGGTCGGAACGGAGAAACAGCATCGTCATCGTGTTCATGGGGAGGTAACGGAATGCTTTGTGTTCACGGGGAGGCAACGGAATGCGTCATGTTCATGGGGAGGCAACGAAATGCATCGTGTTTATGGGGAGGCAACGGAATGCTCGTGTTCATGGGGAGGCAATGGAATGCGTCGTGTTCATCAAGAGGCAACGGAACGCGTGGGAGCCAACCGGCTGGGTCGGAACGGAATGCGTGGTCGTGTTCATCGGGAGGGCTTGGGCGGAACAGCGATGGAAGCGAGGCTGGCGTATCGCACAATGGAGAAGCGGCCTTGTGTTCGACCGGCCCGTTGAACGGGTCTGTTGATCGGGAGGGCTGGCGTGCCGCAAAGCGAAGAAGCGGACCTCCTACGGTCAAAATGGGGGTCTGTTGATCGGGAGGGTGTGGCGTATCGCAAAAGCGGAGAAGCGGACCTCCTACGGTCGAAGCGGGGTCTGTTCATCGGGAGGGTGTGGTGTACCACAAAACAGACGAAACAGACTTGTGTTGGAGCGCTACGGTCGAAATGGGGGGAGGGGTGTGGCGTACCGCAAAACGGGACTCCACGGGATACTGTTCATCTCCACCGTCGACCTCCCACTACTAGGGAAAAGCCTATACACAGAATCTTAGCAGCAGCGAGGGTTAAAAACCCTCGCTGCTGCTACTTACTAGCAGCGCAGGATTTTAAACCTCGCTACTACTAAGTTGATAGCAGCAGCGCGGGTTTATAACCCTCGCTACTACTAAGCGGCCTGTACCGTGCCCCCGGGACATGCCATAGTAGTAGCGCGGGTTTTTAGCCCTCGCTACTACTAAGTTGATAGCAGTAGCGCGGGTTTTTAACCCTCGCTACTACTAAGTGGCCCCTGGACCATGCGATAGTAGTAGCGATGGTTATAAACCCCTCGCTACTACTAATCGTCTGCCATAGTAGTAGCGCGGGGTATGGCCTATTTGCAAAATTTTCAAAGTCTACCCCCCACCCCCCGTGGACCGCCTTTTCAGTTTTAAAAAAAAATAAAAGAAAATGATAAAAATGACAAAAAAATAAAAGAAAATAAGTTTCCCATGTGATATGTGGTCTAGTTGTTGGGAAAATTTACAAATATGAATTTCGACTTTATTTGCGAAATCTCTCTGGAAATTTGTAAAATGGCCATAACTTTTGCATACGAACTCGGATGAAAAAGTTTTTTATATGAAAAATCATCTACTCGAAAAGTTACATCCGAATTTAACGGGGGAACCCCGTTAAATATTTTTAAAATCCTCAAAAACCTAACAAAAAATAGTTACGGGGCTTTTAAGATCTGGAGGCAAAAAAATTCAAAAAAAAATAGTTTTTTTAATTTTTGTTAAATCTAGTCAAACTATGGTCAAACTAATTATTCAAGAATATTAGTGTTACTAAATAATTATTTTAGTTTTTTTGAATTTTGGTCAAATCTAGTCAAACTATGGTCAAACTGTGGTCAAATCTGGTGAAACTATGGTCAAATTCTGGTCAAACTATGGTTAAACTGTGGTCAAATTAATTATTAAATAAATATTAGTGTTACTAATTTTTTAGAACAATAGTTTCAAACTCAAACAGTGAAATGTGTGACTTCATGCTCAAGCTAAATTCCTGAGGTTAATAGGATTGACATCTTACTATTGTCAGGAAAACAACAAGTGCAGACTTGGAAATGAGGGAGAATAGAACCCGGAAGTTAAGCGTGCTCAGGCTGGAGTAGTGAGAGGATGGGTGACCGTCCAGGAAGTTAGATGATTTGGAATGATGAGGGGTGATTAGAGATTAAATTGAGCAATGATGAGGGAGATTAGAGATTTGAGGTTAAAATAATTCGAAAATTGAAAATTAGGGAAAAATCAAAAAAATCCAAAAAATTCAAAAAAATTCAGAGATTACAGATTAGTAGTAGCTGGTTTTTACCCACGCTTCGCTATAAGTTAGTCAGAGCACCGCCCCGCGCTACTAATAGGCCCAAAACCAGCACTTCTGCTAGGCTTTTCCTAATCTTGTCCTCCGGCCTCCACTGCTACCGTCGACCTCCTCCGGCCTCCACGGGCTCCTGTTCATCCAGCCTCCACCGCGCGCTACTCCACCGGCTACTGTTCAACCACCCCTCCACCGTCTACTGTTCATCCAGCCCTCCACCGTCTACTATTCATCCAGCCCTCCACACCACGGGGTCCTGTTCAACCACCCCTCCACCGTCTACTGTTCATCCAGCCCTCCACACCACGGGTTCCTGTTCATCCAGAGGCAACGCTACAGCTCATTGTTCATCCAAACCCCCCTGCAACGCTCACTGTTCATCCAATCGATCAGCTTCAGTTAGCAGCAGTAGCGAAGGAATCGCTCCATCGGGTTTAGTTAATAGCCATCGATCGATCGCTCGGGTTCGTGCGTGTAGCCTACGGTCACGATCGCCGAGTTGATTAGAGCCCAATGCCTCGCTCGGGTTCACTTAGAGCCAACGCCTCGCACATACGAGCGTACCTGTACGAGAGAAACACCCATCGCTCTCACACCGTAACCGGCAACTCCCCAAAATTTTCCTCCCCCTCGCTTCTACCACGGTTTTTTCCGTCATGGACGGCCCAAAGAATGTCATGCGAGATCGTCTCGTCCCGCCAGTGACGAAAAGCCCATTTTCTGTCATGATTTTTTGTCATAGAAGTAGGAGCCCACCACATCTATGCTGATACTGGGTTTTGTCACAATTATCATCATAGAAGTGTCATATGTATGACAAATTTTTTTTTCATTCGGCCCAAAATGTCACGGATGTGTCTTTTTTTTGTAGTGTAATTAGCCGCGTCGATGTGAGACTTTCTTCATTTTTGTCTTCTCCACATAACCCCCACCATCATATTCTATTCCACCCATAGTGCTATATCCATGGGTCACGCTCATGTATTGCGTGAAAGTTGAAAAAGTTTGAGAATACTAAAGTATGAAACAATTGCTTGGCTGACACCGGGATAGGCATGAGGGGTACCTTGTGTTAAGAAAAGGGAGCATACAAGACTATTTGATTTTGTAGGGATAACTTTCTGAAGCATTGATATTTTGAAAGACATGATTATTTGTTGGGATGCCCTAAGTATTATTGTTTTTATGTCAAATGATAGACTATTGATTTGAATCACTCGTATCTTAATATTCATGCGATGATTAGACATATGATCAAGATTATGCTAGGTAGCATTACACATCAAAAATTATCTTTTTTATCATTTACCTACTCGAGGACGAGTAGGAATTAAGCTTGGGGATGCTAATACGTCTCCGTCGTATCTATAATTTTTGATTGTTCCATGCCAATATTATTCAACTTTCATATACTTTTGGAAACTTTTTATACTATTTTTTGGGACTAACATATTGATCCAGTGCCCAGTGCCAGTTCCTCTCTGTTGCATGTTTTTCGTTTCACAGAAACCCCATATGAAATGGAGTCCAAACGGGGTAAAAACGGACAGAGAATTATTTTGGAATATTTGTGATTTTTGGGAGGAAGAATCAACGCGAGACGATGCCCGAGGTGGCCACGAGATACGGGCCCACGCCCACTTAAAGTGGGTGCGCCCCCACACTCGTGGGCCACCCGTAAGGCGGTTGATGCCCTTCTTTGGCTGCAAGAAAGCTAATTTTTGGAAAATGATCTGGGCGAAGGTTTCAATCCAATCGGAGTTACGGATCTCCAGATATAAAGGAAACGGTGCCAGGGCAGAATTCCAGAACGCAGAAACAGAGAGATAGATCCAATCTCGGAGGGGCTCTCGCCCCTCCCGCGCCATGGGAGCCAAGGACCATAGGGGAAACCCTTCTCCCATCTAGGGAGAAGGTCAAGGAAGAAGAAGAAGAAGGGGGGCTCTCTCCCCCTACTTTCGGTGGCGCCGGAACGCCGCCGGGGGCCATCATCATCACCGCGATCTTCACCAACACCTCCTCCATCTTCACCAACATCTCCATCACCTTCCCCCTTCTATATTCAGTGGTCCACTCTCCTGCAACCCGCTGTACCCTCTACTTGAACATGGTGCTTTATGCTTCATATTATTTTCCAATGATGTGTTGCCATCCTATGATGTCTGAGTAGATTTCCGTTGTCCTATCGGTGATTGATGAATTGCTATGATTGGTTTGAGTTGCATGTTTTATTATTGGTGTTGTCCTATGGTGCCCTCCGTGTTGCGCAAGCGTGAGGGATTCCCGCTGTAGGGTGTTGCAATGCGTTCATGATTCGCTTATAGTGGGTTTCGTGAGTGGCTGAAACACAAACCCGAGTAAGGGATTGTTGCGTATGGGATAAAGGGGACTTGATACTTTAATGCTATGGTTGGGTTTTACCTTAATGAATCTTTAGTAGTTGCGGATGCTTGCTAGAGTTCCAATCATAAGTGCATATGATCCAAGTAGAGTAAGTATGTTAGCTTATGCCTCTCCCTCAAATAGAATTGCAATAGTGATTACCGGTCTAGTAATATAGTCAATTGCTTAGGGACAATTTCACAACTCCTACCACCACTTTTCCACACTCGCTATATTTACTTTATTGTCTCTTTATCTAAACAGCCCCTACTTTTTATTTACGTGGTCTTTATTATCTTGCAAGTCTATCCAACAACACCTACAAAGTACTTCTAGTTTCATACTTGTTCTAGGTATAGCGAACGTCAAGCGTGCGTAGAGTCGTATCAGTGGCCGATAGAACTTGAGAGAGTATTTGTTCTACCTTTAGCTCCTCATTGGGTTCGACACTCTTACTTATCGAAAGAGGCTACAACTATCCCATATACTTGCGATTATCACCCCATGCGTCCCATTACGCCCGTCCCTCGCGCCACATATGCTGCATGCACGACGCAGGGCGAACGACAGGCGCGCGGAATACGGGAAGACATGCGCACGTGGGTCGATACCCATGCGCCTTCAATTGGGCGGGGAGGGCGGTCGACGGCCTCACCCGCTGTCACCTTAATGACCCGGATTGACTGAGAGGGGCAGCCGAGCCCCGACCCTGTCCCTTTATAAGGAGGGGAGCGGGAGGGATGGCGCCTCTCAGTACTTTGCCATCCGCTTCCCCCCATCCCTGCTCCTTCCTTCCTTCTGCCATGGCGAGAGGGCGCGCTGATGCTTCATCGGTGGCGGCGAGGGTCTCTGCTCGACAATGCATCGCTCATCCCCAAGATCCCGTGGCAGCGGAGCCGGCCACGAGGGGAAGGGGGAGGGGGCGAGGCCAAGGCCGCCGTGGTGCTCGGGGAAGAGGAGGACGGGGCGGCGCGTTGGCCTCGCCTCCGCCAGCGGTACTTCCCCCAATGGAGGGCCACGTCGGGGACAACCCTTGCGAGTTCTTCATCAGGCTGCACCGGCCGGCGCGCCGTCGTCTTTGTCTCCCGACCCCATTCGCTCGGGAGATGGAGCTTGACCCGCCGCAGGCGCTGAGGTGCACATGAGGGGCTGCGGGAACAGCGGCACATGGGCTGACATCGACTTCCCAGCCCCTCACGTCATGTATCTTCGCCGCGGGTGGAAGACCTTCGCTCGCATCCACAGCCTAATGCCGGGACTCATTCTCTACTTCAAGTTAAAGTTGATGGCCTCCTCTCCGTCAAGGTCTTTGGCGATTTTGGAACTCGCCTGAAGTGCTGCGTGGAGAGCTCTTCGGATGACCAAGACTCGTCCTCAAGCGATAGTGACGTGGAGGACAGTGGCAGCGACGACGAGGGTAGAAGGCGAGAGGATCACGGGTCCAACTAGGTGTCGGGCCCGCTGCTCCGGGGCGGTGTTGGCAGCAGCAGCATCTGCACCGGGCCCCTTCTCCCGATGGAGCCGGTTCCTCGAACTTCTCGGGGTTGCCTCCTTGGGCGGCTGGTGTGGGAAGGTCGGAGAAGGCGGCTGGCGGGCCGTCAAGTCGTAGTACAATGGCACCGACGCCTTCGTAGCGTATTGACGGACTGCTGCCTCATCTTCCAGCCCTTCCTCCGGCACCACCACCACCAGGCCCCTTCTAGGCGGCCGCCGACATGTTCTGTTGGCGCCTTCTGCTGCTCATACCTTGCTTAGGCACTCCTTCTGCCCTTTTTCCTTCTTGTTTCATTTCCTGAGGAGAGGGACAAGAAAGGGATTACGGGCACCTTATGTTTTTTTCAGTTTGTAAGCATACGGGCCTTATTTAGGTTTAAAACCCTGTTTATGTTTACATCCCGTACACACTGTACCTGTATGGAACGTATTAATTAAAAAGGGTGCTTGCCGGGTCTTGTGTGTGTGAGAAAAGCCCATACCAAGGAACAAATCCTTGTTATTTTCAATATAAACACCGTTGCCCGGCAGCAGGCCTTGCCGCTCCCCTACCCCGTCCGGCCATACTCACGCCTTTGGCGGAGGCAAGGACAAAGTAGGGGTGAGTCCTACGCTTGCTTCCTTGCCGCCGCGGCTACAACCAGATTCCGAACCAAGAAGAAGTTCTTGGGTGGTAGGAATGAAGGGAGCACAGTAGTCTTGGAATAAAACGAGGTTTCATACGTCCCAGTCTTTATACAGAAATACATAACAGGAGATAAGAAAGCTTATCTGGATCTGCAGCCCCCGACAACCCTAGCTTGCCGTGGGTGGACCTTTGTGTCTTCACACCCCCGGCAAGTTTGGCTTGCCGGGGCCGGAGCACCGGCTTGTTCCTTTCCTTCCCCTTAGCTTGGCAGAAACATTTATGTACCCTATAAACCAAAGCGGATGGATAGGACAAAGAGACGCAAACTCGACCTCTATGCTAGGGGTTAGTTGCCGATAAGCACTATCAACCCTAACCTAGGGAGAGACTCAATCTAGCATGCATGCTATAACTTAGGGCGCCAGCGCTTCGTTTATTAATGCTCAGGGTCTGTGCATGGCTTTGTACAGAGAGTTACATGCCTTGCCAGCAAGGCTGGTACAAAAGGGTGGCTTGCCGGGGGGCCCAGCAGTCGCGCCTTATAAACCTTGCGAAATTGCTTGATGTTCCAGGAGTTGCTCACTGGAATGGCATCTTCGGTCTCCAGGCGGACTGCGCCAGGCTTGGTGACTCGTGTTACCCGATAAGGGCCTTCCCACTTTGGCGTCAACTTGTTGGAATTCTTGGCCGACTGATCGTGCCGAAGAACAAGGTCGCCTTCCTCAAAGCTTCAGGCATGAACCTTGCGGCTATGGTAGCGGCGCAAGGCTTGCTGGTAGCGTGCTGCTCTCACAGCCGCCCGAAGACGATCTTCCTCGAGGAGCGTTGCGTCATCTTGTCGCAATCGCTCTTGATCAAGCTCATCATAAGCGAGCACTCGAGGTGACCCATATATGAGTTCCATGGGGAGAACTGCTTCTGCCCCGTAAACCAGGGCAAAGGATGTCTGGCCGATGGCTCAATTTGGCGTCATTCTGATCGACCAAAGAACCATCGGCAACTCATCAATCCAGTGCTTCCCGCTCTTGTGCAGCTTATCAAAAGTCTTCGTCCTCAAGCCATGTAGCACTTCTGCATTTGCCCTCTCTGCTTGGCTGTTGCTCCGTGGGTGTGCCACGGAAGCAAAACAGACCTTGCTGCCGAGGTCTTCAATATACTGCATGAAGGCATGGCTTGTGAACTGCGTGCCGTTGTTTGTGATGATTCTGTTCAGCACACCAAAGCGGCAAACTAGCCCCTTGAAGAATTTCACGGCTGACTGTGCGGTCACCTTGCTCACTGCTTCCACCTCCGGCCATTTTGTGAACTTGTCTATTGCAACGTACAAGTACTCAAAGCCTCCGACGGCGCGGGGAAAAGGGCCCAGTATGTCGAGCCCCCAGACCGAGAATGGCCAAGAAAGAGGGATTGCTGCAAGGCTTGAGCTGGCTGATGAAGCTTCTTCGAATGGAACTGGCACGCTTCACACTTGGTTGCTAGTGCCGTCGCATCCTGGAGGGCAGTGGGCTAGAAGAAATCTTGCCAGAAAGCCTTGCCGGCAAAGGCCATTGACCCTACGTGGGAGCCACATATGCCTCCATGTATCTCCGCCAACAGCTCCAGTCCTTCCTCTCGGGAGATGCACTTCAATTTCACCCCGTTCGGTCTTTTTCTGTACAGGACGTTGTCAACGAACTGGTACAGAGCAGACCGGCGGGCTACTTTTTTTGCTTCTTCCTGCTCCTCAGGAAGCTCCCCTATTTAGAGGAATCGGACGGTATGCTGCGCCCATGCTGGAGCCTGTGGCTCAACGACTAGGACCAAAGGCATTTCTTCCGCCTGGGAATGGTTGCCTCCATGACAAGGGCTTGGCGCCCCGCCGGAGTCGGTTGTCCCACGGCAGGCTCGGCGTCCACGGCAACTCCTTCGCTGGCGGCTCCAGGGAGCTCGGTAGGGAAGTACTTGTCGGGACCAGACTTCCTTCGCTTATTCTGCTCTATTGATGGTTCAACGGATGGTTGAGTTAACCGAAGCACAAAGGTACCTGGTTCCATAGGTAGCTTGAGGGCAGCACACTTTGACAGGTAGTCGGTGATGTCATTCTCCACTCGGGGGACATGCTCTGCCTGTATACCGTCAAAGCGCTCCTCCGGTTTCCTCACTTCCTCCATGTAGGCTTCCATCAATGGGCTCTGGTAGTCCTTGTTGACCTGCCTGACGACAAGCTACGAATCGCCCCTGACGATGAGCTTCTTGACTCCGAGGTCTGCTGCGATCCTGAGACCAGCAAGCAATCCCTCGTACTCAGCAATGTTGTTCGTTGACATCTCCCTGGGAAAGTGCATTTGGATCACGACTTGAGGTGCTCTCCGGCGGGTGTGACGAGCAGCATACCAGCACCGGCACCTTGTAGCGAGAAAGCCCCATCAAAGTACATAATCCAGTTGCGACTTGTTTCCTTGCCGGGGAGAGTGGTCTCCTGGATTTCCTCATCGGGCGTCGAGGTCCATTCAACAATGAACTCTGCCAAGGCTCTGCTCTGAATCGTCGAGGTGCTTTCGAACTTCAAACCAAAACTTGACAGCTCCAAGGCCCATTCCACAATCCTCCCCGTTGCATCTTGGTTATGCAGTATCCGTTGGAACGGAAGGCGGGTGACAACGGTGATCTCATGTGCTTGGAAGTAATGACGCAACTTCCTCGAGGCCATAAGGAGGCCGAAGAGCAATTTCTGCACACCGGAGTACCTCGACCTAGCCCCCTGCAAGAGGGCGCTGACGAAGTAAACTAGGCACTGCACCATCTTCTTCTTCGGCGCCACTTCACCTAGTCGCGTGGGTCCTGTCGCACTAGTGATAGCCCTTGCCGGGGGCTTAGTCTTGCCGGGACTAAGCCCCGTCGGGGAGGGTTCTAGCTCGCCATCCGTCGACTCCGCCGTTGCTGCCGCCTCTTCGTCGACCTCCCTCTGCGCCACCTGTGTGGTGCTAACCACTTGATTTGTTGCCGCTAGGTACAATAGCAACAGTTCTTGTGGTTTAGGCGCAACCAGCACTGGGCTGGAGGAGAGGTATTTCTTCAAATCCTGCAGCGCTGCCTCGGCCTCCGGGGTCCACTCCATTGGGCCCGCCGTCTTCAAGATCTTGAAAAAGGGAAGGGCACGTTCGGCGGACTTGGAGATGAATCTGCTCATGGCGGCAACACAGCCAATGAGCCGACGCATGTCCTTGATCCGCTTAGGTGCCTCAATCTGCTCGATGGCCTTGATCTTGTCTAGGTTTGCCTCAATCCCACGATGCGACACAAAGAACCCGAGATGCTTGCCAGACGGGACACCGAAGATACACTTCTCGGGGTTCAGCTTGAGGTTGATCTTGCGCATGTTTGCAAAGGTTTCCTCCAGATCTTGCACAAGTGTTGCTTTGTCCTTGGTTTTGACCACTATGTCATCCATATAAGCTTCCATATTTCTATGCAGATGGGGCTCAAAACCAATTTGGACTGCTCTTGCAAAAGTCGAGCCAGCACTCTTCAACCCGAAAGGCATCCATAAAAATCAGTACGTACCACATGGGGTGATGAATGATGTCTTCTCCTCATCTTATCTTGTCATGAAGATCTGAAGGTACCCTAAGTAGGCGTCGAGGAATGATAGCAGGTCACACCCGGCCGTGGAGTCAACAATCTGGTCGATGCACGGTAACAGGAAAGGATCTTTTGGACAAGCTTTATTGATATCTGTGTAATCAATACACATCCTCACTTCCCATTTGCCTTGCTCACCACTACTGGATTGGCCAGCTACGTCGGATGGAGAATCCCCTTACCAAGCCTGCCGCCTCTAGCTTCCTGATCTCTTCCGTGATGAACTCCTGCCTCTCTAGAGCTTGCTTCCGGACCTTCTGCTTGATAGGCCGTGCATGAGGACAGACAACAAGATGGTGCTCAATCACTTCCCTGGGAACACCGGGGATGTCAGACGCTTGCCATGCAAACACATCAACATTCGCCCGCAGGAAGGTGACGATCTCGCTTTCCTATTTGCCATTGAGGGTGGAGCTTATGGTGAAAGCTCCTCCCGTGTCGTCCTCCTTGACGGACACCTTCTTGGTCTCTGGTGGTGTAGCTCTGGACTTCTTGCTCTTTCCGGTGGAGCTCTCTGGCACGTCCTCGACGGGAGCGCAACACCCCGAAGAGTTGCGCTTGCCGGAGTGGGTGCGAGGAGTCTTGCTGGTGTTCTTTCCTCCAGGGGCTTCAATGGTAGGAGCAAGTGCCTTGGCGGCAGCTGCTGCAACCGCTTCCCGATAGAGTTGGTCAGTGTAAATCAACGCATCTTTCTTGTCGGAGGGGACAGTGATGATGTTCATCGGCCCGGGCATCTTCAGCGTGTTGTAGGCGTAGTGAGAAGCTGCCATGAACTTGGTCAGCGTCGGGCGGCCGAGGACCCTGTTGTAGGGCAAGGGGATCTCGGCTACATCGAAGACAATCCTCTCCATCCTATAGTACAACTCGCCTCCAAACATCACAGGCAACGTGACCTTTCCCTTCGGCTCGCTCCTCCCCAGGTTGACCCCTTGAAATGCGCCCATCTCCTCGAGGTCTCCATCAGGGATCTGCAGCCTCTTGATCACAACAGGCGAGATCAAGTTCATACCGGCCCTTCCGTCAACTAGCATCTTTGTCACCTTGAGGTTGTGGATCGTTGGTGAAACCAACAATGGAAAGCACCCGACCGCAGTGGTGCGGTCAGGGTGGTCCTCGGTGTCAAAGATGATAGGCGTGCTAGACCACTTCACTGGCTTCCGTGCATCGAGTGACGGCTCCGCTGCTGTGATCTGATACGTCTCCAACATATCTATAATTTTTGATTGTTCCATGCTATTATATTACCCCTTTTGGATGTTTATGGGCTTTATTTTACACATTTATATCATTTTTGGGGCTAACCTACTAACCGGAGGCCCAGCCCGTATTGCTGTTTTTTTGCCTATTTCAGTATTTCGAAGAAAAGGAATATCAAACGGAGTCCAAACGGAATGAAACCTTCGGGAACATGATTTTTTGAACGAACGTGATCCAGAGGACTTGGAGTGCAAGCCAAGAAGCAGCCGAGGCGGCCATGAGGGTGGAGGGCGCCCCACCCCTACAGGGCGCGCCCCCTGTCTCGTGGGCCCCTCGGGCGGCCACCGACCTACTTCTTCCTCCTATATATACCCACGTACCCTGAAAACCTCCAGGGAGCCAACGAAAAACAATTTCCACCACCGTAACCATATGTATCCGCGAGATCCCATCTTGGAGCCTTCGTCGGTGCTCCACCGGAGGGGGAATCGACCAAGGAGGGCTTCTACATCAACACCATAGCCCCTCCAATGAGTTGTGAGTAGTTGACACAGACCTTCGGGTCCATAGTTATTAGCTAGATGGCTTCTTCTCTCTTTTTGGATCTCAATACCATGTTCTCCCCCTCTCTTGTGGAGAGCTATTCGATGTAACTCTTTTTGCGGTGTGTTTGTCGAGATCCGATGAATTGTGGGTTTATGATCAAGTTTATCTATGAGAAATATTTGAATCTCCTATGAATTCTTTTATGTATGATTGATTTATCTTTGCAAGTCTCTTCGAATTATCAGTTTGGTTTGGCCTACTAGATTGATCTTTCTTGCCATGGGAGAAGTGTTTAGCTTTGGGTTCAATTTTGCGGTGTCCTTACCCGGTGACAGCAGGGGCTGCAAGGCACGTATTGTACTGTTGCCATCGAGGATAAAAAGATGCGGTTTATATCATATTGCATGAGTTTATCCCTCTACATCATGTCATCTTTCTTAATGTGTTACTCTGTTCTTATGAACTTAATACTCTAGATGCATGCTGGATAGCGGTCGATGTGTGTAGTAATAGTAGTAGATGCAGGCAGGAGTCGGTCTACTTGTCGCGGAGGTGATGCCTATATACATGATCATGCCTAGATAATCTCTTAATTATTCTCTTTTCTATCAATTGCTCGACAATAATTTGTTCACCCACCGTAATACTTATGCTATCTTGAGAGAAGCCACTAGTGAAACCTATGGCCCCCGGGTCTATCTTTTATCATATAAGCTTTCAATCTACTTTTATTTGCATCTTTACTTTTCCAATCTATATTATAAAATACCAAAAATATATTTATCTTATCATACTATCTCTATCAGATCTCACTTTCGCAAGTGGCCGTGAAGGGATTGACAACACCTTTATTGCGTTGGTTGCGAATTCTTTGTTTGTTTGTGTAGGTGCGTGGGACTTTTGAGGAGCCTCCTACTGGATTGATACCTGGGTTCTCAAAAACTAAGGGAAATACTTACGCTACTATTGCTGAATCACCCTTTCCTCTTCAAGGAAAACCAACGCAAGCTCAAGACATAGCAAGAAGGATTTCTGGCGCCGTTGCCGGGGAGGTCTTCGCTCAAGTCAAGACATACCAAGTACCCATCACAAACTCATCTCCCTCGCATTTAAATTATTTGCCATTTGTCTCTCGTCTTCATCTCCCCCACTTCACTCTTGCCGTGTTATTCGCCCTCTCTTTCCCAATCTTCTTCTCTCTCTTTTGCTTGTATTTTGTTTCCTCGTCGTTATGTCTAGTTCCTTATCCGCTCCTATGTCTCCTGAGTTTGAAGTTCTTCACTTCAAGCAAAGGCAAGGAGAAAACTTGATGCTTGGTATAGGATGATGGAATCTTATCGCAATTGCACCCTAGAGGTGAATTTTAGAATTCTTCTTCACAATTTTTATGTTGGGCTAAATATGTCGCATAGACAACTCTTGGATTGCATTGCCAAAGGAAATTTTATTGAAATTGATCCTAGTATTGTGCATGAAATTATAGAGGGAATAGTGGGAACACTACCTCAAAAAGGGGGATCACATCCTACCCAAGAAGAAACACAAGTATTTGGAAAAATTTGCGAAGTAACAAATTTTTTACAAAAGTCTCTTGAGCCTCTTAAAAGTGTTAGCGGAAATCTTCACCACATGAATATGCTGATTACTCTTTGCAATAAGCAGTTGGATTCTTTCATTCTAAAAATTTCTGAGTATGAAGGGAAACATAAAGAACCTCCCGGATTCGAGCATGACTCCGCTAAAAAACTGAAAATTAAAGATGGCACTACTTAGATCTATCTTCGCTTTTATGCCTAGCTAGGGGCGTTAAACGATAGCGCTAGTTGGGAGGCAACCCAATTTTTATTTGTGCTTTTGTTTTTGTTTCTCTTTAGTAGTAAATTTTGCATCTACCGTCTGTTTAGATGTGTTTTTATGTTTTAATTAGTGTTTGTGCCAAGTAGAACCTATAGGATAACCTATGGTGATAGTTAATTTGATTCTGCTGAAAAAACAGAAACATTGCACGCACGCAATTAGTTTTGTTAAATCACAGAAACGTGATTTTGCGTTGCTTCTTTCTTATGCTGATCAATAAACAAATTTCCCAATACTTCCTATTTTCGTAGGATTTTTAGAGTTCCATAAGTTTGCGTTAGTTACATCTTGCTACAGACTGTTCTGTTTTTGATAGATTCTGTTTTTGTGTGTTGTTTGCTTATTTTGATGCATCTATGGCTAGTATTAAGTGGTATTAACCATAGAGAACTTGAAATACAGTTGGTTTAACACCAATATAAATAAATAATGAGTTCATTACAGTACCTTGTGCGGTGGTTTTGTTTTCTTTCACTAACGAAGCTTATGAGATTTCCTGTTGAGTTTTGTGTTGTGAAGTTTTCGAGTTTTGGGTAAAGATTTGATGGACTATGGAATAAGGAGTGGCAAAAGCCTAAGCTTGGGGATGCCCATGGCACCCCAAGATATTCAAGAGTATCCAAAAGCCTAAGCTTCGGGATGCCCCGGGAAGGCATCCCCTCTTTCGTCTTCGTTCATTGGTAACTTTACTTGGAGCTATATTTTTATTCGCCACATGATATGTGTTTTGCTTGGAGCGTCGTGTATGATATTAGTATTTGATTTTTAGTTTTCCACAATCATTCTTGCTGTACACACCTTTTGGGAGAAGCCTACTTGATTGAAATTTATTAGAATACTCTATGTGCTTCACTTATATCTTTTGAGCTAGATAGTTTTTGCTCTAGTGCTTCACTTATATCTTTTAGAGCACGGCGGTGGCTTAATTTTGTAGAAATTTCTTGTCTCTCATGCTTCACTTATATTATTTTGAGAGTCCCTTAGAATAGCATGGTATTTTCTATGGTTATAAAATTGGTCCTAGAATGGTAGGCATCCAAGTTGGGTATAATAAAAACTATCATAGGAAGTGAATTGGATGGTATGATCAACTTGATACTTGATAATTGTTTTGAGATATGGAGGTAGAGATATTAAAGTCATGCTTGTTGGATGATTATGAATTTAAAGAATGCTTGTGTTGAAGTTAGCAAGTCCCGCAGCATGCACGTATGGTTAAAGTTGTGTAACAAATTTGAAACATGAAGTGTACTTGGATTGTGCATCCTTATGAGTGGCGGCCGGGGATGAGCGATGGTCTTTTCCTACCAATCTATCCCTCTAGGAGCATGCGTGTAGTGGTTGGTTTTTGATGACTTCTAAATTTTTGCAATGAGTATATGAGTTCTTTTGACTAATGTTGAATCCATGGATTATACGCACTCTTACCTTTCCACCATTGCTAGCCTCTTCGGTACCGTGCATTGCCCTTTCTCACCTTGAGAGTTGGTGCAAAGTTCGCTGGTGCATCCAAACCCCATGATATGATACACTCTATCACACATAAACCTCCTTATATCTTCCTCAAAACAGCCACCATACCTACCTATTATGGCATTTCCATAGTCATTCTGAGATATATTGCCATGCAACTTTCCACCGTTCCGTTTATCACCATGACACACATTACTCTTGTCATATTGCCATTGCATGATCATGTAGTTGACATCGTATTTGTGGCAAAGCCACCATGCATAATTTTTCATACATGTCACTCTTGATTCATTGCACCATCCCGGTACACCGCCGGAGGCATTCATATAGAGTCATATCTTGTTCTAGTTTCGAGTTGTAATTCATGTGTTGTAATCAATAGAAGTGTGATGATCATCATTATTAGAGCATTGTCCCAAGAAAAAAAAAGAAAACAAAGAAAGGCCAAAAAGAAAAAAGAGAAAAGGCCAAAGAAAAAAGAGAAAGAAAGAAAAAAGGAAAAAAAAGAAAATAAATAAAAAGGGGCAATGTTACTATCTCTTTTTCCACACTTGTGCTTCAAAGTAGCACCATGTTCTTCATATAGCGAGTCTCATATATTGTGCTTCAAAGTAGCACCATGTTCTTCATATAGCGAATCTCATATGTTGTCACTTTCATATACTATTGGGAATTTTTCATTATAAGAACTTGGCTTGTATATTCCTACGATGGGCTTCCTCAAATGCCCTAGGTCTTCGTGAGCAAGCAAGTTGGATGCACACCCACTAGTTTGCTTTTGTTGAGCTTTCATTCATTTATAGCTCTCATCTGTTGCATGGCAATGCCTACTCCTCATGTTGACATCAATTGATGGGCATCTCCATAGCCCGTTGATTATCCTCGTCAATGTGAGACTTTCTCCTTTTTTGTCTTCTCCACACAATCCCCATCATCATATTCTATTCCACCCATAGTGCTATATCCATGGCTCACGCTCATGTATTGCGTGAAAGTTGAAAAAGTTTGAGATTATTTAAGTACGAAACAATTGCTTGGCTTGTCATCGGGGGTGTAGAATTTAGGAACATTTTTGCGTGACAAAAATGAAGCATAGCCTAACTATATGATTTTGTAGAGATGAACTTTCTTTAGCCATGTTATTTTGAGAAGACATGATTGCTTTTATTAGTATGCTTGAAGTATTACTATTTCTTATGTCAATATCAACGTTTATTTTGAATCATTTGGATCTGAATATTCATGCCACAATAAAGAAAATTACACTGAGAATTATGCTAGGTAGCATTCCACATCAAAAATTCTGTTTTTATCATTTACCTACTCGAGGATGAGCCGGAATTAAGCTTGGGGATGCTTGATACATCTCCAACGTATCTATAATTTTTGATTGTTCCATGCTATTATATTACCCCTTTTGGATGTTTATGGGCTTTATTTTACACATTTATATCATTTTTGGGGCTAACCTACTAACCGGAGGCCCAGCCTGTATTGCTATTTTTTTTGCCTATTTCAGTATTTCGAAGAAAAGGAATATCAAATGGAGTCCAAACGGAATGAAACCTTCGGGAGCGTGATTTTTGGAACGAACGCGATCTAGAGGACTTGGAGTACAAGCCAAGAAGCAGCCGAGGTGGCCACGAAGGTGAAGGGCGCGCCCACCCCTACAGGGCACGCCCCCTGTCTCGTGGGCCCCTCGGGTGGCCACCGACCTACTTCTTCCTCCTATATATACCCACGTACCCCGAAAACATCCAGGGAGCCAACGAAAAACAATTTCCACCACCGTAACCTTCAGATCCATGAGATCCCATCTTGGAGCCTTCACGGCGCTCCACGAGAGGAATCGACCATGGAGGGCTTCTACATCAACACCATAGCCCCTCCGCTGAGTTGTGAGTAGTTTACCACAGATCTTCGGGTCCATAGTTATTAGCTAGATGGCTTCTTCTCTCTTTTTGGATCTCAATACCATGTTCTCCCCCTCTCTTGTGGAGATCTATTCGATGTAACTCTTTTTGCGGTGTGTTTGTCGAGATCCGATGAATTGTGGGTTTATGATCAAGTTTATCTATGAGAAATATTTGAATCTCCTCTGAATTGTTTTATGTATGATTGAGTTATCTTTGCAAGTCTCTTCGAATTATCAGTTTGGTTTGGCCTACTAGATAGATCTTTCTTGCCATGGGAGAAGTGTTTAGCTTTGGGTTCAATCTTGCGGTGTCCTTACCCAGTGATAGCAGGGGTTGAAAGGCACGTATTGTATTGTTGCCATCGAGGATAAAAAGATGGGGTTTATATCATATTGCATGAGTTTATCCCTCTACATCATGTCATCTTTCTTAATGTGTTACTTTGTTCTTATGAACTTAATACTCTAGATGCATGCTGGATAGCGGTCGATGTGTGGAGTAATAGTAGTAGATGCAGGCAAGAGTCGGTCTACTTGTCACGGACGTGATGCCTATATACATGATCATGCCTAGATAATATCATAATTATTCGCTTTTCTATCAATTGCTCGACAGTAATTTGTTCACCCACCATAATACTTACGCTATCTTGAGAGAAGCCACTAGTGAAACCTATGGCCCCCGGGTCTATCTTTTATCATATAAACTTTCAATCTACTTTTCTTTGCATCTTTACTTTTCCAATCTATATTATAAAATACCAAAAATATATTTATCTTATCATACTATCTCTATCAGATCTCACTTCCGCAAGTGGTCGTGAAGGAATTGACAACCCCTTTATTGCGTTGGTTGCGAGTTCTTTGTTTGTTTGTGTAGGTGCGTGGGACTTTTGAGGAGCCTCCTACTAGATTGAGACCTTGGTTCTCAAAAACTAAGGGAAATACTTATGCTACTATTGCTGCATCACCCTTTCCTCTTCAAGGAAAACCAACGCAAGCTCAAGACGTAGCATGATCTCACACGCCCACTGCTTGAGCTGGCGGTGGGATGCATGCAGCGAGGCGCCACCATCGACGCACATGGCATCTATAGCTTTCTAGAACTCGTGGTCGCCGGACTCATCGTCCTCGTCATGATCACCGTCTTCCTGCTTCTTGTCGTGGCCCCGGGCGGGCCTCTCTTGCTGATTATCCTTGCTGCAGCGGCCTCCTTGGCCGCCACGCTTCTTGTCGGATCCTTCGGCACCATCTTGGCCCTTCTCCTTGTCCCACTGTTCATATGCGGCTTTCTGCTTCTTAGCGAGCAGCTCAACTTGTCAGCAGTTTTGGAGGTCATGGACTGTGGTGCGGTGGATCTTGCAATACTGCTTGTCGGAGCCCCCTGGCTTGTCGGCAGCCGCCAAGGCCCGGTAAGCAGCACACCCGGAACCTCCTTGTCGGGGTCGCTTGCCTTGGCCTTTTTGGCAATGCCGGTGTCGTCGGATCCCTCGACGGCAAGCACGGTCTTGCCCTTGCGCCTTCTGTTACGGCATCGGCCCTTCTTGGCTGGGGCAGCAGTTTCATCTGTGGAGTCGGTTTCCGCGCCGGCGTCTTCACCGGGGTACTTCCTCCCCTCTTCGGCTCGAGCGCACCGATAGGCCAGAACATAAATCTCGGCCACATCCTTGACCTTGTTCATCGCCAGCTCCTCGCGCATCTTGCGGTTGTGCACATTCTGATGGAATGCACTAATCATGGCGGTAGGATGAACGTCTGGGATGTTATACTGCACTCGGCTGAACCTTTGGATGTACTTCCACAAATGTTCTCCTTCCTTCTGGGGATGATGTGCAAATCGCTCGCCTGGCCATGAGCTTTGTGGCCTCCAGTAAAGGCGCCAATAAAATCATGACACAGATCCGACCAAGAAGAAATGGAGTCCACCGGCAAGTGCATCAACCACGACATGACATTGGGCTTGAGTGCCAACGGGAAGTAATTGGCAAGCACCTTATCGTCAAGGGCCCCAGCAGCTTGCATTGCGATGGTGTAGATGCTGAGGAACTCTTACGCGTGAGTATTGCCGTTGTACTTCTCGCCAACGTCGGGCTTGAACATGCGGTGGGAGGGCCACTAGAACCGCCACAACTCACGGGTTAAGGCCGGACAGCCCACCTCGTAGGGTAGGCCATCGTAGCCTCTCGATGCTGGGTGGTCCATAGTAGGCCCTGCCCGTCTATCCGACTGGTGGCGCGCATCACGCCGGCATTCGATGGTTGTTCAAGTGTCTTCAAGGGCTCGCTCCCGAAGAACTTGACGTTGGTCACGGTGGGTCCATGGATCAGACGAGCTATGGAGATATCATCACGAGCGTCATCACGACGGATCAACACCTGCGGCGGCTGGTGTGGAGGAGGAGAGTGCACCGTGGCTGCATCGCCCCCGGCCCGTCCACCGCTGGTATGCGGTGGCTCGACGGCTCATCTTTGTTGGCGATGCCGACGAGGCTCCGGACAGTGGCTCTCCATTCGTCGAGCTTCTCCACAGCAGGAGGAAAGTCGAGGAGCAGCTGCGTGCGCGCCAGAGCTTCTGCTTGTGTGGGCGGCGGCGAAAGCTACGTGGACCGTGACGCACTTCGACTTCTAACTATGTTACAAGGATCCCTATCACGGCCCTGCAGCTGTCCGCCATTTTCGCTAGCATCTCGGCGTGCATGCTGGCCCTCCTCGTCACGTGAAGGGCGCGTGGGACTCTTCCCGGGGCGGCACCCAGGGTCACCAGCAGGGCGGCGCTGCTCATTGCACACAACTTGAGAAGAGCGTGCCGTGGGCGCCGGTGTTGGTGTCTTGGAGGTCACCGCGCCGCCATACGGCGGCACGATGACGCCCCTGGAGGGCCCCGTGCCGCCTGCGGGGGCCCCAACTTCGTCTATGGAGTTTGCGGCGTGTGGCTCGTTGCGTGGCGTACGAGCGACGCGGCTCACCAGGCCCGGACTGCCAGGGTGATGTGGATGTTCGCGGGCCGCGCCACGGGTTCTTTCCGCGACTGGCCCGCTACTGGTCCGCACCGGTATTGGCAGTCTGGTCCCGGATGAACCGATCGTTGTGGTCGTCTTCTTCTTGGGAGCCATGGCGACGAAGAACTGTGCTACTAGCTGCTAAACCAGATTCTCACTACTGTGCCCCCTACCTGGCGCGCCAAAGATGTCGGTGGAAAACGACACCTATGGGATCACAAGAATCCCTACTGCGGTTGCGGGGCGCGGGGTGGTGAGAAGAGCGGGATCAGCAGTCAGCACAAACACTCAGGTTGTTTATCCAGGTTCGGGCCGCCGGGATGCGTACTACCCTAGTCCTGCTTTTGTGTGTATATCTGTGTTCTTGGAGTTCTTGAGCTAGCTACAACAAGCATAACTTGTCCCAAGGTCTGAATCCTTCTCCTGGATGCCTTGGGCCTCCTTTCATAGGCAAGGGGATCGCCATAATGGCACAAAGGAGGTGGCATCGAGGTACTGTGGTCAAGCCTATCGCTTGCCATTACGGGATAAGAAGCATTTAATGCGCCTCTGACGTGTCCTCCTTACTTTACCGCCGCTTCGCCCTGCCTCGACACGCGTCTGGGCCAGCGCGGCGGTTAGCGCCATGTAGGCTGGCAGGCTGCTGAGGTGGTGCGGTGGTAGGGCCTTCACAAAGATCTGCATGCCTCCACGTAGGCATGCACTGAGTTGGCTGAGAAGCCTCATGTCGACACACAGGCGCCTGCCCAGCTGGTGGGCTGGCAGCTGCATGGGAGCGGTGGTAGAAACTTGGCGGGTGCAGGCCTGGTTGTGGCCTCACGGATGTCCTCGGCAAGGGCCTTGCCGGGGCCCCGGCAAGTGTCTCGCCGTGGCGTTGCGGTCATCCCCGGCAAGGATCTTGCCGTGGGTCTTGCGGGTTTCCTCGGCAAGGATCTCGCCGAGGTTCGTCGTATTCTAATCCTCTTCTGATTTGGAGTTTTTCTTGTCTTCACGAAGATCTGCATGCCATCATGGAGGCGCCTCCCGAGCCCAGGTCCCAACGTAGTTGGTGGTGTTGAAACTGGGGCTCAAGGGTGGCACGCTGATGTCTACTACACAACCTTCTTCTTGTAGACGTTGTTGGGCCTTCAAGTGCATAGGTTTGTAGGACAGTAGCAAATTTCCCTCAAGTGGATGACCTAAGGTTTATCATTCCGTGGGATGCGTAGGATGAAGATGGTCTCTCTCAAACAACCCTGCAACCAAATAACAAGAGTCTCTTGTGTCCCCAACACACCCAATACAATGGTAAATTATATAGGTGCACTAGTTCGGCGAAGAGATGGTGATACAAGTGCAATATGGATAGTAGATAAAGGTTTTTGTAATCTGGAAATATAAAAACAGCAAGGTAACTAATGGTAGAAGTGAGCGTAAACGGTATTGCAATGATAGGAAACAAGGCCCAGGGTTCATACTTTCACTAGTGCAAGTTCTCTCAACAATAATAACATAGATAGATCATATAACAATCCCTCAACATGCAACAAAGAGTCACTCCAAAGCCACTAATAGCGGAGAACAAACATAGAGATTATGGTAGGGTACGAAATATAACGGGAGCATCATGAAGCATATGACTAGCACATTTAAGCCTAACCCACTTCCTATGCATAGGGATTTTGTGAGCAAACAACTTATGGGAACAATAATCAACTAGCATAGGAAGGTAAAACAAGCATAGCTTCAATATTTCGAGCACATAGGGAGGAAACTTGACATTATTGCAATTCCTACAAGCATATTTTCCTCCCTCATAGTAATTTTCAGTAGCATCATGAATGAATTCAACAATATAACCAGCACCTAAAGCATTCTTTTCATGATCTACAAGCATAGAAAATTTACTACTCTCCACATAAGCAAAATTCTTCTCATGAATAGTAGTGGGAGCAAACTCAACAAAATAATTATCATGTGAGGCATAATCCAATTGAAAACTAAAATCATGATGACAAGTTTCATGGGTTATCATTATTCCTAATAGCATACAAGTCATCACAATAATCATCATAGATAGCAACTTTGTTCTCATAATCAATTGGAACCTCTTCCGAAATAGTGGAATCATCACTAAATAAAGTTGACACTCTTCCAAATCCACTTTCATCAATATAATCATCATAAATAGGAGGCATGCTTTCATCATAATAAATATTCTCAACAAAACTTGGGGGACTAAAAATATCATCTTCATCAAACATAGCTTCTCCAAGCTTGTGGCTTTGCATATCATTAGCATCATGGATATTCAAGGAATTCATACTAACAACATTGCAATCATGCTCATCATACAAAGATCTAGTACCAAGCATTTTAATGCATTCTTCTTCTAGCACTTGAGCACAATTTTCTTTTCAACCATTCTCACGAAAGATATTAAAAAGATGAAGCGTATGAGACAAACTCAACTCCATTTTTTAGTTTTCTTTTATAAACTAAACTAGTGATAAAACAAGAAACAAAAAGATTCGATTGCAAGATCTAAAGATATACCTTCAAGCACTCACCTCCCCGGCAACGGCGCCAGAAAAGAGCTTAGTTGACGGGGTGTGAGTGAGCGCCCTTTACCTAGCCTCCCTGGCAACGGCGCCAGAAAAGAGCTTGGCGTCTACTACACAACCTTCTACTTGTAGACGTTGTTGGGCCTGCAAGTGCACAGGTTTGTAGGACAATAGCAAATTTCCTTCAAGTGGATGACCTAAGGTTTATCAATCCGCGGGAGGCGTAGGATGAAGATGGTCTCTCTCAAACAACCCTGCAACCAAATAACAAAGAGTCTCTTGTGTCCCCAACACACCCAATACAATGGTAAATTGTATAGGTGCACTAGTTCGGCGAATATATGGTGATACAAGTGCAATATGGATAGTAGATAAAGGTTTTTGTAATCTGAAAATATAAAAACAACAAGATAACTAATGGTAGAAGTGAGCGTAAACAGTATTGCAATGATGGGAAACAAGGCCTAGGGTTCATACTTCCACTAGTGCAAGTTATCTCAACAATAATAACATAGATAGATCATATAACAATCCCTCAACATGCAACAAAGAGTCACTCCAAAGGCACTAATAGCGGACAACAAACATAGAGATTATGGTAGGGTACGAAACCACCTCGAAGTTATTCTTTCGGATCGATCTATAAAAGAGTGCGTACTAGAATAACACCTTAAGACACAAATCAACCAAAACCCTAATGTCACCTAGATACTCCATTGTCACTTCAAGTATCCATGGGCATGATTATACGATATGCATCACACAATCTCAGATTCATCCAACCAACACAAATTACTTCAAAGAGTGCCCCAAAGTTTCTACCAGAGAGTCAAGAACGTGTGCCAACCCCTATGCATATGTTCATGGGCGGAACCCGCAAGTTGGTCACCAAAACATACATCAAGTAGCACATGATATCCCATTGTCACCACAGATAAACACGGCAAGAAATACATCAAGTGTTCTCATAAAAGACTCAATCCGATAAGATAACTTCAAAGGGGGAAACTCAATTCATCACAAGAGAGTAGAGGGGGAGAAACATCATATGATCCCACTACAATAGCAAAGCTCGGGATACATCAAGATCATGCCATAGAGGGAACACGAGAGAGAACACGAGAGAGAGAGAGATCAAACACATAGCTACTGGTACATACCCTCAGCCCCGAGGGTGAACTACTCCCTCCTTGTCATGGAGAGCGCCGGGATGATGAAGATGGCCACCGGTGATGGATTCCCCCTACGGCAGGTTGCCGGAACGGGATCCCGAGAGGTTTTTGGTGGCTACAGAGGCTTGCGGCAGCGGAACTCCCGATCTATCTTGATTTCTGATGGTTTTAGGGTACGTAGGCATATATAGGCGAAAGTAGTCAGTTGGGAGGTGCTAGAGGGGTCCACAAGACAGGGGGCCGCCACCAGTAGGGGGCGGCCTCCTATCTCGTGGCCTCCTCGAGCATCTTCTGACGTGGAATCCAAGTCTCCAGGATCATATTCTTCCAAAAAATCACGTTGCCGAAGGTTTCATTCCGTTTGGACTCCGTTTGATATTCCTTTTCTTCAAAATACTAAAACAGGCAATAAAACAACAATATGGGCTGGGCCTCCGGTTAGTAGGTTTGTCCCAAAAATGATATAAATGTGTAAAATAAAGCCCATAAACATCCAAAAGGGGTAATATAATAGCATGGAACAATAAAAAATTATAGATAAGTTGGAGATGTATCAAGCATCCCCAAGCTTAATTCCTACTCGTCCTCGAGTAGGTAAATGATAAAAACAGAATTTTTGATGTGGAATGCTACCTAGCATAATTCTCAATGTAATTTTCTTTATTGTGGCATGAATGTTCATATCCGAATGATTCAAGATAAAAGTTCATATTGACATAAGAAATAGTAATACTTCAAGCATACTAATCAAAGTAATCATGTCTTCTCAAAATAACATGGCTAAAGAAAGTTATCCCTACAAAATCATATAGTCTGGCTGTTGCCCTATCTTCATCACACAAAGTATTTAATCATGCACAACCCCGATGACAATCCAAGAAATTGTTTCATATTTTAATAATCTCAAACTTTTTCAACTTTCACGCAATACATGAGCGTGAGCTATGGACATAACACTATATGTGGAATAGAATGGTGGTTGTGGAGAAGACAAAAAGGAGAAGATAGTCTCACATCAACTAGGCGTATCAACGGGCTATGGAGATGCCCATTAATAGATATCACTGTGAGTGAGTAGGGATTGCCATGCAACGGATGCACTAGATTGCCATGCAACGGATGCACTAGAGCTATAAATATATGAAAGCTCAACAAACGAAACTAAGTGGGGTGCATCCAACTTGCTTTCTCACGAAGACCTAGGGAACTTTTGAGGAAGCCCATCATTGGAATATACAAGCCAAGTTCTATAATGAAAAATTCCCACTAGTATATGAAAGTGACAACATATGACACTCTCTAACATGAAGATCATGGTGCTATTTTGAAGCACAAGTGTGGAAAAAGAGATAGTAGTATTGTCCCTTCTCTCTTTTTCTCTCATTTTTTTCTTTTCCTTTTCTTTTCTTTTTCTTTTCTTTGGCCTTCCTTTTTTTGGCCTTTCTCTTTTTTTTTCTTTTTTTCTTTTTGTAAAGACCGAAGTCTCATCCCGACTTGTGGGGGAATCATAGTCTTCATCATCCTTTCCTCACTAGGACAATGCTCTAATAATGAAGATCATCACACTTTTATGGATTTACAACTGAAAGCTAGAACAAGATATGACTCTATATGAATGCCTCCGGCGGTGTACCGGGATATGCAATGAATCAAGAGCGACATGTATGGAAATTATGAAGGTGGCCTTGCTACAAATACAATGTCAACTACATGATCATGCAAAAAGCAATATGACAAAAGTATTGCGTGTCATATGAACGTAACAGTGGAAAGTTGCATGGCAATATATCTCGGAATGGCTATGGAAATGCCATAATAGGTAGGTATGGTGGCTGTTTTGAGGAAGGAATATGGTGGGTGTATGGTACCGGCGAAAGTTGCACGGTACAAGAGAGGCTAGCAATGGTGGAAGGGTGAAAGGGTGCGTAAAATCCATGGACTCAACATTAATCAAAAGAACTCATATACTTGTTGCAAAAATTTAGAAGTCATCAAAAACCAAAGTACTACGTGCATGCTCCTAGGGGGATAGATTGGTAGGAAAAGACCATCGCTCGTCCCCGACCGCCACTCATAAGGAAGACAATCAATAAATAAAATTGTGCTCCAACTTCATCACAAAGCGGTTCACCATATGTGCATTCTACAGGAATCACAAACTTCAACACAAGCATTCTTTAAATTCATAATCACCCAACTAGCATGACTTTAATATCACTACCTCCATATCTCAAAACAATTATCAAGTATCAAATTGATCATAGCATCCAATTCACTTCCTATGATAATTTTCATGAAAACAACCATGTTGTTCTAAAAGACTCTCAAAATAATATAAGTGAAGCATGAGAGACTAGCAATTTCTACAAAATATAACCACGCCGTGCTCTAAAAGATATAAGTGATGCACTAGAGCAAATGACAAACTACTCCGAAAGATATAAGTAAAGATCAATGAGTAGTCGAATAATTGTGCAACTATGTGAAGACTCTCTAACATTAAAGAATTTCAGATCTTGGTATTGTATTCAAACAGCAAGCAAAGCAAAATAAAATGACATTGCAAGGATAGCACAACTCATGTGAAGAAGCAAAAACTTAGGCTCAACCGATACTAACCGATAGTTGTTGAAGAAGAAAGGTGGGATGCCCCAAGCTTAGATGCTTGAGACTTCTTGAAATATTATCTTGGGGTGCCTTGGGCATCCCCAAGCTTGAACTTTCGTGTCTCCTTAATTCCTCTCATATCATGGTTTCTCTTATTTTTATCAAAAAGCTTCATTCACACCAGACTGAACAAGAACTCGTGAGATAGGTTAGGATAAACCAATGCAAAACCTTATCATTTTCTACTGTAACAAATCACTAAAATTATTATTCAACATTGAATACTAAATGCCTCTGCATATTTAATACTCCTATCCTCAAATAAAATCATTAAACAAGCAAACATATGCAAACAATGCAAACATAACAGTAATCTATCAAAACAGTACAGTCTGTAAAGCATGCAAGATTCATCATATTTCCCTAACTCCAAAAATTATTAAATAAAATTCCCACTGTACTAAATTTATCAGAACTCATTATGAAAAATGATTCAACATTATACCATTCTCTGAATTTTCTAGGGAATTTTTGCAACAGCAGTAAACTTTCTGTTTTCAAACAGCAACATGTATACTAGCAAAATAAGCATGGCAAAGGCTATCCTTGACATTTTTATTGAAAATAAAGATGCAAAACATTAATCTAAACAACAGCAAGCAAATACTAACAAAATAAAATGACGCTCCAAGCAAAACACATATCATGTGGTGAATAAAAATATAGCTCCAAGTAAAGTTACCGATGAACGAAGACGAAAGAGGGGATGCCATCCGGGGCATACCCAAGCTTAGGCTCTTGGTTTTCCTTGAATATTACCTTGGGGTGCCTTGGGCATCCCCAAGATTAGGCTCTTGCCACTCCTTATTCCATAGTCCATCGAATCTTTACCCAAAACTTGAAAACTCCACAACACAAAACTCAACAGAAAACTCGTAAGCTCCGTTAGTATAAGAAAATAAAACCACCACTTAGGTACTGTAATGAACTCATTCTAAATTCATATTGGTGTAATATCTACTGTATTACAACTTCTCTATGGTTCATACCACTTAATACTAGCCATAGATGCATCAAAATAAGCAAACATCACACGAAAAACAGAATCTGTCAAAAACAGAACAGTCTGTAGTAATCTGCATCAAACGTATACTTCTGGAACACCAAAAATCCTACAAAATTAGGAAGTCCTAAGCAATTTGTTTACCAATCCAGCGCAAAAAGAATCAGATCATAACCACGTTACTGTAAATTAACAAAACTAAATTACTGGGTGCAAAAGTTTCTGATTTCAGCAGGATCAACACAACCATCACCGTAAGCCATCCTAAAGGTCTTACTTGGAACTTTATTGAAACAAAAGCTATAAAACATGATTACTACAGTAGCATAATCATGTGGACATACAAAAACAGTAGGGATAAATATTGGGTTGTCTCCCAACAAGCGCTTTTCTTTAATCCCTTTCTAGCTAGGCATGATGATGGCAATGATGCTCACATAAAAGATAAGAATTGAAACATAATGGGAGCATAATGAAGCATATGACTAGCACATTTAAGCCTAACCCACTTCCTATGCATAGGGATTTTGTGAGCAAACAACTTATGGGAACAATAATCAACTAGCATAGGAAGGTAAAACAAGCATAGCTTCAAGATTTCGAGCACATAGGGAGGAAACTTGACATTATTGCAATTCCTACAAGCATATTTTCCTCCCTCATAATAATTTTCAGTAGCATCATGAATGAATTCAACAATATAACCAGCACCTAAAGCATTCTTTTCATGATCTACAAGCATAGAAAATTTACTACTCTCCACATAAGCAAAATTCTTCTCATGAATAGTAGTGGGAGCAAACTCAACAAAAAAATTATCATGTGAGGCATAATCCAATTGAAAACTAAAATCATGATGACAAGTTTCATGGTTATCATCATTCCTAATAGCATACAAGTCATCACAATAACCATCATAGATAGGAGCTTTGTTCTCATAATCAATTGGAACCTCTTATGAAATAGTGGAATCATCACTAAATAAAGTTGACACTCTTCCAAATCCACTTTCATCAATATAATTATTATAAATAGGAGGCATGCTTTCATCATAATAAATATTCTCATCAAAACTTGGGGGACTAAATATATCATCTTCATCAAACATAACTTCCCCAAGCTTGTGGCTTTGCATATCATTAGCGTCATGGATATTCAAGGAATTCATAGTAACAACATTGCAATCATGCTCATCATACAAAGATCTAGTACCAAGCATTTTAATGCATTCTTCTTCTAGCACTTGAGCACAATTTTCCTTTCCATCATTCTCACGAAAGATATTAAAAAGATGAAGCGTATGAGACAAACTCAACTCCCTTTTTTAGTTTTCTTTTATAAACTAAACTAGTGATAAAACAAGAAACAAAAAGATTCGATTGCAAGATCTAAAGATATACCTTCAAGCACTCACCTCCCCGGCAACGGCGCCAGAAAAGAGCTTAGTTGACGGGGTGTGAGTGAGTGCACTTTACCTAGCCTCCCCGGCAACGGCGCCAGAAAAGAGCTTGACGTCTACTACACAACCTTCTACTTGTAGACGTTGTTGGGCCTGCAAGTGCACAGGTTTGTAGGACAATAGCAAATTTCCCTCAAGTGGATGACCTAAGGTTTATCAATCCGTGGGAGGCGTAGGATGAAGATGGTCTCTCTCAAACAACCCTGCAACCAAATAACAAAGAGTCTCTTGTGTCCCCAACACACCTAATACAATGGTAGATTGTATAGGTGCACTAGTTCGGTGAAGAGATGGTGATATAAGTGCAATATGGATAGTAGATAAAGGTTTTTGTAATCTGAAAATATAAAAACAGCAAGGTAACTAATGGTAGAAGTGAGCGTAAACGGTATTGCAATGATAGGAAACAAGGCCTAGGTCATACTTTCACTAGTGCAAGTTCTCTCAACAATAATAACATAGATAGATCATATAAATATCCCTCAACATGCAACAAAGAGTCACTCGAAAGCCACTAATAGAGGAGAACAAACGTAGAGATTGTGGTAGGGTACGAAACCACCTCAAAGTTATTCTTTCGGATCGATCTATAAAAGAGTTCGTACTAGAATAACACCTTAAGACACAAATCAACCAAAACCCTAATGTCACCTAGATACTCCATTGTCACTTCAAGTATCCATGGGCATGATTATACGATATGCATCACACAATCTCAGATTCATCCAACCAATACAAAGTACTTCAAAGAGAGCCCCAAAGTTTCTACCAGAGAGTCAAGAAAGTGTGCCAACCCTATGCATAGGTTCATGGGCGGAACCCGCAAGTTGGTCACCAAAACATACATCAAGTAGCACATGATATCCCATTGTCACCACAGATAAACACGGCAAGACATACATCAAGTGTT
Source organism: Aegilops speltoides (assembly GCA_021437245.1). NCBI lineage: Eukaryota > Viridiplantae > Streptophyta > Magnoliopsida > Poales > Poaceae > Aegilops > Aegilops speltoides. The sequence goes on from CM038143.1 coordinate 369,313,575, forward strand.
CTCATAAAAGACTCAATCCGATAAGATAACTTCAAAGGGGGAAACTCAATTCATCACAAGAGAGTAGAGGGGGAGAAACATCATATGATCCAACTACAATAGCAAAGCTCAGGATACATCAAGATCGTGCCATAGAGGGAACACGAGAGAGAACACGAGAGAGAGAGAGAGAGATCAAACACATAGCTACTGGTACATACCCTCAGCCCCGAGGGTGAACTACTCCCTCCTCGTCATGGAGAGCACCGGGATGATGAAGATGGCCACCGGTGAAGGATTCCCCCTCCGGCAGGTTGCCGGAATGGGATCCCGAGAGATTTTTGGTGGCTACAGAGGCTTGCGGCGGCGGAACTCCCGATCTATCTTGATTTCTGATGGTTTTAGGGTACGTAGGCATATATAGGCGAAAGTAGTCGGTCAGGAGGTGCTCGAGGGGTCCACGAGACAGGGGGCCGCCACCAGTAGGGTGGGGGCGGCCTCCTATCTCGTGGCCTCCTCGAGGATCTTCTGACGTGGACTCCAAGTCTCCAGGATCATATTCTTCCAAAAAAATCACGCTGCCGAAGGTTTAATTCCGCTTGGACTCCGTTTGATATTCCTTTTCTTCGAAATACTGAAACAGGCAATAAAACAACAATATGGGCTGGGCCCCCGGTTAGTAGGTTAGTCCCAAAAATGATATAAATGTGTAAAATTAGGCCTATAAACATCCAAAAGGGGTAATATAATAGCATGGAACAATCAAAAATTATAGATACGTTGGAGACGTATCACACGCTCCGCTGGCGCCGGGTAAGCTGTCCCGGCAAGGTCCTTGTCGGAGCCGTGGGGGTCGCCCCGGCAAGGGTTTTGCTGGGGGAAACCACCTCGCCTTCTTGCTCTTTATGCCTCCGTCTAGGCATTTCTTTGGCCGTCTTGCGGCTTTGGTTTCCTGCCTCTGCCCTGCTTAAGTGTGGCTGTGGGCGCGGCTCCGGCTGCCCGTGCACAAATAAGGGGTACAAAGGAGTGCCCCTACTTTAGTACACCGACAGTATCTATAATTTTTTATTGTTCCATGCTATTATATTATCTGTTTTGGATGTTTAATGGGCTTTATTATACACTTTTATTCTATTTTTGGGACTAACCTATTAACCGGAGGCCCAGTCAAAATTGCTGTTTTTTTGCCTATTCCAGTGTTTCACAGAAAAGGAATATCAAACGAAGTCCAAACGGAATGAAACCTTTGGGAGAGTCATTTTTGGAACAAACGCAATCCAGAAGACTTGAAGTGGACGTCAAGGAAGCAACATGGCGGCCACGAGGCAGGAAGGTGCGCCCAGGGGGGTAGGCGCGCCCCCACCCTTGTGGGCCCCTCGTGTCTCCCCTGGCCGACTTCTTTCGCCTATATATACTCATATACCCTAAAAACATCCGAGAGCACCACGAAACCCTATTTCCACCGCCGCAACCTTCTGTACCCGTGAGATCCATCTTGGGGACTTTTCCGGTGCTCCACTAGAGGGGGAATCGATCATGGAGGGCTTCTACATCAACACCACACCCTCTCCGATGAAGTGTGAGTAGTTTACCTCAGACCTTCGGGTCCATAGTTATTAGCTAGATGGCTTCTTCTCTCTCTTTGGATCTCAATACAAAGTTCTCCTCGATCTTCTTGGAGATCTATTCGATGTAATTCTTTTTCAGTGTGTTTGTCGAGATCCGATGAATTGTAGGTTTATGATCAATATTATCTATGAACAATATTTGAATTTCCTCTGAATTCTTTTATGTATGATTTGTTATCTTTGCAAGTCTCTTCGAATTATCAGTTTGGTTTGGCCTACTAGACTGATCTTTCTTGCAATGGGAGAAGTGCTTAGCTTTGGGTTCAATCTTGCGGCGTCCTTTCCCAGTGACAGCATGGGCAGCAAGGCACGTATTGTATTGGTGCCATCAAGGATAGAAAGATGGGGTTTATATCATATTGCTTGAGTTTATCCCTCTACATCATGTCATCTTGCCTAATGTGTGACTCTGTTCTTATGAACTTAATACTCTAGATGCATGCTGGATAGCGATCGATGTGTGGAGTAATAGTAGTAGATGCAGAATCGTTTCGATCTACTTGTCGCGGGCGTGATGCCTATATACATGATCATGCCTAGATATTCTCATAACTATGCACTTTCTAGCAATCGCTCAACAGTAATTTGTTCACCCACCGTAATACTTATGCTATCTTGAGAGAAGGCACTAGTGAAACCTATGGCCCTCGGGTCTATTTTCCATCATATAAATTTCTGATCTATTTTATTTTGCAATCTTTATTTTCCAATCTATATCATAAAAATACCAAAAATATTTATCTTATTATCTCTATCAGATCTCACTTTTGCAGTGGTCGTGAAGGGATTGACAACCCCTTTATCGCATTGGTTGCAAGGTTCTTATTTGTTTGTGCAGGTACGAGGGATTTGATTGTAACCTCCTACTGGATTGATACCTTGGTTCTCAAAACTGAGGGAAATACTTACGTTACTTTGCTGCATCACCCTTTCCTCTTCAAGGGAAAACCAACGCATGTTCAAGAGGTAGCAATATCACATAAACTCATAATACCAATCGTCATCGAACGTTAAGCGTGCGGACCCTATAGTTCGAGAACAATGTAGACATGGCCGAGACACGTCTCCGGTCAATAACCAATAGCGGAACCTGGATGCTCATATTGGTTCCTACATATTCTACATAGATCTTTATCGATCAAGCCGCATAACAATATACGGTGTTCCCTTTGTCATCGGCATGTTACTTGCCCGAGATTCGATCATCGGTATCCCAATACCTAGTTCAATCTCGTTACCGGCATGTCTCTTTACTCGTTCTGTAATACTTCATCCCGCAACTAACTCATTAGGCACAATGCTTGCAAGGCTTATAGTGATGAGTATTACCAAGAGGTCCCAGAGATACCTCTTCGAAACACGGAGTGACAAATCCTAATCTCGATCTATGCTAACCCAACAAACACCTTCGGAGACACCTATAGAGCACCTTTATAATCACCCTTTTACTTTGTGACGTTTGGTAGCACACAAAGTGTTCCTCCAGTATTTGGGAGTTGCATAATCTCATAGTTTGAGGACACTACCAAAAAAAGACACATCCATGACATTTTGGGCCGAACGAATTTTTTTTCCTGTCATACATATGACACTTCTATGACGATAATTGTGACAAAACCCGGTATCATCATAGATGTGGTGGGCTCCTACTTCTATGACAAAAAATCATGACAGAAAATGGGCTTTTCGTCCTGGGCGAGCCGGAGACGCAGCTGCATGACATTCTTTGGGCCGTCCATGATGGAAAAAACCATGGTAGAAGCGAGGGCGAGGTAAATTTCGGGGAGTTCCCGGTTACGGTGGGAGGTCGGGGGCTGAGCGATGCGCGTTTCTCTTGTACACATACGCGCGTGTGTGCGAGGCGTTGGCTCTAACTGAACCCGAGCGAGGCGTTGGGCTCTAATCGAACCCGAAGCGATTGACCGCAGCTACGCGTTCATCGAACCCGAGCGATCGATCGATGGCTGTTAACTAAACCTGATCGAGCGATTCCTTCGCTACTGGTGCTAACTGAAGCCGACCGATTGGATGAACAGTGAGTGTTGCGGGGGGGGGGGGGGTTGGATGAACATTGAGCGATGGCGTTGCCTCTGGATGAACAGGACCCCGTGGTGTGGAGGGCTGGATGAACATTAGACGGTGGAGGGGTGCCCGTGGAGGGGTGGTTGAACATGACCCCGTGGTGTGGAGGGCTGGATGAACAGTAGACGGTGGAGGGGTGCTTGTGGAGGGATGGTTGAACAGTAGCCGGTGGAGTAGTGCGCGGTGGAGGCTAGATGAACAGAAGCCCGTGGAGACTGGAGGAGGTCGAGGGTAGCCCGTGGAGGCTGGAGGAGGTCGACGGTGGAGATGAACAGTATCCCGTGGAGTCCCGTTTTGCGGTACGCCACACCCCTCCCGATGAATAGGACCACCGTTTCGACCGTAGCGCTCCAACATAAGTCCGTTTCGTCCGTTTTGCGGTATGCCACACCCCTCACGATCAACAAGACTCCCGTTTCGACCGTAGCGCTCCAACACAAGTCCATTTCGTTCGTTTTGCGGTACGCCACACCCCTCCCGATCAACAGGACCCCCATTTCGACCTTAGGAGGTCCGTTTCCTCCGTTTTGTGGTACACCACACCCCTCCCGATCAACATGACCCCCGTTTCGACCGTAGGAGGTCCGTTTCCTCCGTTTTGCTGTATGCCAGACCCCTCCCGATCAACAGGACCCCGTTCCGAACGTAGGAGGTCCGTTTCCTTCGTTCTGCGGTACGCCAGGCCTCGTTACCATCGTCTGTTCCATCCAAGCCCTCCCATGAACACGACCACACATTCCGTTCCGACCTAACCGGTTGGCTCCCACGCGTTCCGTTGCCTCCCGATGAACACGACGCATTCCGTTGCCTCCCCATGAACACGACGACAACGTTGTTTCTCCGTTTTGACCCAGCCATGTACACGAGCCCTCGCCGTACGTATGCACGAGTAGGCGTTCGAGACCCCGCTCGTATGTACACATACGTGGCCGTATTTTCTTTCTTGCACCCTGGCCGCTGTACGTACGTGTACATGCAACGTGCGCGCCTCTACTACGACACGTGCACGCCTCTACATCCACCAATATATATGTACGTACACGTTCGCGACCAGAATGACAATGCTACGTATGCTTCGACTAGGTGGGTCCCCACTGTCACGCACTTCCTTGTGTGCGAAGATGTAGCTGGTGGGTCCTAGCAGTCACGGGGGCAACTTGTTTTTTTTGCCCGGACGCACTTCCTTGCGTGCGAAGGTGTAGCTGGTGGGTCCCAGCAATCAGAGGAAAACGTTTTTTTTTGCGAAATACGGTGGCCCGTCCGGTGGGTCCCCGCTGTCAGGTGGAGGAATAATTATTTTGCGCGTAATAAGGAGGCACTTCCTTGCTGCGGCCGTGGACCCAGCTGTCAGCGTCTCCATGGACAGTACTCTTTCAATGGAAGTCGGTTGTTGACCACATTGACCACGCCGCGCCGAGAGCACCATGGCGGTGGACGACGGCAAGGCCTAGGAAGGGGATGACATGGAGGCAGGGAAGACTCGACAGTTGTTTCCCACGCGGAGGGGAGTATGACTGTACGAGGGTTTACTGGTTTGTCTGTCGTCGCCGGAGAATAACAGCAGGTGTGGGTGAGTAGAGGGATGGGTAGGCTAGCGATGGGAGTATGGTGGGGCGAGGAGGCTGCTGGCAAAGACACCGGCCGGCCAGGAGGAGGGAAGCGGCAGTCCACGGCGCTTGTTCGAGCGGGCCGGAGCAGAAGAGCAGATATTGAAGAAGACGACGGCCGTTGGATGGACATCCAATGAGACATCGCTTAAAGGCCAACCTTTTTTAGGAAAGCACGAAATCTGGAAAACAAAGATATAGCCCATATGACATTATTTCTAATAATTTACAGCCCATTTGCTAATTCTTAAGGTTTTTTTTGGAGCCCATATTCTTTTTGTTAGCATTACAACCCATATTGTGGCCACGGTTAAAAAATTACGAAATTTTGCATATTTCGGTGCGGTCTGAACTGTTTTTAATCCTGAAATTTCGATTCGCATTCAAACTAACTTCAAAAATAAATGTATATCAATATAAAATCCAACAAATTCTCCACGCATAAAAAATAATGTAATTTAAAATCTTGAAATGAAAAAAAAGATATTTGAAACTAATTACCGGTTTGATGTGTTTTAAAAATGTCCAACCCATTTCTCATTACTGATGGGCCATTTTCTCGGCCAACCAAATGAAAGCTCTCCTCGTCTTGAAAGATTTGCAGCCCAATAGGCCTGACAAAGCCACTTACTTGGCAAATCACAAAAAAACTAGGCTGTGGCCGTGGATCCAGCTATCAGCCTCTCCACGTTCAGTACTCTTCCGATGGAAGTCGTTCCTTGACCACGTTGACCACGCCGCGTGGAGAGCACCACGGCGGTGGATGACGGCGAGGCCTAGGAAGGGGACGACATGGAGCCGGGGAAGACGCGACAGTGGAAGCCCGCGCGGAGAGGAGTATGAGGGTTCACTGGTTCGGCTGCAGTGTGAGGCTGCCGCCGCTGCAGGGCCTGGCCAGCGGTGGGAATAGTAGCGGCAGTGAGGCCTCCGCGGCAGCACAGCCGGCCATGGGAGGCAGGAGCATGCGGCACGACCGGTGCTGTTTGGGCGGCTGGAGCAAGAAGACCAGAGGTTGAAGAAGCACTACGGCCATTGGATGGACATCGTATGGTCACTGGAGCTAGAATCGTTCATATTGACTAAGTTGACAAAGCCCTTCGTCCCCGTCAACTTAGTAGGCCCACAAGTCAGCCTCCCACCAAGGTGGGTCCCAGCTAGCCGTGGGAGTATTCATTTTTTTGTGCGTAATAAGGAGGCACTTTCGGTGGGTCCGAGCTGACAGCGGGGGGAACGTTTTTTTGCGAAATACGGAGGCCCGTCCGGTGGGTCCCAGTAGTCAGGGGGAAACGATTTTTTTTGCAAAATACTGGTGGCCCGTCCGGTGGGTCCCGACTGTCAGGTGGAGGAATAATTATTTTCCGTGTAATAAGGAGGCACTTCCTTGCGGCTGCCGTGGACCCAGCTGTCAGCCTTTCCACGTACAGTACTCTTCCGATGGAAGTCGGTCGTGACCACATTGACCACGCCGTGCTGAGAGCACCAAGGTGGTGGACGACGGTGAGGCCTAGGAAGGGGACGGCGCGGAGCCGAGCAAGACGCGGCAGTGGATGCCCACGCGGAGAGGAGTACGAGCATTCACTGGTTCTGCTGCGGTGTGAGGCTGCCATCGCCGTAGAATAACAGGGGGTGTGGGTGAGTGGAGGGATGGCCTGGCCAGTGGTGGGAGTAGTATGAGGGCGGTGATGCCTCCACGGTAGCACAGCCGGCCACGGGAGGCAGGAGCAGGCGGCACGACTGGCGCGGCTTTGGGCGGCTGGAGCAAGAAGACCAGAGGTTGAAGAAGCACGATGGCCGTTGGATGGACATCATACGGTCACTGGAGTATTGACTAAGTTGACAAAGCCCTCCGTCCCTGTCAACTTAGTAGGCCCACAAGTCAGCCCAACAATATGGTGGGTCCCGGCTAGCAGGGGGGTATTCATTTTTTGGGCGTAATAAGGAGGCACTTCCTTGCATGCAAAGATATAGCTGGTGGGTTCGACCTGTCAGCGGGGGGAACATTTTTTTCGCGAAATACAGAGGCCCTTCCCATGGGTCCTAGCTGTCAGGTGGAGGAATCATTATTTTGCGCGTAATGAGGAGGCATTTCCTTGCGTGCGGCCATGGACCCAGCTGTCAGCCTCTCCACGTACAGTCCACTTCCGATGGATGTCGTTCATTGACCACGTTGACCAGGCCACGCCGAGAGCACCAGGGCGGTGGACGACGGCGAGGCCTAGGAATGGAATGACACGGAGCCAGGGAATACTCGGCAGTTGTTTCCCACGCGGAGGAGTACGAGGGTTTACTGGTTCGTCTGTCGTCGCTGGAGAATAACAACATGTGTGGGTGAGTAGAGGATGGCTAGGCCAGCGATGGGAGTACGGTGGGGCCGTGAGGCCTACGCGGCAGCATAGCCGGCCACGGGAGGAGGGAGCAGGCAGTCCCGCTGGCGCTTGTTTGAGCGGCTGGAGCATGAAGAGCAGAGATTTAAGAAGCACGACAGCCATTGAATGGACATCCAACAGTCACTGCTCTCGTGTGTTGACTAAGTTGATAGGGCATTGCATGTGCGTAACCTTTCTTTTATGAAAGCACACGCGTCAACCTGTAGTAGTAGCACAAGTCAGCCTCAAATCTATGGAAAACATCATACAGCCCATCTGCCATTATTTCTAATAATGTACATCCCATTTGCTAATTCTTAAGAATTTTTCTGGAGCCCATCTTCTTTTTGTTAGCATTACACCCCATATTGTGGCCACGGTTAAAAAGTATACAAAATTTTGCATATTTCGGTGCGGTCAACTGTTTTTAATCCGGAAATATCGATTCACATTCAAACTATTTTGAAAAATAATAAATATATATATAAATCCAAATAATTGCCCACGCATAAAAATTAATGGAATTTAAGATCTTGTAATGAAAAAAAATTGAAACTAATTCCCGGTTTGATGTGTTTTCAAAATGTACAGCCCATTTCTGGGCAAACTGAATGAAACTCTCCTCATCTTGAAAGATTTGCAGCCCAGCAGGGCCGATAAAGCAAGTAGGCCTTGTTTGGGTATTTCTTTTAAAAAAATAGAACTGGGCTAGCCATTTTCAGCAAGAAAAAAACACAACTGGGCTCATGATGTGGTAAACATAAATAAAACCCTGGCTAGATGGGCCACAGCCCCCGCACAGCCCCCACAAAACTAGTATAAATAACAACTGCTTGTTCCTCAAAAAAAACTGCGTGACTTGTGATACGTCTCCAACGTATCTACAATTTTTGATTGTTCCATGCTATTATATTACCCCTTTTGGATGTTTATGGGCTTTATTTTTCACATTTATATCATTTTTGGGACTAACCTACTAACCGGAGGCCCAACCCATATTGCTGTTTTTTGCCTATTTCAGTATTTTGAAGAAAAGGAATATCAAAGGAGTCCAAATGGAATGAAACCTTCGGGAACGTGATTTTTGGAACGAACGTGATCCAGAGGACTTGGAGTGCAAGTCAAGAAGCAGCCTAGGCTCCCACGAGATAGGAGGCCCCCCCTATAGGGTGTGCCCCCTGTCTAGTGGGCCCCTCGGGAGTCCACCGACTTACTTCTTCCTCCTATATAAGCCTACGTACCCCGAAAACATCCAGAGAGCAACCAAAACACAATTTCCACCATCGTAACCTTATGTATCCGTGAGATCCCATCTTGGAGCCTTCGCCGGCGCTCCGCCGAAGGGGGAATCGACCACGGAGGGCTTCTACATCAACACCATAGCCCCTCCGATGAGTTGTGAGTAGTTTATCACAGACCTACGGGTCCATAGTTATTAGCTAGATGTCTTCTTCTCTCTTTTTGGATCTCAATACAATGTTCTCCCCCTCTCTTGTGGAGATCTATTCGATCTAAACTCTTTTTGCGGTGTGTTTGTCGAGATCGGATGAATTGTGGGTTTATGATCAAGTTTATCTATGAATAATATTTGAATCTTCTCTGAATTCTTTTATGTATGATTGAGTTATCTTTGCAAGTCTCTTCGAATTATCAGTTTGGTTTGGCCTACTAGATTGATCTTTCTTGCAATGGGAGAAGTGCTTAGCTTTGGGTTCAATCTTGCGGTGTCCTTACCCAGTGACAGAAAGGGTTGCAAGGCACGTATTGTATTGTTGCCATCAAGGATAACAATATGGTGTTTATATCATATTGCTTGAGTTTATCCCTCTACATCATGTCATCTTGCTTAATGTGTTACTCAGTTCTTATGAACTTAATACTCTAGATGCTGGCAGGAGTCGGTCGATGTGTGGAGTAATAGTAGTAGATGCAGGCAGGAGTCGGTCTACTTGTTACGGACGTGAGGCCTATATACATGATCATGCCTAGATAATCTCATAATTATTCGCTTTTCCATCAATTGCTTGACAGTAATTTGTTCACCCACCGTAATACTTATGCTATCTTGAGAGAAGCCACTAGTGAAACCTATGGCCGCCGGGTCTATCTCTTATCATATTTGCTTCCACTTTACCTTTATTTCCATCTTTACTTTTTGCATCTATATTATAAAATGCCAAAAATTTATTTATATTATCATACTATCTTTATTAGATCTCACTTTCGCAAGTCGTCGTGAAGGTATTGACAACCCCTTTATTGTGTTGGTTGCAACTTCTTTGTTTGTTTGTGTAGGTGCGTGGTACTTTTGAGGAGCCTCCTACTGGATTGATACCTTGGTTCTCAAAAACTGAGCGAAATACTTATGCTACTATTGCTGCATCAACCTTTCCTCTTCAAGGAAAACCAACGCAAGCTCAAGACGTAGCTAGAAGGATTTCTGGCGCCATTGCCGGGGAGGTCTTCGCTCAAGTCAAGACATACCAAGTACCCACCACAAACCCATCTCCCTCGCATTTACATTATTTGCCATTTGCCTCTCGTTTTCCTCTCCCCCACTTCACCCTTGCCGTTTTATTTGCCCTCTCTTTCCCAATCTCCTCCTCTCTTTTTTTTTGCTTGCTTTTTTCTGTTTGCCTGTGTGTTGGATTACTTGTTGCCATGGCACAAGATAATACCAAATTGTGTGATTTCTTGAATACCAATAATAATGATTTCCTTAGTACTCCGATTGCTCCTCTTAATGATGTTGAGTCTTGTGAAATCAATACTGCTTTGCTGAATCTTGTTATGAAAGATCAATTCGCCGGCCTTCCTAGCGAAGATGCCGCTACTCATCTAAACAACTTTGTTGATTTGTGTGATATGCAAAAGAAGAAAGATACGGATAACAATATTGTCAAATTGAAGTTATTTCCGTTTTCACTTACAGATCATGCTAAAGTTTGGTTTTCGTCTTTGCCTAAAAATAGTATTGATTCTTGGAACAAGTGCAAAGATGCTTTTATCTCTAAGTATTTTCCTCCCGCTAAGATTATCACTCTTAGGAATGATATTATGAATTCTAAACAACTTGATCATGAGCATGTTGCCCAATCTTGGGAAAGAATGGAATTGATGCTTTGCAATTGCCCTACTCATGGTTTGAATTTATGGATGATCATACAAAATTTTTATGCCGGTTTGAACTTTGCTTCTAGAAATCTCTTAGATTCGGCCGCGGGAGGCACGTTTATGGAAATAAAGTTAGGAGATGCTACAAAACTTCTTGATAATATTATGGCTAATTATTCTCAATGGCACACCGAAAGATCTTCTAGTAAAAAAGTGCATGCTATAGAAGAAATCAATGTTTTAAGTGGAAAGATGGATGAACTTATGAAATTGTTTGCTACTAAAAATACTCCTCTTGATCCCAATGATATGCCTTTGTCTTCCTTGATTGAGAATAATAATGAATCTATGGATTTGAATTTTGTTGGTAGGAACAGTTTTGGAAACAATGCTTATAGAGGAAACTTTAATGCTAGACCGTTCCCTAGTAATTCCTCTAATAATTATGGAAATTTCTACAATAATTCTTATGGTAATTTTAATAAGATGCCCTCTGATTTTGAGAATAGTGTGAAATAATTTATGATTTCTCAAAAGAATTTTAATGCTTTGCTTGAAGAAAAATTGCTCAAAGTTGATGATTTGGCTAGGAACATTGATAGACTTTCGCTTGATGTTGATTCTCTTAAACTTAGATCTTGTCCGCCTAAGCATGATATCAATGAGTCTCTCAAAGCAATGAGAATTTCCATTTGACGAGTGCAAGGAAAGAACCGCTAGATTGCGTGCTAAAAAAGATAGCTTTATAAAAGTGTGTTCTTCTAGTTTCCATGAAAATAATGATGAAGATCGTAAAGTTATTGATGTGTCTCCTATTAGATCTATGTTTTGCAATACGAATTTTGATAATTATGGGACTGATGATGAATCAACTTTGCCTAGAAGACGTCCCAAGAATTCAGAGTTTTTAGATCTTGATGCTAAATTTGGTAAAAGTGGGATTGGAGAGGTCACAACTTTAAAATAGCGTTGAACCCACTATCTCAGATTTCAAGGAATTTGATTATGATAATTGTTCTTTAGAAGGTTGTATTTCCTTGTTGCAATCCGTTGTTAATTCTCCTCATGCTTATAGTCAAAATAAAGCTTTTACCAAACATATTATTGATGCCTTGGTACAATCTTATGATGAAAAACTTAATTTGGAAGTTTCTATACCTAGAAAACTTAATGATGAGTGGGAACCTACTATAAAGATTAGAATTAAAGATCATGAGTGTTTTGCTTTGTGTGACTTGGGTGCTAGTGTTTCCATGATTCCGAAAACTTTATGTGATATTCTTGGTTTCCATGATCTTGATGATTGCTCTTTAAATTTGCACCTTTCGGATTCCACCATTAAAAAGCCTATGGGAATGATCAATGATGTTCTTATTGTTGCAAATAGAAATTTGGTGCCCGTAGATTTTATCGTTCTTGATATAGATTGCAATCTTTCTTGCCCTGTTATTCTTGGTAGACCTTTCCTTAGAACGATTGACGCGATTATTGATATGAAGGAAGGGAATATTAGATTCAAATTTCCATTAAAGAAAGGAATGGAGCACTTTCCAAGAAAGAAAGTCAAATTACCTTATGAATCTATCATGCGGGCTACTTATGAATTTAGTGCCAAAGATGGCACTCGTTAGATCTATCTTCGCTTTTACGCCTAGCTAGGGGCGTTAAACGATAGCGCTAGTTGGGGGCAACCCAATTTTCTTTATGTTTTATGTTTTTGCTCCTGTTTAGTAATAAATCTTGCATCTACCTTCTCTTTAGATGTGTTTTTATCTTTTAATTAGTGTTTTTGCCAAGTAGAACCTATAGGATAACCTATGATGATAGTTGATTTGATTCTGCTGAAAAACAGAAACTTTTCACGCACGAATTTAGTTTTTTTAAATCACAGAAACGTGATTTTGCGTTGATTCTTTTTGATACTGATCAATCAATTTTTTTCCAGGACTTCCTATTTTTGTAGTATTTTTACGGTTCCAGAAGTTTGCGTTAGTTACAGATTGATACAGACAGCTCTGTTTTTGACAGATTCTGTTTTTCGTGTGTTGTTTGCTTATTTTGATGCATCTATGGCCAATAAAATAGTTTATAAACCATACACAAGTTGGAATATAGTAGATTTAACACCAAAATAAATAAAGAATGAGTTCATTACAGTACCTTACGTGGTGGTTTTGTTTTCTTCCACTAACAGAGCTTATAAGATTTCCTGTTGAGTTTTGTGTTGTGAAGTTTTCAAGTTTGGGTTAAAGCTTTTATGGGCCATGGAATAAGGAGTGGCAAGAGCCTAAACTTGGGGATGCCCAAGGCACCCCAAGATATTCAAGAATAGCCAAAAGCCTAAGCTTGGGGATGCCCCGGGAAGGCATCCCCTCTTTCGTCTTCGTTCATTGGTAACTTTACTTGGAGCTATATTTTTATTCGCCACATGATATGTGTTTTGCTTGGAGCATCATGTATTATATTAGTCTTTGCTTTTTAGTTTACCACAATTATCCTTGCTGTACACACCTTTTGGGAGAAGCCTATTTTATTAGAATTTGCTAGAATACTCTATGTGCTTCACTTATATCTTTTGAGCTTGATAGTTTTTGCTCTAGTGCTTCACTTATATCTTTTAGAGCACGGCGGTGGCTTATTTTTGAAGAAATTGCTAGTCTCTCATGCTTCACTTATATCTTTTTGAGAGTACTTTAGAACAACATGGTATTTGCTATGGTTACAAAGTTGGTTCTAGAATGATGAGCATCCAAGTTGGGTATAATAAAAACTATCATAGGAAGAGAATTGGATGCAATGATCAATTTGATGCTTGATAATTTTTTTGAGATATATATATATAAAGGTAGAAATGTTAGGGTCATGCTAGTGGGTAATTATGAAATTGAGAAATACTTTTGTTGAAGTTGGCAACTCCCGTAGCATGCATGTATGGTAAAAGTTGTGTGACAAATTTGTTGCATGAGGTGCTCTTTTGATTGTCTTCCTTATGAGTGGCAGTCGGGGACGAGCGATGGTCTTTTCCTACCAATCGATCCCTCTTGGGGCATGCGTAGTAGTACTTTGCTTCAAGGGCTAAGTAGACTTTTGCAATAAGTATATGAGTTCTTTTTGACTAATGTGAGTCCATGGATATACGCACACTCATCCTTCCACTTTGCTAGCCTTTATTATTACCGCGCGAATTTCGCCGTATCATAAACCCTTTATTTACCTTCCTCAAAACAGCCACCATACCTACCTATTATGGCATTTCCATAGCCATTCCGAGATATATTGCCATGCAACTTTCCACCGTTCCGTTTATTATGACACGTTCCATCATTGTCATATTGCTCTTGGCATAATCATGTAGTTGACATCGTATTTGTGGCAAGGCAACTTTCATAATTTTCATACATGTTGCTCTTGATTCATTGCATATCCCGGTACACAGCCGGAGGCATTCATATAGAGTCATATCTTGTTCTAGCTTTGAGTTGTAATTTTTGAGTTGTAAATCAATAGAAGTGTGATGATCTTCATTATTAGAGCATTGTCTCGGTGAGGAAAGGATGATGAAGACTATGATTCCCCCACAAGTTGGGATGAGACTTCGGACTTTACAAAAAAAAGAAAAAAAAAGAAAGGCCAAAGAAAAAGAAAAAAGAAGAAAAGAAAAAAAGGAAAAGAAAAAAAAATGAGAGAAAAAGAGAGAAGGGACAATGCTACTATCTCTTTTTCCACACTTGTGCTTCAAAGTAGCACCATGATCTTCATGATAGAGAGTCTCCTATGTTGTCACTTTCAAATACTAAGTGGGAATTTTTCATTATAGAACTTGGCTTGTATATTCCAATGATGGGCTTCCTCAAAATGCCCTAGGTCTTCGTGAGCAAGCGAGTTGGATGCACACCCACTTAGTTTCTTTTGTTGAGCTTTCATATATTTATAGCTCCAGTGCATCCGTTGCATGGCAATCCCTACTCACTCACATTGATATCTATTAATGGGCATCTCCATAGCCCGTTAATACGCCTAGTTGATGTGAGACTATCTTCTCCCTTTTTGTCCTCACAACCACCATCATATACCACCATAGTGCTATGTCCATGGCTTGCGCTCATGTATTGCGTAAGAGTTGAAAAAGCTGAAGCGCATTAAAAAGTATGAAACAATTGCTCGGCTCGTCATCGGGGTTGTGCATGATGGGAGTATTTTGTGTAATGAAAATGAAGCATGGCCTAACTATATGATTTTGTAGGGATAAGCTTTCTTTGGCTATGCTATTTTGATAGGACATGATTATTTGTTAGTATGCTTTGAAGCATTATTATTTTTATGTTTTATAAGCTTTTATTTTGAATCATTTGGATCTGAAATTTCATACCACAATAAAGAAAATTACATTGAGAATTATGCTAAGTAGCATTCCACATCAAAAATTTCTTTTTTATCATTTACCTACTCAAGGACGAGCAGGAATTAAGCTTGGGGATGCTTGATACGTCTCCAACATATCTATAATTTTTTATTGTTCCATGCTATTATATTACCCCTTTTGGATGTTTATGGGCTTTATTTTACACATTTATATCATTTTTGGGACTGACCTTCTAATCGGAGGCCCAGCCCGTATTGCTGTTTTTTTGCCTATTTCAGTATTTCGAAGAAAAGGAATATCAAGCGGAGTCCAAATGGAATGAAACCTTCGGGAGCGTGATTTTTGGAACGAACGTGATCCAGAGGACTTGGAGTGCAAGTCAAGAAGCAGCCGAGGCTCCCAAGAGATAGGAGGGCACGCCCCCCCTGTAGGGTGCGCCCCCCTGTCTCGTGGGCCCCTCAGGCGTCCACCGACGTACTTCTTCCTCCTATATAAGCCTACGTACCCTGAAAACATCCAGGGAGCAACCGAAACACAATTTCCACCACCGTAACCTTCTGTATCCGCGAGATCCCATCTTGGAGCCTTTGCCGGCGCTCCGCCGGAAGGGGGAATCAACCATGGAGGGCTTCTACATCAATACCATAGCCCCTCCGATGAGTTGTGAGTAGTTTATCACAGACCTACGGGTCCATAGTTATTAGCGAGATGGCTTCTTCTCTCTTTTTGGATCTCAATACAATGTTCTCCCCCTCTCTTGTGGATATCTATTCGATGTAAACTCTTTTTGCGGTGTGTTTGTCGAGATCCGATGAATTGTGGGTTTATGATCAAGTTTATCTATGAATAATATTTGAATCTTCTCTGAATTCTTTTATGTATGATTGAGTTATCTTTGCAAGTCTCTTCGAATTATCAGTTTGGTTTGGCCTACTAGATTGATGTTTCTTGCCATGGGAGAAGTGCTTAGCTTTGGGTTCAATCTTGCGGTGTCCTTACCAAAGGATGTGAAAGGGTTGCAAGGCACGTATTGTATTGTTGCCATCGAGGATAACAAGATGGGGTTTATATCATATTGCTTGAGTTTATCCTCTACATCATGTCATCTTGCTTTATGCGTTACTCTGTTCTTATGAACTTAATACTCTAGATGTTTGGCGAGTCGGTCGATGTGTGGAGTAATAGTAGTAGATGCAGGCAGAGTCGGTCTACTTGTTACGGACGTGATGCCTATATACATGATCATGCCTAGATTATCTCATAATTATTCGCTTTTCTATCAATTGCTTGACAGTAATTTGTTCACCCACCGTAATACTTATGCTATCTTGAGAGAAGCCACTAGTGAAACCTATGGCCCCCGGGTCTATCTCTTATCATATTTGCTTCCAATTTACCTTTATTTGCATCTTTAATTTTTGCATCTATATTATAAAATACCAAAAATATATTTATCTTATCATACTATCTTTATTAGATCTCACTTTCGCAAGTGGCCATGAAGGGATTGACAACCCCTTTATTGCGTTGGTTGCGAGTTCTTTATTTGTTTGCATAGGTGTGTGCGACTTTTGAGCAGCCTCCTATGACACCCCAAAATTTTGACCTTGTTTATTTAATTTAATATTTGCCAAGAAATTAAAACTTTTATTTTCTGCTCCCTTTTTTTTAACCTTTTCTCCCTTGCTATTATGGAGGTTTCCCCAAAGTGAAAACTTTTCAAATATGTTTTAACTTGTTTAACCTCTCAAGAAAAACTTTTATTTTATTAGTAGAACTAATTACATAATTAATTTGCTTGATCTTTATTTTCTTGAAAAATGGTTTTTCAAAGTTATATGGCCATATTTGAACTACAACCATTTGATAAATTCACTTAAAATTTCAACCAAAATTTGGAGATGTCAGGTGATGTTTTTAAATCACTCTTATGCAAAAATATCTTTTATTCATGAAATATTTTGAGCTCTATACCCAATTTTCTTCTCTGGTCTAGTGGGAAATTTTGCACTACAACTCATTTGAATACTTCGTTCTAGCCTCCACCAAAATTATGGGATGCTGGTAGTAGCTTATGATTCAACTTTATGCAAACATCCAGTGATGTTCTTTGAAAAATTTGAGTGGATCATCCTCATCTTCATTCTGGTGCAACTTGGTGATTTGTACAGCAACCATATTCTTGCTTGCTCTTTGGCCCTTGATTCTTTCCTCTGCTTGTAGTGCACCTGGCCAAAACCTTAAGTCTAGAAGAGTGGACCCTTTGGAAGATTTTTGGTTCATGAAACAGTGCCCTTCACCTTCTGCCCTGAACTAAAGTTTTGCAAAACTTGCACTAACAAGTTTCTCCTTTTAACAAACTAACTTCACCACCCTCTCATGCATCCAAGGAGACACTGATCTGGAGAATTTGGCCACTCCAAGAAAAGCCTAGGTACATGTGGCATTTTGTCAAACACCCTGCGTGCATAGCTAGATTTGGCATGATTTCAAGTTTACACTGCGAACTTGAGCCCCTGACCCATCCACCATGTCCCTTGATCCCCTTGCTAACCCTAACCTAGCCCTGTTTCTTGCCAGCCCCGCTCAAGCACTCTAGGCTACCCTGGCATTTCTTCGAACACGTCCCGGGCGTGCTCAGGTGCGCCAGGCGTGCGTTTAACGCACGCGACGCCCGAGCCGCCCGTCGCCTCAAGACTCGTTCGGCCCTTGGCAGCAAAGAACTAGCGCCACGTACCCTCTTGCACCGCCACGCCACCCCGACCACCCCTGGCACCCACAGCGCCACCGCCAGGACGGCCATGGCGGCTAGCTGACGGCCGCATGCAGGCCCCGGCCGTGTCGGCGCCGCCTGAGCCACTCCCGCTTGCCAGCTCGCCCTGGAGCAGTGCCCCGCTCGTCCGCTAGCTCATGCCGCCATCCTCAGCCCCACCACGCCCCTGCTGCTACAGAACGTCGATCGCTAGTGATCTTTTCCCCACCGCCGCGGAACCGACCTCGTCGCGCTATAAAAGGAATCCCCGAGCTCGTCTAGCCCTCAAGCAACTTCCCTCACTCCCTCACTGACCCCCCGTGGTAGTAGAAAGACCAGAGGGGTCGTCTTCTTCTTCTCCGGCAACTCCTGCCGCCGCCTCTGCCCTGTCCACTCCGGCACCACCAGAGCCTCCCCCTCTCCACTCTCTCCACCAGAAGCTCTCTCTTCCTCCCCTGAACCCTCCCCCCTGCTCAATTTCGATCGGGAACCACCGCAGCCCCAAAACCACTTTCCTCCCGAAGCCTCCCCCGCCACGAAGCTCGCCGCCGGCAGCTCACACTGGCCCCGCCGACTCAACGACTACCGGTAGGACCGCCCCGGTCTTGCGGATCCATCTCGACCCTCTGGAGCCCGCGAGGAGCCGCCGTTCGCCGGTGTTGATCGCCGTTGCCTCGCCTCCGTTCGGGCAGAGGAAGAGGAGGGAGAGATAGACTGGTCAAACCTGACCAGTGGGCCAGGCAGGCCCACTGTCAATGACACGCGCGCAGTCCACGCTGGAGTAAGTGGAAGCGTAAATCCAAGATACGCTTTCGACGTGTACGTGTATATTCAAATCGTTTTCTTTTCTGTTTTATTTTTAAAACCAGATTTTGACCACAACTTTGACTGGCTATAACTTTTAAAATATAACTCCAAATGAATTGATTCTTTTTCCTACATCTCTCAAATTCTGTCTAGTTAGTTTTAAGATTTATTTGAAAAAAATTCAAACAATTTTTTTTGTGCTATTTTGAAATTGTGTGTTAATTCCAATATTTTCAAAATAGGATTTTGGAGAGAGGTAGAAAGCTTTCAAAAGTTTTGGAGAGCACCCCCACCTCTCCACACCTTGAAGGCAAGCATTCTGAACCCCGGCATAATATTTTTGGTGTGTTCGTTGACATGTTTATAACACCACCTCATTTCGAAGGACTTGTTATTTCATGTGATATGATCATTTGCACGGATGCATATTAGTGATTTCCATGCTGTTGGAAATGAGTATACTTGTGATGGTAATCATCCTCATGTACCTTGCATGCATGCCGGAAAGTAATCCGGGAAAGCCTCTGCCTTGGGTAGGCTTGAACTTGTCGCCGGTCTCCGTCGGGACGGTTATGTCCGGTATGGCATAGTAAGGTATAATGAGCGGTGATTCTGTTGGTTGAAATATATTTGTTATACATGTCATGCAGGGAATTATAAACCTCCTGAGTCGATCGTAGATCGAGTATTGTTCCAGTAACCCCCACACTTGTTTCGTGCTACCACTTGTCCCTGCCACAGGTAGGGTACGGTTCAGTAATTTGTCAACCCCTTTCTAGCACACACCGTACAGAGGGGCCGTGCTTAATTGGGGTGCTAAATTCTATTAAAGAAATACTAGTACTACATACATACTGAAGAGTTAAAGTAACGAGAAGAAACATAACATAGTTCTGCTGGGGGCTCAACACAACACACCCCTCAAATTAAACTAAGCACACCTGAAATTAAACTATGCAACTAATCCGGTAGACACTGCATTAGAAGTTTAGAACCACCATGAGCAATGACACTGCCACCTTACTCGGAGTCCTCGTCCATGTCCTCGACTTCGTCCTTGTCCCTCTTCCTCTTGGCCGATACTTCTTTGCTTG
Source organism: Aegilops speltoides (assembly GCA_021437245.1). Classification (NCBI taxonomy): domain Eukaryota; kingdom Viridiplantae; phylum Streptophyta; class Magnoliopsida; order Poales; family Poaceae; genus Aegilops; species Aegilops speltoides. The sequence goes on from CM038143.1 coordinate 369,333,367, forward strand.
AACCGCACACTTGGTTGTTGCTCTTCCTCCAACCTTTGTAGATATTGAAACAAAGGTAGCCATCCATTGCAGCTAGTGGATGTGGTCTATATCTAGTACATTCCGCTGCCATGCATGACGATGAAACATGTAATGAGGTTTCTCCAGTTTACGATACGAAGGATGAACCATGGCTCCTGCCAGGGTCAGCATTGAAGGATGACGAGAGGGCACCAGCCGATTCTTCTAGAGGTCAAAGGGGTTGCCTACAACGAGGCCTATCCGACCCAGGACTTCTTTGTCGTTCTTAAAGTCTACAGTAACGAATTTCACTATTTTGTCCTTGAAGAAGTTCTTAAAATCCCGGCACTCAACGTCGGCATGGCATATGTGGTAGACCAAGCAAACGTTATGTACGCAAACCTGGATCATGACGGGCTTCTTCCTCTCTTCGTCCTTTAGATCCTACTCTCGTCCAAGGACTGTGGTGTACTCAACATGTAGCCCAGCGACCCACTCATCATCTGAGTTTTCGAATATGCGTCTAAAGCGAGAAAGGCATCCTTTCACCGTCGCGGAAGAACGGGTGTAGATGACGTCGAACTCATCGCCGGTGATGGTTCTAACCTTGTACTCACCGCCGATCATGGAAATTTGGGACACCATGGATTTGGGAGGAGGGTTAGGATTAGTGGAACTGCCATAATGTGAATGGACGGGACGACTAGGAGTGAACCGCCGTAGTATTGAAGGACGTGCGGGGACGAGTAGAAGCGAACTGCCAGCGTGCGAATGGCAGGGTAGTGGCTTTCCATTCTCCCATGATACGGGCTTCTGAGAGCCCTTGGATCTGAGATTGAACGGTTGCATGGCGTGATTCTAGACCTACGGGTGAATATCCTATCCTGGAGGGTTATTCTGCAAATTTTCAGCAACTTAGCATGCGACCGTTTGATCTCAGATCCAAGTGCTGCCAGCAGCACGTATCATGGTCGCGCCTACCACGACCATCGAGTCGCTCGCGCGGTCGCGCCCTTGGAGATTTAACACGGTGCGTTAGGCTATCTGATGTTGGCATGTCATACATAGTCATCACTTAGTCACTCATACTACAACAAGGTTGGCTATAAGTGTTTTTTTTTACTCCTCTCTATCTCTTTCTTCGTACTCCCTCCGTCCCATAATATAAGAACGTTTTTGACACTAGTGTAGGGCCAAAAACGTTCTTAAATTATGGGACACATGGAGTACTAGTATTTATTGCATTTGCCAAGGAGTGACCTCTTCAAATGAAATGGTGTTGCTAAGTTTGCTTCATTTAATTAGCTATAGACTCAAAATTGTCTTTTCACCTAGGTACACGCGCTTAGCACCGTTTCTTTCTTGGGTCACCAAACTAGTCTCTCTCTTCTTGATTAACTTGCCACATCAGACTTCATGCCTATGTGGCAAGCTTAAGCACCTGTAGGAGCAAGTACAATAGTGTGCTTTACATGGCATTTTTGCATATGTGGAGGAAAGAGAGGCAAGGAAAAAGTGGAGAAGTGGGCTCTCATGCAATAGCCAACCTCTACTACATGGTGGACCATTGGGATAGGCACCTGTATGGAGAGGGTCAGGAATCGGGAGACTCAAGCCGTTCGTAGCACCGCAGTTAAAATGATAATGGCAAGTCAAATCACAGGGCCCCACCTGTCCAACAGTAACTCGCTGTGAAATCACACAACCCTACGTTTGCAGCAGCCTACTCCCTTGTCTTCTCGCGTCTCTATCGAAGCGACTAGGCGGAACTGGCCCGCCGCCTACCGCGCAGGAAAAGCCCCGCCCTCGACTTTTAAATACAACTACATCCGCTTAAGAATCCAATGATATACTTTTTGTGACATAGTACCTCATATTTAGTTAGTCAAATGGATAACCTAGAACTACGTGCAGACCCTATAAACCGAGACGCCTAAAAATAAAAAACCGAGACGGAGAGGGTAGTTCAGCACTTATCTTTTTAGATCAATATAGTCGGGATTCACCAAGGAGCAAAACCAAGTGGTAGGCTGCTCCTGTCGTGTTGGTGTAGCAACTCAAGCAGGGTTAAATCCGCACAGAAAATGGCGACACACTTAACAGGACCCCTTTCACCGACATGTGGCTCATCCACCGTCTTGTTCCACGTGCAATTCACCAAATTACAGTTCGGAGCAGCGGTTGGAATTGGAGGCACCCCGGTCGTAGCGCCGCAGTAGTAGAAAATGAGCGATGAGGGGTCAAATCACAAAGCCCCACCTTTCCCGCATTAAGCTGGACGGACAAAGCAACCATCATTTCACTCTAGGGCGCAAGAGCATAAAGAAAAGAGAAAACAATGATGCGTGCGGCAGCTACCTAGGGCACCCTAGGGTAGGGGTCTCCACTATAGATCCTTTTTTTGAAAGCGCCTCCACTACAAATCGGCTTCTCCCTCATTGTCGGCATTCTAGGAACGGGGGTCCCCAGACTTCCCTACCTGCGGCCTGCGGCGTGGCTCAAGTGGTTTCCCAGTACGGCCCATCTTCATTAGTGCAAGACTCAAGACCCTCGCGAGGGGCCAAGCCTCGCAGGGCGGACGACACAAGACTTCCTTAGGAACGGCCTCGCCAGACAGGCTCGCGAGGAGGCAGAGAGATCAAGGCAGGGTACCTCGCGAGGTGCTCTTGATGTAAGCCATGATGATCGAGACCAGGCAGGCGCCGGGCGGGCGTCGGCCTGCACAGTGTCCTTGTTTCCTCTTTGGTGCAAAGGGGGCAAGCACAAGCGTGGAGTACCGAGGCATCAGGCAAAGTTTGCCATTCCGGTGCAACGAGACCTAGACCAGCAGAGCGGCAGGATGGAGGTCACCGTGGAGCCCAAGACAGCGTCATCGCCAGTGCCTTTGGCAGCCGAAGACCAACTTTAGTCAGGATAATTTGTACTAGATGTTCCCCTTCAAAATGGCTGTTGTTGGCGCCCTTCCCGCTTAATATTTGGGAAGAGGGCCAGGGCCTCTATAAATAGGAGTAGCCACCACAGTAGGGGGCATATGGAGATCTGATCGACATCCAAGAGGCGATCGAACTCACCCAAGCAGTTCATCGCACCAGCTCAAGAACACCTCTCGTGAGGCTATTCATCCTTTGTACTGTTCATCATCAGCCCCTGAGGCAATCCACCACACCACACACTGGAGTAGGGTATTACACCACAACGGTGGCCCGAACCAGTATAAATCTTGTGTCCCTCATGTTGTTCATCGTTTTAGCTTAGATTCTCACGAGGAGATCGGACGTGGATCGGTAGGGGGAAGATCTTCGTGCACACCCCATAGTTCGAACCTTAAGGGTTTGCCGGAACCCTACATCCGACATTTGGCGCGCCAGGTAGGGGTGCGCCGGAATCTTTCTTCCGTTGTTTCGCGTTCGATCTTCCATCGTGTCCATGGTGGCCTTCGCCGGGCTCGTGCGAAGTCGGGCAGCTCTCGCCCCGCAGACGCCAGCGGCTCCGTCGGTGGGTGTCCCCGTCGTTCCCCGTCGCCTGCCGCCAACGCCGCCACCGGCCCGGTGGGGAACGAGCAGCAGGCCTTGTCGCTGCATCCTTCGGTGCGGCGGGAAGGTCCCACTGCCACCCCATCGCTGACTCCAGCTGGTTCATCATCCCACGCCCGTCGCGTCCCCACGGACGCGCATGCCGCGTTGCTCCTGGCGTGTGAGCTCCTGCACTACCGTCCCGTCGACGACCTCTACGAGGAGTGGCTCGCTCGCATCACCGAGCTCGTCAGCACCATAGGAGGCTCCCCTGCGGCGTCCCTTTCGCTGCCTCGCCCTCCGTCCTGCGCAAGAGGCGCAGATCAGCAGGTGCCTCCGCCACCTCCTCCCCAAGAAGGCGCCCTGGCTCCAAGGCGCGCGGCCCCAGGACGAGATCCACCGCGTCTGGCGCCCGCGCGACAAGAAAGGAGCTGCCAAGAAATTCCTCGTCCCCAAGAAGGCGCTCGTGTGCTCCCGGCACCGGTACGCCACGACCGCATCCCCTGCCAAAGACGTCAAGACCCGCTGCTCTCGAGCGGCAACGTTGGAATCCCGAGCAAGCCCGCGCCGATGAGAGTGCTCCGGTGGCCACCGCAGGCTGCCGTGCCTTCACCACCGAGCTACGCAGTGTCGCGTGGCCGGGCAAGTTCAAACCTGACCTGCCTCCTCGCTATGACGACACTGCCGACCCCGCAGAGTTCCTACAGCTCTACGAGCTCGGCATCGAAGCCGCCAACGGGGACGAAAAGGGCATGGCAAACTGGTTTCCCATGGCGCTCTAGGACGGCGCTCGCACCCGGCTCCTGAACCTGCCTCCTGGCACTATCTCCTCCTGGGGTGAGATGCGCACTCGCCTCATCGCCAACTTCCAGGGCACTCGCGACCGTCCGCCGGCCATGGGTGACCTGCGCCGCATCAAGCAGCAGCCCAGAGAGACCTTGCAGAAGTACATCCAACGCTTCAATAGTGCCCTCCTCAAGATTCTCAGGGTAACTGAGGAGGCCATCATCTCGGCGTTCTTTGATGGCGTCCGTGACGTCAAGATAAAGGAGGGGATGGCGATCCATGAAGATCTGTGTACGTCTCTAGAGTTGTTCAACCTGGCGACCAAGTGCGCAAGGGCTGAGGAGGGATGCCTCTCCCTTCTCGAGCTCCCAGCAGCCGACCCAAAAGATAAGAAAGCCAATGCCAAGGATGTGAAGCGCAAGGGAGCAGCTGTTCTCACAGCAGAGCCGGACATGAAGCGTGACAGGGACCAGCCGGAGTCGTCCAAGGGCGGCCGATACTGTGTGTACCACGATCTCCATACCCACAACACCAACGAATGCCAAGAGCTCAGGGCCGTGCGAGAAGGCCGTGTCGGTCGACGCCCTGAGCGCAACGATCGGGGCTACGACCGAGGCGGAGCAAGAGGTGGAGGACAATGGGACGACCATGGCCCTCGCCAAGGGCGGCGTGACTGGCCTCGCGAGGACCGCTGGCAGGACCAGCCTCACGAGGGGGCTTGGAGAGATCAGCCTCGTGAGGATCGCCCGCAAGGCAATGCAGGACTTCCTCCTCTGCCACCACCACCAAGAAGGAATGAAGACCATCATCAGGACGAGGGGGTTGAGGGCTTCCAGGAGCCGCGTGCAATTGCCTGCATCTTGGGCGGCGCTCAGGCCCCAGCCTCTCAGCGTATCTTCAAGCAGTTTGCTCGCGAGGTGAACGCAGTCATCCCCAAGCTTGAGGCCACGTGCCCTCTCAGGTGGTCCATGTGCGCCATCACGTTCAACTCAGCGGATCAACTCAAGTGCGCGGCAACGGCCGGTGTCGTCCCGATGCTCTGCTCCCCAGTCATCAGCAATGTGCAAGTTACCAGGACCCTCATCGACGGTGGAGCAGAGCTCAACGTCATGTCCGTCGAGACGTTCAACAATCTTCAAGTGACATATGACCAACTTCAACCAACCAAGCCCTTCTCAGGAGTTACTGATGGTTCCACTATCCCGATAGGGTAGGTCCGCCTCCCTGTCACCTTTGGACATCGCAAGAACTACCGTACCGAGCTCATTGACTTCGACGTCGCCCACATTCGCCTGCCATACAATGCCATCCTTGGGTATCCAGCCCTGGGAAAGTTCATGGCAGTGACTCACCATGGTTACAATGTCCTCAAGATGCCATGAAGTGGCGGAGTCATCACGGTACCCTGTGAAGAGAAGGATGCGGTGTGCTCCCTCGAGCGCGCCTTCCAAGTTGCGTCAATCGAGGACCCAGACAGCAAGAGTGGAAACCTTCCTGAAGCAGCTCCCAAGAAGAAGAAGACATCACCTGGCTCAGGGCCTCAGGAGGCAGGCACCTCCAGAGGCGCCACATCCGGACATGCGCCCATCCAAGGGGTGCCACCTCCGTTGCATAGGAAGGCGCGCCCGGCGCCCTCCTTGGGCAAGGCTCGGGGGCTCTCTCCTGGGGAGCCACTGACTTTGCCAAGGTCACGAGGGAGGCGCTCAGGCATCATTTGGAGGCGTGCTTCGCAGCATGCTTCCCTCAGGAAGGCGTAAGGAAAGGAGGGCCCAACCCTCAGGAGTTCATCACCAAGGTCGCTCAGGAGTTGCAGGAATCAAGAGTCATGCGCGGCAACTGCCGCCTGCCCGGCGTAGCTCCCCATTGAGGCGAGGCTGGCGGGCTGCGCGTCTGCATCGACTACCTAGGGCTCAATCGAGTCGCGTCTCAGGAGTGCTTCTGGCCTTCGCGCGTGGGATGATGCGAAGGTCCACCGCACAGCTACGTCCGCATGCCCTTCGGCCTACCGAACGCGGCTGCTGCTCACTAGCGCCTGATGAGAAGCATTCTGGAAGCTCAGGTGGCCAAGCATCACGCGCTCCTGGAGGAAGTGGAGGTGGACCTCGCCAAGCCGCCCGGACCTCCTAAGCCTCCCAAGGCTCAGAGCTCCTAGGGCTCGTGAGGATTGGCTTCTTCACCACGCGCCGTCAGCTGCTCCGACACTCGCTCTACAATGGTATCATGTGACTTCTTTCAAGTTTTGTTTTAGCTGGGAGCGCCCTCAGGGCTGCATCATTCCCAGGTCGCATGGGTCTGTCCCCGCGGCATGTATCCTTTTTGCTTTCGTCTTCAGCTTACCTTGTTGGGGGCGCCCCTCGGGCTGCATCATCCCCAAGTCGCTCGGGCCTGACCCAGCGGCGTTTGCCTTTCTCTGCATCTATCTAAGTTGATTTGCTTCTTCATGCTTAACCTGCTTGAGATAATCGCCTTCTCGATTGACACCTACCTTTGGAGCCGCTCGCTCTGGCACGGCGCTTGCGCATGGTTCCATCCCTGCAACACCAACAAATCTGAGTGGTCGAGCTCTGGCTGCGGCAGCCCCGCGTAGCGCTACCTCACCAGTCCCTTAGTGCCTCAATCACTCCCTCGGAGCAACCAATGGCTGGCTGGCAACCGTAATGGCAGACCTTGTTTTCCTCGTGTTGGTGTACATGATCCGCCTAAGGAATAGCGTGGGGGCGTCGTGAGCTCCCTCTCTCTCTCCCGTATGATCCGCTCACGCGTTAAAAGGGGGGAGCCTGAGCATTGCGACTCATGGGCTCTTACTGGCTCTCCAGCCCTCACCCCCTGGCCTTGACCCACGGCATCGCGACCTGTCATACCAGCGGCGGCTGAGCTCGCTCGAGGGCCGGGACCTGAGGATGTAGAGCATGAAGGAAAGTGCGGGGAAGAGGGGAGAATCTGATGAGGACCTGACCCAGCAACACCCCAGCTGCCGGCGCGCAGGCCCGGCACCTTGCCGAAGAACTACTCCAAACTCATGAGATAAGTCACACCTCGGCGAAAGCCAAATCAATGCGACGCTAAACCCTCGCCTAGTCCAGCTCTATCACAGCAATGTTGCCCACCTTTCTTGCCCAGTGGAGGCTGCCTGGGCGCTAAAGGGGACCTCCTGAGCATCGCGACTCAGGGGCTCTTACTGGACCATGGGTCGCTCACCTCCTGGCCTTGACCACGGCATTGCGACCTGGCATACCAGCGACGGCTGAAGCCTGCCTGGGGACCGGGACCTGTCAGCGTAGAGCACCAAGCCCTCGTGAGGATAGAAAGGGGGGAGCCGAGCTGGGACAGGGCAAGCATCTCGCATCGATTCATAATAAGGATATGATATTCACAAATGACGTGGCAGGCGCCTTACATACCCCCATGGGGTGTTTCTTCGATTCTTCGCAGGGAACAAAAGGTGCTAATCCTAAGGAGTGCTAACTATGCGCGCCTCCGCAGGAGACGCAATCATCAACAGTGGGTCATCAGGCACCGGCTCCGAGTGCTACCCTGCTGCAGCTACCCTGCTCCGAGCGCTACGCGAGCTCGGGGGCTCGTAGCTGTCGTCGCTCGTCTCCGGAGTCGCGTGAAGCTCGGGGGAGTCGCTGGATCCTCCGGCTCCTCCGCTGCTGCCCGAGGAGCTGCTGGGGAAGCGGTTGGCAGGCCTGGTCCTCGCCACATCGATGCCCCGACCGTCTTCCTTGGGGCAGCACTCTAGTCGGCGTCCTTCCGAGTCGAATACCTTGAAGAACATCAAGGAGGCGCCATCATATTCCAGATGAATTACGAGGGCACCCCCTGTCCGGCAGACCCGGGCGATCCTGCTCCAGCCCCGGGTCATGTAGACCTTGCCCAGAGCGACGACCGCGACCTCGCCCCGGTTGCAAGGGTGCTGCAGTCAGCATGCTGCAGCCAGAGCTCCATAGACCCACTCGGCAGCATCTCGAAGGTGAAGGAGGGAGGAAGAAGGATCCAAGAGCGCAGAGGCATGGCGGCGTGGAGCATAAGCTCGCGAGAAGAGCCCTCGGCATGGACTCCAGGGGTGACGACATGAACCGCCGTGACTCGCTGGCGGCGCCGTCGGTGTCACTCGGCGTCTTATTCTCTAGGGCCCTCGATTTGGGCGTACAAGGGCAGTGGGAACCCAGGCGGCGGCCACTCGTACCAGGGCCTCGATGTCTCCTTCCATGCGACCACGTCGCAGTAGCCGGGGACCGGCCACTTCTTCAGCGGAAGTGGGTCGGGACCCTCTCGGGGGGCCTTCCCCTTCTCTTCCGCTAAAAACCGGCGGATCGGCATCATAGGTGTAAGGTGGAGCAAGTGAGAGGAAGAAGAAGAAGGAGAGAAGCAGGGAGAGATGGACTGCGGGGGCTCTTGCCCGTTCGTACTTATAGTCCGGAGGAGGCCAACCGTCGGCCTCCACGATCTCAGGTAATCATGACCCATTTCTGCATGCAGGGACTTGTCAAGTTGAGCAGTTGCCGAGGCGGCATGGGGAAGTGGAGATGCCCATGTCCAATCAACCACCACGTGGCGCCCAAGGCTGCAGGCTGATGGGGCATGCGGCGCTCCGCACTTGCCCCTTCGCTTCTCCGCTAAGCCAAGTCCGAGCGCGCCTTGGGCCCGGGGGCTATTGTCGGTGTTCTGGGAACGGGGGTCCACAGACTTGCCTGCCTGTGGCCTGCGGCGTGGCTCAAGTGGTGGCCCAGTACGTCCCATCTTCATCAGCGCAAGACTCAAGACCCTCGCGAGGGGCCCAGCCTCGCGGGGTGGACGACACAAGACTTCCTCAGGAACGGCCTCGCCAGGCAGGCTCACGAGGAGGCAAAGAGATCAAGGCAGGGTACCTCGCGAGGTGCTCATGACGTACGCCATGACGATCGAGACCAGGCGGGCGCCAGGCAGGCACCGGCCTGCGCAGTGTCCTTGTTTCCTCTTTGGTGCAAAGGGGGCAAGCACAGGCGTGGAGTACCGAGGCATCAGGCAAAGGTTGCCATTCTAGTGCAATGAGACCAAGACCAGCAGAGCGGCAGGGTGGAGGTCACCGTGGAGCCCAAGACGCGTCATCGCCAGTGCCTTTGGCAGCCGAAGACCAACTTTAGTCAGGATAACTTGTGCTAGATGTTCCCCTTCAAAATGGCCGTTGTTGGCGCCCTTCCCGCTCAATATTTGGGAAGAGGGCCAGGGCCTCTATAAATAGGAGTAGCCACCACTGTAGGGGGCATCTGGAGATCTGATCGACATCCAAGAGGCGATCGAACTCACCCAAGCAGTTCATTGCACCAGCTCAAGAACACCTCTCGCGAGGCTGTTCATCCTTTGTACTGTTCATCATCAGCCCCTGAGGCAATCCACCACACCACACACTGGAGTAGGGTATTACACCACAACGGTGGCCCGAACCAGTATAAATCTTGTGTCCCTCGTGTTGTTCATCGTTTTAGCTTAGATTCTCATGAGGAGATCGGACGTGGATCGGTAGGGGGAAGATCTTCGTGCGCACCCCAGAGTTCGAACCTTAAGGGTTTGCTGGAACCCTACATCTGACACTCGTCCTCTTGAAGAAAACCGATGATGAATGCGGCGTAGGGTTTGTAGGAGTACTATGGCGTGTGGGGCCACGTCGTAGTAAACGGGTTCGAGTCGATGCCTTAAATATGTGTGGGCCGCTTGGTTTTACGGAACGAGGCAGCATTTTGGGTTTGGGGACCAGTGGACATATAGTACGTACAAAAAATTGTGGACGTAGGTTCGACCGAAAGGCAATGATGCATGGGCCATGCATTTTGATATACCTGGGGCCGTGTGAAATTTGCTACTCTACTCAATACTAGTAAGGTACACATGTATTGAACGCATGAGATTTCGAAACCAAATTATGAATAAATACACACTATAGCATGTAAATCTTTGAGTCATATGTGCATGATGTAGATGTTCGTTTAGTTCTTATAGTTCATCTCATTCAAAATCAATTAGTTTTATAAAAATGTTAAGATTCATGGGGTTGTGCATTGTAAATCATAAAGTAAAAAACAAATAATGGCAATTCATTTAGAAAAACATAATCAATTATGATACAGAAGATTCTAGAACAAAGGAGAAGTGCTTGTCTTTTGAGGTTTGTGCATTATGCTTAAGTTCAACCATGGAGTCTTCTAAATTGTACATGTGGCAGATCTGGCGGAATGTTGATGATATCCAACGGCCAAGAGTGCTCGGATTTGCCTATCTCTGCCTTTGTCGGGTTAGCTTCATCCAAATGACCATCTTTCAAAGTTATTGCCACACTATATAGTTCTTGTGCCATAGTTGCATGTTTTGGAAAAAAGCTACTAGTGGGTTGTACTATCTATTTAGGAATAGAAGATGTATACATGGAAGTTGTAGGGAAAGAGATGACATGGAGCATCTCAATTCCTATGAGTAGGGATTGGAAAAGAGATGTCATTTGGTTCACATCATAGGAACTTTTCTATTGAATCTAGAGATGACATGTATCTCAATTCCTATGAGGAGGGATCAGAAAAGAGATGTAATTTGTTTCATATCATAGGAACTTTTCTATTGAATATACGCTAATGTTTATTTTCCTTTGAACTTAAGGGAGTATAGGAATCCATTCATATGAACCAAGTGGCTCTAAAGCTATAGAAATGATATCATGTTTATTTCCTTTGAAATGTGGAGTATATGAATCTATTCCTATGAACCAATTGGCTCTAAAGGAAAAAATCCTATAAAAATCATATCATGTAGAGTTCCTATGATATTCCTCAACACTAAAGGATGGTTGAAATTGCTGCGGGTGATATGATGGTCTTTCTTTGTAGACTCCTCACCCATCTTTATAGTTACCTCTCAAAGATGAATGAAATGATATATACAGGGTATTCTACATGTGCAATTTGGTACATGAAAACTCAGTAAAAGTTTACGAGGTTCGAATTTTCAATAAAGCTATATGCACTGCATTTCGGAACGGATGGAGCATACGACAGTTGCTAACACTCACGTGGAAGATTTGTGTGTAGGAGGAGTGGCTGTTCTGTTAAATGACATGGCAAAACTGACACTGTCGGATGCCGATCTAACGGTTCTTCAGCTGCGTTAAATCGGGAAAAGGCTTGTGGCGAACGTTTGTCGGATAATGATTTATGGACACATGCATTGCATTGATACGTGCCCCCTGTCTCTCATGCACACGCACCCTCACGAGTCATGACTCTCCTGAGTCCTCTCGCAAACTCGCACGTCGCACCCACCGTCTATCTGTAGGTAGACGTCACGCACATATGTGCTCTTCACACCCTACCCTCAGAACTTCTAAAAAACAAAAGACGGCGCGCACATTTTATTTTAGCTCACACGTCACACACTTATACTATTACTCTTGCAGTGAATGTTCTTTGGTCATAGTATATTGTACTCTCACGAAGAGAAGCGGTGCATGCACGCACTAGTTCTCTCACATCCACTCGCGGGTACATGTAGGAGTGCATTTTTTTTGAAGCTGGTATAACAAAATCACTCCACTATATATAAAAGCAGGAGCCTTAGCGCTTGCTTTACTAGGGTTCCTCTCGTTCACTCTCCCATGCTCTCCAGATCTAAGCAAGACATAGGTGGCCACACTCTCTCTCTCAGCTCACGGCTGGTCAAAAATCCGGTCGGACAACCTCGACCGGGCAGGGGTGTAGGTGCATCGTTCACGCTGTCGTCGGCGGCGAGGGAGGAGACCAACGGCTGCCCGCGCGTCCTGATCGGCGGCCGTGCCGTTCTCTCCGAGAGAGCGCCAGCTCAGGAGGGCCTCCGGCCCCTTCTTCCTCCCTGTGGTATTGTGGCCAAGATGCGGCCTCTCGACGCTGTCTTTGCCACATGCCGACGACCCTCAGGTATATATTCCTTCGAAACCTGCCTTGCTCTATTGCCCCAGCTCCCTTCGTGTGGATCCTTTTCTACTTCCGTCCGCTGTTCCAAAGCCACCTAGACTTCTACTATTATTAGAAGTAAAGCTAGTTCATACAGTCGACTCAAAGCGTTGGTTCAAACAGGGAAGAAAGTGGGAAAGCTGTAGCATGAATCTAGGACTTGGTTCTAAGAGGAAACGGGGGAAAGTAGTAATATCTGTCACTGTTTAAATAACCGTATTTTGTATTTGCGCAAACAGGGATGTCTGTCTCCATATCGTTTCGGGATGTCTATCTCCGTATCGTTTCTATCCGCGCAATCAAAAGCACACACCTCAGTTTTAGTACAACTGGGCAAAATGAGATGGCTATCCCTCGTTCCCGTCGTCTAACCTCCCATCTTCAAGGCATCCCTACATTGGTAGTAACTAAGGTAGAATGACCAACACAATCTGAAAGAAGCTGATTAAGACGCGTTTTACTTCGATTGCGGTCAGAGACGATCGAAAACAATCGCATCCTAGTCCGAATGCACTTTCTACCAGTTCATCCATGGACCGAGGACTAGCTGGCACGGCTGCACGGCGGTTTTTTGACAAAAGCGGACAAGAGGCATTGTGGTCCCTTATTTCGCAAATAACGGTGCTTAAATTTAGTGGAATGCACAAGCATTTCAGCTGGTCGATACCTCGCATGGTTCAGATTCAGCATTCGCTGAGATCACAATTATAATTGGTTATTCTGGAATGAGAGAACCTAACCCTGGATGGTGGCAACAAGAAAAAACCAGAGTGAACTCTAGGAAATTTAAGCCTGCTGGGAGCCCTTTGCTCAGAGAAGCCTTGCTTGTTTTTTCCTGATTTGTAAACCTTCTCACAACTTTGTCTTTTGCTGTGAACTAGTATATGTTTGTTATGTTCATCATTGAGATGTATAAAATTGCTTAACTTATGCTTTTCAAGTTTTTTATGAAGACGAGTTTAATGTGATTGTTCCACATGAGCGCTGGACTAACGTGTGAATGTTTGGAATTTATTACATTGTGGCCTCAAATAACTGCATGAACCACTGTAACAAGATACATAGTTGCTTATATGTCAGATAGCAGATTTTTGATTGTTAGTTGGTCGATAGCCTAGTGTTGACGCGAGCTGAGCCAATGTGCCGTGTTTTGCACAACTGCTTACAAGTGGGGTAGCACCAACAGTGTTTACAAGTACTTATGTATACGCCGGTGCATGGTTCTCAAATGAGTGCTCTATTTCATCAAAACACACACTGCTCGTATGATAAACCGTGACAACTTATGTCTTACCATGCCATATTCATGAAAAAACTAGTGAGGACACATCTGTTTCGGCAACAATTACGATGGTTCTCACATGATTCACGGGCACACAAAAGTAGCAGCAGTTCCCATAGACGGATTCAAACAGAGTACTAGCCCCAGAGGGGTCGATAATGAGCAAGGTTAGGATAATTAGACACAATCCAAACTACTATTAAACACTAGCTGGGGCAACTATTTCATGCCTCGATCTAATTTGGGCTGGACACAAGATGGACCTTGCCATGAACATCATCGAGGCCATCCCGCAGCAGCTCAATCCTGTGAACCTTCATGAAGACAACCTTGTGGCCTTGCCACTGATAAACTTGTTTGTGGAGGCATGCCACGTCATCTTCCTGTGTAAGCTTGACAAGAACAGTATGCCTCACAAATGAAGGAGCAGCTTTGAACTTCTTGTGCTTCAGTACACCCTGGACAACACGCCTGACAACAGTGAGGCTAGAATACAACTCTTCATTGGTATAACCGCAAATGGCTTCCAGGATCCAACAGCCTAAGAGCTCTGTTTTCCAAGTGCGTATATTCAGGTCATCCGCCTCATAGCGAGTGACATGTACAACCACACAATCCTTGTCTGCATCAGGGCTCTAATTGAAACAGAAAAAATTCTGAATTACTTTTCAGTATAAGAAACACAAGTTATTTAAACCACTATGTATAGCATGGCATCGAAGCTAATAAAATTTTGCATTATTAATCACCACATACTTCCTTTTCTAAAAAAAGTCACCACATACTTAGCTGAAAAACCACAATCGAGATCGGCAAAGAAGGAAATCACCTTGGGCAGCTCAGCGGGGGGGGGGGGACACATCCTCGAAGGGGGAAAACTGCTCCTGCAGTGCCACGGGGGTTGTAACCTCAAACGGGGCATTGACCATCTCAGTAGTGGCTGTGAGCGTATCTAGGGTTGGCTCGGTGGTTGCCTCCATCTTCTTGGAGCTCTCTGTCTCGTGGGGATCAGCCTCCCGCCTGTGCTCCAATATCGGCAGATCTTTGCCTGGTTATCCTTGGTCCATCATGAAACTGAAGAATACTAGGAGACCATTGAAAGGAAAACACAATCACAATGACAATGAAACAAAAAAGAGAGTGAGGATCGGTTACTGCTTTGCAAAAGTTCTTTTTTTTCTCTGAACGAAAATATACCAACATCACGGATTCACTTACCTTCCCTTCGTTGGGAGAGAAGAACGATGGCGAGATCACGAGTGTTGCCTTTCTGAAGACGGTGAGGAGAAGGGATTCAGAAGAGTGAAATGATGGTTGCTTCGTCCGTCAAACTTAGGCTGTGGGGAGGTGGGGTTTTGTGATCTGACGGCTCGTTCTTGTCGGCCTTCTGACAGGGGTGACTCTCCGCCTGCATACTGCCTTCTAATTTGGTGGATGGCATTTGGGCCCGCGCGCTGCATGGCTCGCATGTTGGTGAACAAAAGTATAACGGCGTTCAGTAGAGGGAGACGTTTCAATGACCTAGGAGGAGCGAGAAGCGGTAGAGTGTCTCCACTGTACTAGTAGTAATTGTTTCTTTGGGCCCAAGACAAAACAGCCCATCCACACTAGTAAATAGTAAAATCAATTCAAAAGCCCATATATTTACTGAATGAGAGGCGCTACCCACACCCAAAGACACCCCCCCAAAAAAAACACAGGTGCTCTTCTTCCTCCTCGCTCCCACCCACCTCATGTCAGCTCGCTCCACTCGTACCCCCAAATTCCTCACCTCACTCCTATAGAAAATCCCAGCTCCCCTTCTTCCTCACTCCTACAGAAAACCCCCAGCTCCCCTTCTTCTTCGTTTGCACTACAACTAGCCTCGTCATTCGTTACTTTGCTCAAATCCGTGAGCGCGACGCGACGCCCTCGAGGAAAATGGAGTCGGCTGACCCCAGCGCCAAGAAGATGAGGCTCCCGCCAGTGGCGATGCCTGCTATAGATCCCGCACCCGGCAGCGTGGGGAGAAGCGGCGACCCCGCCCCCACCGGATCCTAGGAACCCGTAGAATCTCGGGTGGACCGCATCAGCGATCTCCCGACGCCGTCCTTAGGGAGATCATCTCGCTTCTCCCCACCAAGGATTGCTGCCGCACCCAAGTCCTCTTAATTCGGTGGTGCCCTCTATGGCGCGTCGTGCCCCTTAATCTCGACTGTCATCAGCTATCTCTCTTCAATGATTTTGAAATCCCCAGAGCCATCATCTCCTCCCACCAGGGCTCCGTTCAAAGCCTCTGCATCCCGTCATGCTACCTGAGCAAGTATACCATGCCCTGCACGTGGGCCTTTGCTGAAATCCCACAATTCATAGAACTACAGCTGCTTGAGTTCTACTATTCCCCTGGAAATCACATACCACATTCCGAACGCCATGAACTTGTGCCCTCAGCACCGATGTCCATCTCGTGGTTTTCCTCCTCTCTCCACACCGCCACCTTTGCACTGTGCTACCTACCAGACAATCTGGTACTAAACCTTCGACTCCCATTTCTCAAGAAACTTTCACTTGTGCGGGTTCGTATATCGGAGGCCTCATTGCATTGCATCATCCACTCCAGTTGCCATGCGCTGGAGTGCTTGGTGCTTGTTTTCATAGTTAGAATCGGTTGTCTCCAAATAAAGTCGCCTAACCTTGTAAGAATTGCAATTTCTTTTGACGGAAGGCAGCTCATCATCCAAGATGCCCCTTCACTTCAAAGGTTGATCCTTGATTCTAGTTATTCACCGTTGCAAATAACCGTCCTCTCTGCGCCTAAACTTGAGACCTTGGGTGTAATACATGATCTCCGTGCTCATTTCAATATGGTGTTTGGCTCCATGGTTCTTCAGGTACTTTATATTATCATCTACACTTGTAACCATAAGCTGCATTTTAAATTTCTTCGCATAACTTATATATCATCTTGGAGTACACATTTTGTACTAATATTATGTTCTATGCTCAATGAAGAGTTTCTCCATGGATGCCCTATCAATGGTGTTGGATTCTGTCAAGATCTTATATATCCAAATGAATAGTTTTGATCTGAACAAGATTATTGGCTTGCTGCAATGCTTTCCATGTCTGGAGAAGTTGTATATAAAGGTGATAATTTCACGCACATTGGAAGCCCGCATATAGTGTACTAGAATTAACCGTTCAGCTGTTGCTCTTTCGACACTCTTATTTTAGACCTTAACTGTTTTCAATCTTCATGTCTATTTAGGCAATAGGATGGGGTAAGAAAGTTATAACCAATCGGTGGATTCGTAAGCATCGGGATTTTCTCACTTCTCATGATATTCGACTGAAGACAATAACGCTAGAACGATATGTAGCCAACCGTGCAAACAAAAGATTTGTCACATTCTTCCTGCTGAATGCGAGGTTACTATTGTCCATCAGGCTTAAGTTTATCAGCAGCATGGTTTTGATGGATGGGTATGTCGAAGAGCAAAAAAAGGAGTTTGGTGGGCAAAAGAGCTTACGAGCGTCTTTGGGCTTCTATTTACAACATATTATGGTCATAATCCGATAAATTTTATGACCGGGATGTTCATTCTATGGACTGACCGATCCATTTGACTGTGGATTGCCAAAAATAGTCTTTGAGTTAGATGTTGTTGCCCTTTTCAATCTGGGTTTTTGTAAACCCGATAAACAATTAACCCTCATGCTTTTATACGGTTTGTAAGCTGGAGTTAGATGTTCTGCCCTTTTCAACTCGGCTGTGATCATATATTTTCTTGAAACAAGGCAAATGGCTTGCCATTCGTTTAATTTAGAGTGAAATATTGTAATAAATCCCAACCAAGGAAATAACATCACTCTACTTGGTGCTTGAGCTCACTTGCATTCTGAAGCCAAGTGATTAGCCCCACCAGCACCCACAAACTTATTTCGAACTAGCACATCAAATGAGCTCTAAATTTTCATAGGAAAGGCAGCATGACCGTGACAGATTTGGATTCTGACATTTGGAACCTGCGAGGAAATAGCCTATCCAAGGTGGTGTCGACATACTAGCCAGTCAACAAACGATTCTGCCTACCAGCCATTGGATTGACATCCAACATATGTCGTGTATCTTCTATCTCTTGTCTTCTTCTTCCTCCAGCTGCCCAAACCAAACCACCTCGTCGACTCCGCCTGCTCCCGCCTCCCATGGCTGGCTACGCCTCTGCCGCCCTCTCAGACGTATTCTCCAACGTTGGCGATCCCTCCTCTATTCCCCACACGTCTGTTATTCTCCGTGACGTCATTTCTAACACGCACTCAGCGCCCGAACGATCAACCCTCATACTCCCCTCGGCATGCGACTGGACCGACACATCTTCAACGGCTCCTATTCATTCCGTCCGAGGCCTCGCCGTCATCCTCCGCCTTGCGGCCTTGGTTCGCTCACCATGCGCGGTGCGCCGCCCTCTTGCGTTGTCAATGTCGTCAACAACCGAGAGGAACAAGGAGATGAGTGTACGTGGAGAGGATGACAATAGGGACCCACCAGCGTCATGGCAGTACACAAGCAAGTGCCTCTATAGTACAAGCCCAAAAATATGGTTCCTCTTAATGGTTGGACATCTGGGGCTCACGCCATTGTCAACGTAGTCAATAAACGAGAGAATTACACTACGACCGGCTGACACCAGGGACCCAACAAGTTGCTACGTCTTGACCTTGCGTTGGTTTTCCTTGAAGAGGAAAGGGTGATGCAGCAATAGTAACATAAGTATTTCCCTCAGTTTTTGAAAACCAAGGTATCAATCCAGTAGGAGGTGTCACGACCGGTTTTCCGGGTATTAATTTCTAGAAAATGGCCGTTGTGCTCACCAGCCCCAGGATTACTGTTAGCTGATGAGGCACCAAACTGATACAGAAATTCCAAGAAAAATACAAAATATGTAGTACAAGACCATTCTAGCCTGCGAGTACAACAAATGGTTTCTAGTGGTTGAGGGCGGAAGCGGTTTGAGGATCATCAGGGTCTATGGGACTCGATTTCCCAACAGGAACAGCTGACCAGGTTAACTCCTATCTTCACGAGGCTGCTATCATCGTTGCTTAGGTTCCGGG
Organism: Aegilops speltoides; assembly: GCA_021437245.1. Lineage (NCBI taxonomy): Eukaryota > Viridiplantae > Streptophyta > Magnoliopsida > Poales > Poaceae > Aegilops > Aegilops speltoides. The sequence continues at coordinate 369,351,996 of CM038143.1, forward strand.
GCTGTCATCGTGTCGCTCCCCTCCGTGCAACAAATCTGGCCAAGACAATAGCCAGGGACAAGCCAGTGAGTACTTTGAATGTACTCGCAAACATTAAGAACACTGGGATAATAGAAATGATAATCATGCGCTGAAATATTCTATGATCACATCGTTAGTCATAAAATAAAATCTATGATGCATGCAAGCAGGTTATTTATATGCAACACAATTAAGCAATAATGGAATGGAAGTAAAATGCCGCAGTCGGGCGTCTGTGTGACACCACATAAAGGGCTTATAAAGTAAATAAATAACAAGCAATGCCACAGTCGGGCGTCTCAGCGACACCACATAAAGGGCTTATAAGAAAATAAATAACAAGCAATGCCACAGTCGGGCGTCTCAGCGACACCACATAAAGGGCTTATATCAAAATAGATAACAAGCATGCCACAGTCGGACGTCTGAGCAACATCGCAGAAAGGGCTTATATCAAAAGTAAATGACAAGCAATGCCACAGTCGGGCGTCTCAGTGACACCACATAAAGGGCTTATAAAATAAATAATCACATTGAATATCCAGGAGGTAGAACCGTCCCAGGGATACTCAATAATTCAAATAATATAATGGGTTAGTCCATAATAAACATAACATAATTATCACAAGTCATCAGTCATGATCCACGTTCTGGTTTAGTAGTTTCTCCTTCGAAGACCGACACTAAGACCGACACTTGACCCAACCCAGACTGTAGTCCTTAACCATGGACACGGCTATTCGAATAGGTTTAATCTCTGTAGAGGGTGTACTCTTTACCCACGAGTAACAGATTTCTTTAGTCCATCAAGACCAATTCCGTCCACGGTCTTTTAAATGGAAACACACCTAACTTGCACACACCAGCTTAACTTACCGGTGTCTGGAATCACCCACGACACTGTTAAGCAAAACTCTAAGTGGGGAGGCTACAACCTCGATTAGCATGGGATCACAAAATTTATCTTGTCATAAAATCGGGAAGCTCTCCCCTCGGCTACAACCGAAACACCCATGCCCCCTGACCGGATGACTGGCTTTAATCCATGGCCATGGTGCCCTCATCCTGGCCCCTCTGTACGGTGTGTGCTATAAAGGGGTTGACAAATTACTGAACCGTACCCTACCTGTGGTAGGGACAAGTGGTAGCACAAAACAAGTGTGGAGGTTACTAGAACAAGACTCCATCTACGGTCGACTCAGGAGTTTCATAATTCCCTGCATGACATGTATAACAAATATATTTCAACCAACAGAATCACCGCTCATTATACCTTACTATGCCATACCGGACATAACCGTCCCGACGGAGACCGGCGACAAGTTCACGCCTACCCAAGGCAGAGGCTTTCCCGGATTCCTTTTCGGCATGCATGCAAGGTACATGAGGATGATTACCATCAGAAGTATACTCATTTCCATCAGCATGGAAATCACTAATATGCATCCATGCAAATGATCATATCACATGAAATAACAAGTCCTTCGAAATGAGGTGGTGTTATAAACGTGTCAACGAACACACCAAAAATATTATGCCGGGGTTTAGAATGCTTGCCTTCAAGGTGTGGAGAGGTGGGGGTGCTCTCCAAAACTTTTGAAAGCTTTCTGCCTCTCTCCAAAATCCTATTTTGAAAATATTGGAATTAACACACAATTTCAAAACAGCACAAAAAAATTGTTTGAATTCTTTTCTAATAAATCTTAAAATAAACTAGACAGAATTTGAGAGATGTAGGAAAAAGAATCAACTCATTTGGAGTTATATTTTAAAAGTTATAGCCAGTCAAAGTTGTGGTCAAAATCTGGTTTTAAAAATAAAACAGAAAAGAAAACGATTTGAATATACACGTACACGTCAAAAGCGTATCTTGGATTTACGCTTCCACTTACTCCAGCGTGGACTGCGCGCGTGTCACTGACAGTGGGCCCGCCTAGTCCACTGGTCAGGTTTGACCAGTCTATCTCTCCCTCCTCTTCCTCTGCCCGAACGGAGGCGAGGCAACGGCGATCAACGCCGGCGAACGGCGGCTCCTCACGGGCTCCAGAGGGTCGGGATGGATCCGCAAGACCGGGGCGGTCCTACTGGTAGTCGTTTGGTCGGCGGGGACGGAGTGAGCTGCCGGCGGCGAGCTTTGCGACGGGGGAGGCTTCGGGAGCAAAGTGGTTTTGGGGCTGCGGTGGTTCCCGATCGAAATTGAGCAGGGGGAAGGGTTCAGGGGAGGAAGAGAGAGCTTCTGGTGGAGAGAGTAGAGAGGGGGAGGCTCTGGTGGTGCCGGAGTGGACGGGGCAGTGGCGGCGGCAGGAGTTGCCGGAGAAGAAGAAGACGACCCCTCTGGTCTTTCTACTACCACGGGAGGGTCAGTGAGGGAGTGAGGGAAGTTGCTTGAGGGCTAGACGAGCTTGGGGCTTCCTTTTATAGTGCGACGAGGTCGGTTCCGCGGCGGTGTGGATAAGATCGCCGGTGACCGACATTCTGTAGTAGCAGGGGGATGTGGCGGGGCTGAGGATGGCGGCATGAGCTAGCGGACGGCGGGCACCTTTGCTCGAGCCGTGGCGGCGGGAGTGCTTTCGGCGGCGCCGACACGGCCGGGGCCTGCATGCGGCCGTCAGCTAGCCGCCACGGCCGTCCTAGCGGTGGCTTTGTGGGTGCCAGGGGTGGTTGGGGTGGCGTGGCGGTGCAAGAGGGTACGTGGCGCTAGCTGCTGTCGGCCAAGGGCTGGAACGAGTCTTGGGCGGACGCGGCGGCTCGGCGCGCGTCGTGTAAACGACGCCTGGCGCGCCAGAGCACGCCCGGGACGTGTTCGACGAAATGCCAGGGTAGCCTAGAGTGCTTGAGCGGGGCTGGCAAGAAACAAGGCTAGGTTAGGGTTAGCAAGGGGATCAAGGGACATGGTGGATAGGTCAGGGGCTCAAGTTCATTGTGTAAACTTGAAATCATGCCAAATCTGACTATGCACTCAGGGTGCTTGACAAAATGCCACATGTACCTAGGCTTTTCTTGGAGTGGCCAAATTCTCTAGATCAGTGTCTCCTTGGATGCATGAGAGGGTGGTGAAGTTAGTTTGTTAAAAGGAGAAACTTGTTAGTGCAAGTTTTGCAAAACTTCAGTTCTGGGAAGAAGGTGAAGGGCACTGTTTCATGAACCAAAAATCTTCCAAAGGGTCCACTCTTCTAGACTTAAGGTTTTGGCAAGGTGCACTACAAGCAGGGGAAAGAATCAAGGGCCAAAGAGCAAGCAAGAATATGGTTGCTGTACAAATCACCAAGTTGCACCAGAATGAAGATGAGGATGATCCACTCAAATTTTTCAAAGAACATCAATAGATTTTTGCATAAAGTTGAATCATAAGCTACTACCAGCATCCCATAATTTTGGTGGAGGCTAGAAAGAAGTATTTAAATGAGTTGTAGTGCAAAATTGCCCACTGGACTAGAGAAGAAAATTGGGTATAGAGCTCAAAATATTTCATGAATAAAAGATATTTTTGCATAAGAGTGATTTAAAAACATCACCTGACATCTCCAAATTTTGCTTGAAATTTTAAGTGAATTTATCAAATGGTTGTAGTTCAAATATGGCCATATAACTTTGAAAAACCATTTTTCAAGAAAATAAAGATCAAGCAAATTAATTATGTAATTAGTTCTACTAATAAAATAAAAGTTTTTCTTGAGAGGTTAAACAAGTCCAAAACATATTTGAAAAGTTTTCACTTTGGGGAAAACTCCATAATAGCAAGGGAGAAAAGGTTTAAAAAATAAAAAGGGAGCCCAGAAAATAAAAGTTTTAATTTCCTGGCAAAATTTAGTTAAATAAACAAGGTCAAAATTTTGGGGTGTCACAACACTACCCCCCTTAAAATAAAATCTCGTCCTCGAGATTTGTTAAGAGTTGTTTTAAAAAAAATCTTTCCTGTGAGCTGGAAACAAAAGATTTATTCATAGCACAAACTTGCGTCGTCGAGGTTGGCAGCTACGCCCGGGATAAAAAAATGCAATCGCACAACAACATACTCATGCATGGCTACTATTAAAAACAGGAGCGCACAAGCAAACAACATGTGATTACGGCGATACAGGGTCACAAGATTACAAGGCGAGGTCATTCTAAGACTCGGTATCATTCGAGCGATTTTAGTCTACCTCGTTCATATCTAAGCGGGCTTGCCTCATGGACGTCGAGGTTTCTCCATGGTTTTCACCGTCGTGATCTGCTGGAGGGGGTTGAGAGGCTACAGGGTCGGGGTAGCGATGATGACCATCTCGGGGATTGTTGGCCACAATCCCGTTGGAGCGTGTTCTCAAAAGGCGACGAAGCACTTCTGGGGCCATCAAGGCATTTCGGTTGATGGTCGGGGCTGTGTTGTGTTGAGGCTAGCGTTCCCATTTATAGAAAAATAGAACGGAGTCTTCCTTCGCACGTTTGCGAATAGGACAGATTATTTGTCGGTCATCGGGCGTGATCGGCAGGCTAAACGATATGTTGGGCACCGGCGCCAAAAGTGTCGAAGTCCTTTGTGTGGCTATCTTGCAGGAAGCTTGGTGGAGTTTTGGTTAGGGTCCGTGGGTTGGTTTGTCTAAGTTTTTCGACCGCTAAGATAGGATTAGCCAATGGTCGACTGCTCGATACCAAGTTTGTCACGACCGGTTTTCGGGTATTAATTTCGAAAATGGCGTTGTGCTCACCAGCCCCAGGATTACTATTAGCTTATGAGGCACCAAATTGATACAGAAATTCCAAGCAAAATACAAAATATGTAGTACAAGACCATTCTGGCCTGCGAGTACAACAAATGGTTTCTAGTGGTTGAGGGCGGAAGTGGTTTGAGGATCATCAGGGTCTATGGGACTCCATTTCCCAACAGGAACAGCTGACCAGGTTAACTCCTATCTTCACAAGGCTGCTATCATCGTTGCTTAGGTTCCGGGGCTGTCATCGCGTCGCTCCCCTCCGTGCAAGAAATCTGGCCAAGACAATAGCCAGGGACAAGCCAGTGAGTACTTTGAATGTACTCGCAAACATTAAGAACACTGGGATAATATAAATGATAATCATGCGCTGAAATATTCTATGATCACATCGTCAGTCATAAAATAAAATCTCTGATGCATGCAAGCAGGTTATTTATATGCAACACAATTAAGCAATAATGGAATGGAAGTAAAATGCCGCAGTCGGGCGTCTGTGCGACACCACATAAAGGGCTTATAAAGTAAATAAATAACAAGCAATGCCACAGTCGGGCGTCTCAGCGACACCACATAAAGGGCTTATAAGAAAATAAATAACAAGCAATGCCACAGTCGGGCGTCTCAGCGACACCACATAAAGGGCTTATATCAAAATAGATAACAAGCGTGCCACAGTCGGACGTCTGAGCGACATCGCAGAAAGGGCTTATATCAAAAGTAAATGACAAGCAATGCCACAGTCGGGCGTCTCAGTGACACCACATAAAGGGCTTATAAAATAAATAATCACATTGACTATCCAGGAGGTAGAACCGTCCCAGGGATACTCAATAATTCAAATAATATAATGGGTTAGTCCATAATAAACATAACATAATTATCACAAGTCATCAGTCATGATCCACGTCCTGGTTTAGTAGTTTCTCCTCCGAAGACCGACACTAAGACCGACACTTGACCCAACCCAGACTGTAGTCCTTAACCATGGACACGGCTATTCGAATAGGTTTATTCTCTGCGGAGGGTGTACTCTTTACCCACGAGTAGCAGTTTCTTTAGTCCATCAAGACTAATTCCGTCCACGGTCTTTTAAATGAAAACACACCGACTTGCACACACCAGCTTAACTTACGGTGTGCGGAATCACCCACGACAACATTTAAGCAAAACTCTAAGTGGGGAGGCTACAACCTCGATTAGCATGGGATCACAAAATTTATACCGCGCGCAAAATTGGGGAAGCTATCCCCTCGGCTACAACCGAAACACCCATGCCCCCTGACCGGATGACTGGCTTTAATCCTCGGCCTGATGTCCAAAGGTCTAAACCGGGGTAGGATTGTAACTTCACCAAGACGCCAGTCTCAACTGCCTCCGAGAAGCATTCATATGCCGTGGGCGCCTAAACACCCATGCGCTCGGCCGAAATCTATCCCGCCCACATTTGGGACACCTAACATGACTGTCCTACCCCCAACCTGCAATATGTCCGAAATTTTAGATGGGGGCAAAGTTTTTAACTTTCCCCAAATTTCAAACAAGTGCATCTCAAACCGAAACATTGTTCCCCCTTAGTTCCCCACCTCCCTCCGTTTCCCCATTCAAACTCCGTGGGCGCGAAAACGCCCTCTCCACCAGCCATGAAACCCCAGCCTCCTCTGTCCTCCACCACATAGCGGCCAATCCACCCCCGCCCTCTTCCATCATGCCGGAGCCGGTACCCCGACGTCGTCGTCCAACGCAACCGCGACCGCAACGCCCTCAAGGACTTAGCAGCTGAAGCCGAGGCAGAGCTGCCTCCACGACACCAACGCCGACGTGCGCCGTACCAGAACCACTCCGACCACACCGTCCTGCGCCTCACTGCTGCGGCTCCACTGTCGCAACCGTCCACTGCACTGGAGTTGTTCCCGCTACGCCATCGTTCGCCGCCTCGGATCTGCTTCCCCGCCGCCGACAGACGGCCACCGCACCACACTCAACAACTTGGCCATGGGTTCGTCCAAGGCTGCACCATCCTCCACAACTTCTGGTTTCCGGCGAACAACAAGAAGATCGTTGAAAAAACAGAAGGAGGACACAGCACTGCCAGCAGAAAGAGGTACTCCTCTTCCCATATTTGTGCAAATCTTACGTCTCCACTCCCACCATATTCATCCCACGAAAGAAACTAGTTGAGCGCTTTTTACTGCATCTTCTTCATGATACTAAATGCACAAGGTTTCCTCCCTTTTACTATTTCACCTTTGCTAGAGGTCAGTAGCCCGCCTGCATTTCAATTCAGGGTCAATCGAACTGCAATTAAAAGAAGCAGCACCCGCTTAGGCGCACGGAGCACCTAGTCCACCTGTTCCCTGGGGAAGCGGTGCATCGGTGTCTATCATAGGGGTGTGGGGCGCAGGAGCTGCTTGCGCCCAATCTGGAGGTCGCCGGGGCTTGAATGGATGGCCGGGGGGCAGTGCCAAGCACTATGGTGTGGTGAGGTCGAGGGGAGGGTGCAGGCAGGGGAGGAATACTGGGCCGGTGGTCACTGGCGTTTCGAGGAAGATCGTCAACACTGACTGGCTGGAGGTAGATGAAGGCGATCTGCCCGTTCTTTGTACATTGGACGGTGCAAAAAAAATGGACTGACCTATTTGCTTTCAGTCGTTTGTTATTTTCATAGAATCATGTAGTAATTTAGTGTGCCATGCATGTTGTAGAGCTATCACATGTCTCCCGTCATTTATTTCTCACCAACCTACTATCTCCTACCTTTACACTGTACTAATTGTGCTCACACTTCACCCATACTCACACTATTGTTTTTTTATGCATGCGTATTTCAGACTCTGACGCAGTGTTGATGAATCTGAAAAAGAAAAGACGAAGTCGCTCGGTGTAATTCAAGATAAGCGATAAACATTTCAGCGCTCTAATGGGTGCGATGTCGCTGATTGGAGACGATGGCGTAGCTCTGCGATTGATGATCTCAATTGCAGACACAACCATCCTGTGCTTGCTTTAACTTGTATGTCAAATGTGGTTGCATGTTGCATATGGTGTCTAGCTTGTATTGCTTCCAATTTGGTTAAATTGCATCTGCTTACTTTACACATTATACCTTTGATAATGACATGCCTTCCTGTTTTTGATACACACTACATATGTCTATTAACCATGTTCGTACATCAAACTAATGCTCTTTTGTATCCCTCGTCAATCACTTATGATGAGACAGTCACCCGAGTGGGTTACTATGAGACGCCCTACTCGTTTAAAGAGTGCAGTGTCATCCTCCCCACATGATTCTCAAGAAACGGCAAGGCTAAATGAAGATAGTCAACATAGCTCTCTAGTTGATCACCGCAATTACCCCACACCACCATCGTAGGTGCTTGCTCTTACTTAGCAGTGTGATATGTGGTTGCATGTTGCATATGGTGTCTACCTTGTAATGCTTCTAATTAGGGTAAATTGCATCTGCGTAGTTAACACATTATAAATGTGAATATGACATGCCTTCCTATTTTTGGTACATACTACATCTTTCTATTAATCATGTTCTTACATCAAACTACTTTTCTTGTTTATCCCTCATCAATGCTCCTAATTTGTTAAATTACCTCTCCTTAGCTTACACATTATACATGTGAATATGACATGCCTTCCTGTTTTTGGTACATACTAAATCTGCCTATCACACCATGTTCTTACATCAAACTACTGTTCTTGTGTATCCTGCGTCTATAAACTTATGATGAGACAATCGCGTCGTGGGTTAATATGAGGCCTAATACTCTTATAAAGAATGCAATTTCATCCTCTCCACATGATTCTCAAGAAACAGCAAGCCTAAATGAAGATATTGAGCGTAGCTCTGTGCACTGAAGACCACACTTCCCTACACCATCATCACAGTGCTTGCTCTAACCCAGCGATGTGATATGTGGTTGCATGTTTCATACGGTGTCTAGCTTGTAATGCTTCTAATTAGGGTAAATTGCATCCGCTTAGTTTACACACTATACCGTGAATATGACATGCCTTCCTATTTTTGGTACACACTACATCTATGTGTTAACCTTGTTCTTACATGAAACTACCTCTCTTACGTATCTGCATCAATCACTTATGATGAGTCACCTTTATTAGTTGCATATTGCATATTATTTCTAACTTGTTGCCATGTATTGCTTCTAATTTGGTCAAATACATTTGTTAGGGCACCCTTTTAATTTGGCAGAGTGATATTGGTTTCATCTTTCATATAGTTTCTAGCTTGCATCGATTCTAACAAGTTCAAGCACCTTGTGCTTAGTTTACACTTTATACATCATACATGTCAATATGTCACGTTGTCTTGTTTTTCATACATATTCCATCCTCCTATCATGCGGCTGCCTTACATGAAAGTAGTGTTCGTCAGTATCATGCATCAATGAGTTCAAAAGAGGAAATTTTATTCCTTTTTCTTGTGGGTTTGACTTGACAAGGCAAAATCAAGAAAGAGGAAGGAAAAGAGTAAGGAAGGCGATGATGGTGGTCCTCTGCAACAACGTAAATGGAGCATCTGTACCGATTCTCCTTGTACTGATAGTGCATTACAAGGTCCAAGTCTCCGCTCCCCTACTCCACCATCCAAGGTGCTTGCTCTAACTTGGCAGTGTGATATCTGGTTGCATGTTGCATATGGTGTCTAGCTCGTATTGCTCCTAATTAGTGTAAACTGCATCTGCTTAGCTTACACATGATACATGTGAATATGACACGCTTTCCTGTTTTTGATACATACTATATCTGTCTATCACACCATGTTCTTACATGAAACTACTCTTCTTGTGTATCCTCCATCAGTCACTTATGATGGGACACCTTTAAGTTGGCAGTGTGATATTGGTTTGCGTCTTGAATATGATTTCTAGCATGTATTGCTTCTAGTTTGATGAACGCCACCTATGACGAGATAGTTTTAACTTGGCAGAGTGATATTGATTGCACCTTCCATATGGTGTCTTGCAATGTTTCTAATTTGTTGAAGTGCCTTCTGCTTAGTTACAACATCATAGGTGTGAATATGTCAAGTCGTCCATTTTTTCGTACATATTCCATCCTCGTATCATGACTTTGCCTTTCATCAGAGTAGTGTTCGTCAGTATCATGCATGAATGAGTTCTGAAGAGCAAATGATATTCCTTTTTCTTGTTAGTATGACCTATAGTGACCCGACCTTAGACGGTCAAGTCTCTGTGCTTACGTGTCATCCCTGGATCGGTATGCTGACACACACAGTACTCGAGGATTTATAACAGAGGTAAATCACATAAATAACGTAAATATCATTACCTCAATCCAAATAGCGGAAGCAACAAGGTTGTGGATTCCCATCAACACCAACGGCAAGGTTGAGTATAGGAAATCGTAACCCTAACGTATAAACTTACAAATAAATGCGAAAAGTCGCAACATGAAACATTGCAGCCCGCGGGTCAACACATGGAATATCTTGGCAATGTAACACATAGAGTAATGAAAGAATAAGCTATACTACATGCATATATGGCTGGTGGAAAAGCTCTATGGTTACAGTTTTGCGTAAAGCCAATTTTTCCCTACTACAAAGGAATAAATTTTATTTAACTATCATGGTGGTTGTTGAACATTGAGAATGGTTGACAGCATCCTCAATCCCAATTAATAAGTAGTCATTAACAAACCCATCAATATTAAATTAGAGTAACATGTTGAGATACAAATGATATTTCAAGTACTAGATACTCAAGATGTCCATAACCGGGGACACGGCTAATCATGATTAGTTTGTACACTCTGCAGAGGTTTGCGCACTTTTCCCCACAAGACTCGATCGCCTTCGTTTGGTTTCTCGCACTGCATGGTGTTTAAGAAACGGATGACCGAGACATAGTCTTTCAGAAGCGCTAGCACCTTACGATGGGAGGACCCGTACACCTACATCCCCTACATCTGGTAGTCCACCACTATAAGAGTTCGCACGACTTAGTCAACTATGCTAGAGCCCATAATGGCTTGTGGCTGCACACGTAAGTTACTAGTATGAATTATCTTATGATCCCTTTGAGCCTGGGTGGCGGTCCATAGGAAAATCACACGGTACCCCCGGGATTTCCAAAAAAACAGGCAAGTCCTGGTAACCCCAGGTGCCTCAATCCACCCAGATGTGTATTTAAGTTGCCACCTTAGATAAACCATTAATTAAACAATCTCACATCTGTCATGGATATCACTCACCCAATCCACGTCTACTAGCATAGCATGGCATAATAAGCAAACGTAGAAGTAACTCCCAAAGGTTTCATAAGTAAAACAGGTAATAGGGACTACCTCATCTACTTCCTATCCCACAATTTAATTAGATACTAATCATGCAATGTTTGAGGATTGATCTAATGCATAAAAACTGGGTAGTAGAAAGGTATGATCAAGTGTTACTTGCCTGCAATATTGATGAAGATGATTTACACTCAAAACTCTTAATAGTTCTATTCATCACACTCCGGTCAATCTATCGTGAGCAAGCAATGGTAACCACACATAAGCAATCACTCAAAAGATCAGAAAGAACGAACAGAACAATTCAGAAAACATCAAAACCAAGCGAATAACTCTTGCAACATAAAACAATTTCTAACAGTACCAAAATTATGTGAATTTGGCCTTATCAGAAAGTTTAGGTCAAGAGCTTCGAGATGCAAAAAGAATCAACTCAAACGGAGCTACGAAACTCAAGTTATAATAAAACGTAGTTCAAATTCAAATCTGATTCAATTCAAATTTTAAACTTTCAAAAACATGTTTAAGTTGTATTGCTGGATAGAGGGGATCATAACAAAGAAGTGGGCGTTGGTTTTGTTGGATTTGGACTAACGAGTAAAAAGATGTGGTCGTTTGAAGTACAGGGACTAATCTATGAAGAAAATTATCACGGATAGGTCCCTGGCCGAAAATAAACAGAAAACGAATAGTCTAAATAACGAACGCTCGTCAATTAAAGAAAATCGATTCGAAGAAGAAAAACAAGTAGCCGATCTAATCCTAGCCCTAGATCTACGATCGGACGGACGAGGAGAGACAGGCGTTATGCATGGCGGTTGGGCTCGGCGTCACCGGAGAAGACGGCGGCGGCGGCTTCGGCTTCGCGCGCGGCGGCTCTGGTGGTCCTCGGCGTGGCCGTGGGGTCGGGAAGAAGCGGCGCGAGGTGGTGAAGCCGATGGCGGGGTTGGCCTTCGGCTGCGGCGTCGGGCAACAGCAGGGCTTGGCGGCGGAGCTCGTCGGATCTCGCGAACTCCCATGAGTTCACGTGGGCGTGGGGAGGTCTCAGCCTTCGGTTAGAGGCAAACGAGGCCGGGCCTGGATATATATAGGAGGGTGAAGCTTGGGCGAGGGCAAGGTGGAGAGGAGAGTCCAAAGCGGACTCGGCGGCCAGCATCGGCGATAGGAGAAGGACTCCACCGCCTTGCGGAAGGAGGAAGAGGACACGGGCCCACAGTCGGCGTCCATGGAGAGAGAGGAGGAACAGGCGGCCGGGCAGAGGTGGTTAGCGCGAGGAAGAGGCCATGGGCCGATCTTTGGCCGGGCCGTGGGAGAGAGAGAGAGAGAGAGAAGCGATCTTTGGGCTTGACTGGCATTGTTCAAGAGTTTTCTCCTTTTTTTTAACACAGACAAACAAAAATAATAATAAAGCAAAGGGAAAAACAATATAGTCATATAATATATCAAAATTTTCAGGAAAAGATTTCCTATAGGTGAACATTTTCCTAGCATCAATTAAAATCCGCAAAAATACAAATAATTCAAAGAGTGCTACTGCCCTACTAAAATCCAATAGAAATCATTTTAAAAATACCACATTTAATTCAAAATTATTTCTCTCCAATTTTCTTATGTAGGGAATCATGTTACCCTATTTTCCGTATATTTCATTTTTGGAGAAAAATAATTTGAATAAAACCCAAATAACTCCAAATTGGAAATAGTTTCAAAAGGATTTGAATTTAATTCTTTGAAACCTCCAACTCATATTTCATATATTTGAAGAAGTCATTTTATCCTCGCTCGTGAAAATCATTGAGTTGCAAAAAGTTTCTAAGTTGGAAAATATTTTCCAAATGAAATTCAAATATTTTCAAACACCCTTTTCATTTATTTAAATGGAAGAAGTCATGTCATCTTCTCTCTAGGGTTTTGTATTTGAAAAGCATTTGAATTCATGGAGATCATCAAAGCAAAATGAAAGTTTGGGAAAGTCCTTTTATTCCCTCTCATTTAACTTTCAAAAAGTTTCGAATTTCACTCAATTTAACTCAAGCAATCAACCAATCAATCAAAACTATCTATTTAATATAACATTCCAAAAATTAGAATTTTGGGATGTTACAAACCTACCACCCTTAAAATGAATCTCGTCCTCGAGATTCGGAGAGACTAGCAAGAAATAGGTTAGGGTTTGGGGTCTTCAAAATCCATCGATCGTCTCCGGGGTCTCGGGTGCTACCACCCATAGAAACATGGTTACGGTTCCATCAAAACTCATATACTCCATCCTTATTGTTGACAGTGTCGGTCTCTTCAGATCTCGGGAAAATTCCTTCTCTGGGCTCTTCCGGTAGCGGCATAACCCTTTTCCTCAATTCTTCGGTCCTTTCATCTTGGTAAGGTTATTCCGAGACTGGGTGTTCTTAGCTGACGGGTCTGACGCCAATACTAAACAACTATCGATATCTCATGGTGGTCATCCAATTTATGGTTTCTCCTGCAGAAAACGGGTCTGGGCTGAACCTCACCGTATAACCTACGGTTGGCAACAACTGCCGTGTACAAGGGGAAAATACTTATACCATTCTAAGGTTTAAACAAGGTTTGATCGTCGTCTCTCTACTATAGGTAAGTCACTCAGATTTACCATCCCATATAGCAAGGCGAATAATAAGAGTAAGTCGGTATGGTGATCAATCCATCCCGCACCCAAATCATTACCTTGTACATGGTTTAGCGAATCTCGCATTCTAACACTCGGTCATCCTCACAAGCATTGCAGAACTTCTCTTGTCGTCGAACCAAGTTCGGATAATCCATTGATTCTGCAAGCTGGACAAAAAACTATCGGTCCTTCACCACTCTCAGGTTTTGCGTAAACTCCTATAAAATCGTCTGTGGGTAAGGGCATATCCTCTTCCAAGGGTTTTCCTTCAGCAAGAGTGTGCTTGCTTCTTGGCAGGTCCTGGGGCCTGTGGGTTATGGCCCATCTCATCACTTGTAGTCCTTGAACTTATCATCGAGCAACTGATCATTACTCCAACATCCAACTTCATGGCATTCTTAAATCCATCCAATTGTACTATCTCCCTTCCTTCGGTTGTACCAAACCAAGACGTGATTACTCAAACTCATCAAGGAGTTACATTGATCCATATTTCCAACATCATACCTCCTGTATATCCAATAGTAATTCATCTCTTCATCCTCATGGGATATCCCACATACCGAGATAAAACTTATACTTATGAAATCCATACTCCACTTCGTGGAACATCATTATCCTTTCCGGGGTCAAATCTCCTTACAGGGTAATATTGGCCATCTCTGCATGGCACTTCTTCAACTGGGAAACATGAAACACATCATGAACTCCTGACAGTCCTTCAGGTGACTCCAACTTGTTGGCCACTTCTCCCATACACTCCAAAACTCGGTATGGTCCTACAAATCTCGGGTCTAACTTTCCCTTAACTCCATATCGTTTAACTCCTCGCAGAGGGGGCACACGAAGACATGCTCTGTCTCCAATTTCATAGACTACCTCCTTGCGTTTTTGAGTCTGCAATACTCTTCTGCCTGGACTGAGCTACCTTCAGTCTATCTCGATCAACTTAGCATTCTCTTCTGAATCCTTGATCACTTTTGATCCAAACAACTGACGGTCTCCAACTTCATCCCACATCAACGGTGTCTGGCTCCTTCTCCATACAAAACTTTAAAAGGGGCCATCTTCAATCTGGCTTGGTAACTGTTGTTGTATGAGAACTCCACGTAAGGTAGATTATCATCACTGCTAGATCCATAATCTAGCGCACACGCTCTCAACATGTCCTCCAGAATCTGATTGACTCTCTCGATTTATCTATCTGTCTGCGGATGAAAGGTTGTACTGAACTCTAGCCTAGTACCCAAAGTGTGGTGCAGCTGATTCCAAAACTTTGAGGTAAACCGTGTTCCTCTATCGATGGTCCTCGGAACTCCATGCAGACATATGATCCTGGTCAAATATATCTTGGCCAACTTCGCACTTGTATAGGTGGTTTTCACTGGGATAAAGTGGGCCACTTTGGTCAAGTGAATCAACTACTGCCTAGATAGAATCATATCCCGTTCGGGTTCTGGGAAATCCCGTAATGAAATCCATGCCACTCTTATCCTGCTTCCATTCGGGTATCGGCATAGGCTGTAGTAATCCGGCTGGCTTTTGATGCTCTGCTTTTACTCTCTCTGGCATACATCACCTATGACTACATACTCCGCAATATCCTTCTTCATACCAGTCCACCAGAAACACTCCTTCAAGTCCAAATACATCTTGGTGTTTTCAGGGCGAATCGAGTATGGTGAGTCATGAGCCTCTTTGAAGTATTTACTTCCTGATCTTTGCGTTATTGGGAACAAATACACGGTCCTCGAACCATAAGGTGTCATGCTCATCCTTGCGAAAACCTTTGGCCTTTCCTTTGCTCATCCTCTCTTTTATCTCAGCAATCTCTTTGTCATACTTCTGAGCTTCACGAATCTTTCCCAACAATGTAGACTGAACTTCCATTGATGCAACAAAACTTTTGGGAACAATCTCCAACCGGAGTTCCCTGAGATCCTCGTCTAACTTCCTTTGGTAATCCCCCCGCTTGTGAGGGTATTCGTCCTTGTTTTCTTTATGGTTGTGTCCTATTTATCCACAAAGCTTGCATGCACTTTCTCCATATCATTTCCATAAGGCTTTAACTTCTGGGACACAAATCGGGACTTTAGCAGAGTCAACTTAAATTCTTCCCAAACGGTTACTCCTTGCCATCCATTGATGGTTTGGTACATCCTCCACCAAGTTGCAGCACCTTTTTCAAAGCATTGAAGAGCATGCTGGGCCATATCCTTTCCGGCTATAGGGTTATTCTTCATGTGATCCTCCATGTTCTGAATCCATTGGTCCATCTCCAATTGACTCATCGGTCCAGAAAAATATAAGCTCATCTCCATTCATCCTATATTGGGTCCATGGGTTTGGGGTGGGATAAGAGAGATCAAGAGAGATGCACACAATACAAACAAAGGTTTTTAAAAGACATATTTTATTGTGGTTGTCGGGAAAAACAACAAACAAAAGACAGCTCACAATCGTCGCATCTAACGTAAGTATAAAACAGGGGTTTGGTCTACTAAAGGTCTATAGATCTCAACGTCATCAAACTCTTCAAGTCTTGGTCATGTCTCCGATGGCTTCTTCCGATCATGCTTGTCCTTCTCAAGTTCTTTTGCCAAATCATCTCTGTTGATGCGAATTCTCTCATGATATCCTTTAATATTTCTGGAGTTGCGTTCCAAACTTCTGGGTTTCAACATCCTTGACATGAACCATGTCCTTCTATTCCTTCAGCTCCTGACAAATCTCTGGTATTTCGAGATTTTGTTCCTCCAGTTTGGCTACTTCAGCTTCTGGATCCCAAGTTCTTCACGAACTGCCTCCTTGTCAAATACAGCTTCCTGAAGGTCCATCTTGAACTTCTTCATCTGACACTCCAGATACTGGTGATACACCGACTAAGGTTTAAAATTGCATCCTTTGCTGACAGATGCTCCATCAGTTTTCTACCATCCAATTCTTCCATGCATATGCATGCTTAACTCCGCACGATGGCACAAACTTTGAGTTCTAATGCTCCATGTTCCGGTCTTTCTCCGGTACACCTTGATCTCGGGTATTGACGGCTTCCATAGTCTGTCAAGTTCCATAAGTGTAGCCTTCCTTGGTCATACCAAATCTAGAATTTCTTCATATTCTCCTAGTCTTCGAAGTCTTTATCTGTCGTAGTTTCCATTAACATAATGTATGGTAAAATCCTCTTCATTCCGAATGGTCTTAGTTGTCCGATATCTTGTACTCCTTGGAGTGGTCTCATCAGTCGAATTTCCATGGGGTTAAAAAGGGAAAAGGTATGGTCTCACTAAAGGGAATATTTGAATAAGCTAGAAGAGAAGAGAGGTAAAAGGTTCTTTTGAAAAGAAGGTTGTAGAGAAAAATCTTTCCTATGGGCTTGCTAGTTTCTAGGGTCACGTCCTACAGTCAACATGGGCTCTGATACCATCTTGTAGCGACCCAACCTCAGACGGTCAAGTCTCTATGCTTACGTGTCATCCCTGGATCGGTATGCTGACACACACAGTACTCGAGGATTTATAACAGAGGTAAATCACATGTAAAAAATAACATAAATATCATTACCTCAATCCAAATAGCGGAAGCAACAAGGTTGTGGATTCCCATCAACACCAACGGCAAGGTTGAGTATAGGAAATCGTAACCCTAACGTATCACTTACTCGTCGTCTGAAAAGTCTGCAACATGAAACGTTGCAGCTCGAAAACGGGTCAGCACATGGAATATGCTGGCAATGTAACACATAGAGAGTAATGAAAGAATAAGCTATACTACATGCATATATGGCTGGTGGAAAAGCTCTATGGTTACAGTTTTGCGTAAAGCCAATTTTTCCCTACTACAAAGGAATAAATTTTATTTAACTATCATGGTGGTTGTTGAACATTGAGAATGGTTGACAGCATCCTCAATCCCAATTAAAAAGTAATCATTAACAAACCCATCAATATTAAATTAGAGTAACATGTTGAGATACAAATGATATTTCAAGTACTAGATACTCAAGATGTCCATAACCGGGGACACGGCTAATCATGATTAGTTTGTAAACTCTACAGAGGTTTGCGCACTTTTCCCCACAAGACTCGATCGCCTTCGTTTGGTTTCTCGCACTGCATGGTGTTTAAGAAACGGATGACCGAGACATAGTCTTTCAGAAGCGCTATCACCTTACGATGGGTGGACCCGTACACCTACATCCCCTACATCTGCTAGTCCACCACTATAAGAGTTCGCACGACTTAGTCAACTATGCCAGAGCCCATAATGGCTTGTGGCCGCACACGTAAGTTACTAGTATGAATTATCTTATGATCCCTTTGAGCCTGGGTGGCGGTCCATAGGAAAATCACACGGTACCCCCGGGATTTCCAAAAAAATAGGCAAGTCCTGGTAACCCCAGGTGCCTCAATCCACCCAGATGTGTATTTAAGTTGCCACCTTAGATAAACCATTAATTAAACAATCTCACATCTGTCATGGATATCACTCACCCGATCCACGTCTACTAGCATAGCATGGCATAATAGGCAAACGCAGAAGTAACTCCCAAAGGTTTCAAAGTAAAACAGGTAATAGGTACTACCTCGTCTACTTCCCATCCCACAATTTAATTAGATCCTAATCATGCAATGTTTGAGGATTGATCTAATGCATAAAAACTGGGTAGTAGAAAGGTATGATCAAGTGTTACTTGCCTGAATTGTTGATGAAGATGATTCGCACTCAAAACTCTTGATAGTTCTATTCATCACACTCCGGTCAATCTATCGTGAGCAAGCAATGGTAACCACACATAAGCAATCACTCAAAAGATCGGAAAGAACGAAGAGAACAATTCAGAAAACATCAAAACCAAGCGAATAACTCTTGCAACATAAAACAATTTCTAACAGTACCAAAATTATGTGAATTTGGCCTTATCAGAAAGTTTAGGTCAAGAGCTTCGAGATGCAAAAAGAATCAACTCAAACGGAGCTACAAAACTCAAGTTATGATCAAACGAAGTTCAAATTCAAATCTGATTTAATTCAAATTTTAAATTTTCAAAAACATGTTTAAGTTGTATTACTGGATAGAGGGGATCATAACAAAGAAGTGGGCGTCGGTTTCGTTGGATTTGGACTAACGAGTAAAAAGATATGGTCGTTTGAAGTACAGGGACTAATCTGTGAAGAAAATTATCATGGATAGGTCCCTGGCCGAAAATAAACAGAAAACGAATAGTCTAAATAACGAACCGTCGTCAATTAAAGAAAATTGATTCGAAGAAGAAAAAAAAACTAGCCGATCTAATCCTAGCCCTAGATCTACGATCGGACGGACGAGGAGAGACGGGGCGTTACCGCGGCGGTTGGGCTCGACGTCGTCGGAGAAGACGGCGGCAGCAGCGTCGGCTTCGAGCGGGCGGCGGCTATGGTGGTCCTCCGGCGTGGCCGTGGGGTCGGGAAGAAGCGGCGCGAGGTGGTGAAGCCGATGGCGGGGTCGACGCTCGGCTGCGGCGTCGGAACAGCGCGGGGCTTGGCGGCGGAGCTCGTCGGATCTCGCGAACTCCGGCGAGTTCACGTGGAGCGTGGGGAGGGTCTCAGGCCTTCCGGTTAGAGGCAAAACGAGGCCGGGGCCTGGATATATATAGGAGGGGGTGAAGCTTGGGCGAGGGGCAAGGTGGAGAGGAGAGTCCAGGGCGGACTCGGCGGCGGCCGGCGTCGGCGTATAGGAGAAGGACTCCAGCTGCCTTGCGGGAGGAGGAAGAGGACGCGGGGCCCAGCTGTCGGCGTCCGCAGGAGAGAGAGGGAGGGAACGGGCGACCGGGGCAGAGGTGGTTCGCGCGAGGGGAAGAGGCCATGGGCCGATTCGGCTAGGCCGTGGGGCGGAGAGAGGGAGAGAGAGAGCAGTGCTGGGCTTCGGCCTGGCACTGTTCGAAGAGTTTTTCTCCTTTTTTTTAACACAGACAAACAAAAATAATAATAAAGCAAAGGGAAAAACAATATAGTCATATAATATATCAAAATTTTCAGGAAAATATTTCCTATAGGTGAATATTTTCCTAGCATCAATTAAAATCCGCAGAAATACAAATAATTCAAAGAGTGCTACTGCCCTACTAAAATCCAATAGAAATCATTTTAAAAATACCAAATTTAATTCAAAATTGTTTCTCTCCAATTTTCTGATGTAGGTAATCATGTTACCCTATTTTCCGTATATTTTATTTTTGGAGAAAAATAATTTGAATAAAACCCAAATAACTCCAAATTGGAAATAGTTTCAAAAGGATTTGAATTTAATTCTTTGAAACCTCCAACTCATATTTCATATATTTGAAGAAGTCATTTTATCCTCGCTCGTGAAAATCATTGAGTTGCAAAAAGTTTCTAAGTTGGAAAATATTTTCCAAATGAAATTCAAATATTTTCAAACACCCTTTTCATTTATTTAAATGGAAGAAGTCATGTCATCTTCTCTCTAGGGTTTTGTATTTGAAAAGCATTTGAATTCATGGAGATCATAAAAGCAAAATGAAAGTTTGGGAAAGTCCTTTTATTCCCTCTCATTTAACTTTCAAAAAGTTTCGAATTTCACTCAATTTAACTCAAGCAATCAAACAATCAATCAAAAATATCTATTTAATATAACATTCCAAAAATTAGAATTTTGGGATGTGACATGACCTCACAATGCAAAATCAATAAAGCTGAAGGAAATTGACAAGGCGTTGGATGATGGTGGTCCTTCCGAGCAACTGAAATGGAGGTTCTCTACAGATTCTACTCTGCCATCCTCCCAACAAGATTCGCAAGACAACGCAAGGCTAGACAGTCAATGTAGTTGTGTAGATGATGAGCACATCTCCCCTACTCCACCATCACAGGTGCTTGCTCTAACTTGGCACTATTATATGTGGTTGCATGTTGTGTATGATGTCTAGCTTGTATTGCTTCTAACTTTGTTGAAGCAACTGCTTACTTTACACATAAGGCCTGTGAATATGACATGTGTTCCTATTTCTACATCAGACTACTATTCTTGCATATCCCGCATCAGTCACTTATGATAAGGCACCTTTAAGTCGCCACTGTGATATTGGTTGTGTCTTGCATATGATTTCTAGCATGTACTGCTTCAAATTTGTTGAAACGCCATACAGTTTGAACTTGGCAGAGTGATATTGGTTGCATCTTTCATATGGTGTCTAGCTTGCGAAGGTTCTAATTTGTTGAAATGCCTTCGCTTAGTTACCACATCATAGGTGTGAATATGTCACACCATCCTGCTTTTCATACATATTCCATCCTCGCATCATGTGTTTGCCTTTCATCCGAGTAGTGTTAACAAGATCATGCATGAATGAGTTACGAAGAGCAAATTTTATTCCTTTTTCTTATCGGTTTGACTTCACAATGCAAAATCATTACAGATGAAGGAAATTAGTCCGACAAAGGATGATGGTGGTCCTTGAACAACTCAAGCAGGGGTCTCTCAGATTCTACTCCGCCATCCTCCCGACAAGATTCGCAAGACAACACAAGGTCGACGATCAACGTAGCTGTGTAGATGATGAGCACATCTCCCCTACTCCACCATCACAGGTGCTTGCTCTAACTTGACACTATTATATGTGGTTGCATGTTGCGTATGATGTCTAGCTTGTATTGCTTCTAACTTGAATTGCATCTGCTTACTTTACACATAATGCCTATGAATATGACACATGTTCCTGTTTCTAGAACATACGTGTACATGATGAGCACATCTCCCCTACTCGACCATCACAGGTGCTTGCTCTTACTTGGAACTGTTATACGTGGTTGCGTTTTCCGTATGATGTCTAGTTTGTATTGCTTCTGATTATGTTGAATTGCATCTGCGTAGATTACAACTTATACCTGCAACGATCACTTACCCATAAGACACATTTAACTTGGGACTGTGATGTAGGTTGTATCTTGCATTGTCTTCTAGCTTGTACTACTTCTAATTTCTTGAAATGGCACTTACGACGAGACACTTTTTAACTGATAGAGTGATATTGGTTGCATGTTCATATGGTGCCTAGCTTTCATTTCTTCTAATTTTGTTGAAATGCCTTCCGCTTACTGTTTTTTCATACATATTCCATCCTCCTATCGTACGTGTGAATATGAAACGTTGTCTTTTTATATATTCCATCCTCCTATCCTGCGCTTGCCTTACATCAAAGTAGTGTTAAATGCAGATCATGCATCAACCAGTTATGCAGAGCTAATTTTATTCATCTTCTTGTGGTTTTGACTTCATAAGGCAATATCAGAAAATAGGAAGGAAAGGAGTAAGTTAGGGATGTTGGTGGTCCTCCGCACCGACGCAAGCAGAGACTCTCTAGATTTGCCACTGCTACTACTAATGAAGTTGAAGTCCCAAGTCTACATGATGAGTTCATCTCCCGTACTCCACCATCGCAGGTGCTTGCTTTAAGTTGACAGTGTTTCATGTTGCATATGTTGTCTAGCATGTATTTTTTCTATTTTGATTAAATTGCACCTGTTGAGTTTATACGTTATACATCTGCATATGACATGGCTTTCTGTGTCTAGAATACACTAGATGTATCTATCATACCATGTTCTTACATCAAAGTATCTTTGTTGTTACAGATCCCGCATCGACCACTCATGATTGGGCGCTTTTAACATGGCAATTTGATAGTGGTTGCATCTTGCATTGATTTCTACGTTGTCTTCGCTTCTAATTTTTCGAATTGCCACTTATGACAAGACACTTTTAACTTGGCGAGTAATATTGGTTGCATCCTTCATATGGTGTCTAGCTTGCATTACTTCTATTTTCTTGAAAATCCTACGCTTAGTTTGCACATCGTAGCTGTGAATATGTCATGACGTTCTGTTTTTCTTACATATTCCATCCTCGTACGGTTGTCTTACATCAAAGTATTGCTTGTCTGTATCATGCATCAATGAGTTCTGAAGAGTGATTTTATTCTTTTATGTTGTGGGTACAGCTTGACATGGCAAAGTCAAAAAAGAGCAAGGAAAATAATATAGTAGGGAGTGCTGTTAATCGTCGGGTGAAACGAAAAAGGTTCTGCCGTCGAGATTCTGTTGGTACTTATAGTGCAGTAGAAGGTCCAAGTGCACCAGCTAAATCTACAAACACAGTATCACCTGCTCCACTAGCTACAGCATCCGCTTCAATTGTACCAAATCTCAACGAGCTACTCGTTCGTTTGCTCGGGCGCCGGTTCCCAAGCTACCTTCACACCTAACACTACTTCAAGCAATCTGCGACACAACATGACTTGGCAAGATCAGATGAACCTCATGAGCATCAACACCAAGACGGTACCTGACTGAGTGAAGTTGCAGTTGCATGCTCCTTTATATGTACTCTCATAGTTTGATGTACACTAATACTTTCTATATTAGTTGTTGAACTAGCACCACGGCGCAAGCGGAAACAAACATCAGGGATAATGCTTGACAGATTAACAAAATCTAAAGGAGGAAGAATGGAGATCCATTTTGAGGCAGGTTTAAAAAGGCCACGTGATGCTACAGAGTCAGCCAAGTTAGTATCAGAGGCAGCCGTTGCCGTTAGGTGTCATGCACGTATCCTCCCAACATGGATCTAGTACAGGAATGAGAAAGACAATACCCAGTGTAACACCTTCCTTGACCATTTATCCGTAAGTAATGTTATTCATCGCAATTAGTAATATTGTCTTGCTCTGTCCCATACTTTCTAGCTTCCTCCTAATAAGACTCACATTCTTTTTTCAATAGATGAGGTTCAAGTTGGATCCGAGAGATGATGCAACTAAACAAGCATGCACTCATGTTTTTTAGTCTTCTCTGCGATAGTATCGGTACCACCTTAGAAAATCTCACTTTGAAGGCAAGGCTAACAATGAAATCGCCCAAACATATCCAGCGGAACATATTACAGATGAAGACTGGACATCCCTCGTTAAACACTGGTCTGATCTAAAGTATCAGGTAGGCTATATGTATTTGATCAGACCACATATTGAACTTGTATTTATGTATGTGCCTTACAAGTGTATCTTCTTCTAGGCTAACTGCTTGAAGAACAAAAGCAACCGTTCTAAAGTGAAATTCCAACAGACAACAGGATCTCGTAGCTATATTGCACACTGCGAGGCTCTTGTAAATAGCTACTATTTCCTTTTTTGTGCCATATTATCGTATCTATATTGACTTGTTCCAAATACAGAGGAAAGACCATGCGGACCAAAAAGAACCTGAACCGAATGTAGTGCAAATCTTCAAGGATTACCACACCAGCAAGATGAAGGGCATGAGCACACGAGTTCAAGCTGCTGTTGTAAGTCCTTACTCCTCCTGCCTTGAACTGATTGGTACCGTGACGTGTTCATTTAACTACTTGGTTTGCAGCCAATGTTAGTTACTTTGTTCACTTTTATACACAATTGTCTTTACGTATCATTTCACCTTACATGGTTTAAAAGAGATGAAGGATATTCTTTTGGTCTTGATCTGTAATCTAGTTGTTGTGTTCACGTGCGCAAACAATGATAAAATAGCCTGTTTGTTTTATATCTGTTTGCCCATGATATGAATGATGTCATACTATGTTCATCCTACTTTAAACCATGTCTCTTTATCCTTAGATGTCAACGAATGTGAGTAAATAGACAATACAGTAGGCATGCTACGTGGACATATGTTCCGAAAGTGATTTTATTATGTAGTTGGCACTACAATATGTCAGAGTAATGGGCCACGGGTAGGCTCACCCGAGTCCCTGGATTTATCAAGACTTTGGGCCAGCTCCACCTAGCTGGACCCCAAGCTGAAGCTCCGCCCTCTGGGGCGGTGGCTCGTGACCGTTGCTAGAGGCGGCCGACCCAAGTCTACGGCGCTCCGAGTGACCGGCTCCTGGCGGCCGCCCTCCAGAGAGGGCGGCAACGGGCAGGCTGCCACCCCACGACTACGGTGCGTCCGTGCCCCCTTCGAGAGTACAAGTCGAAGCATGGCTACAGTGAAACACGTCGCCTCCAACGCTCGAGACGGGCGTGGATACAGTGCTCCGTACAGACGGAGATCTCCGCACGACGGAGCACTGTGCCTTATCTATGCTGACGTTGCTCCGGGCAGGCGGAGCCCTGTTCCCCACGACAGCTTGTCGGTACAGCCTATCGAAGGTGGGCCCTATCGGGCAGTGACCCCAAGGAAGACGATGGAAGCTCAACTAGACGGATTCGGGGGGGCGGCCTCCAGCAGGCGGCCATCCCTTGTCCCGAGGAGAGCACACCATTAAGCTGATAAGACCAGGTGTGGCTACAGTGGCCTCCCACCAGGCGGCGGGACTGTCGCCACGCTAAGATGACCAAGCCCCCGTCACCAACAACACGGCCACAGTAAGCAGCCACCAACCAGTCAGCGGGGCCCACTAGACGGCGGGCCCCAACGGTCAGCGGAGAAGCCGGAGGCTGGAGACACTGACTGCCGGGCCCAGCACCCGGACGAATTACCATTGTACCCGTCGGTGTAAAAACCGGCGGATCTTGGGTAGGGGGTCCCGAACTGTGCGTCTAGGCGGATGGTAACAGGAGACGAGGGAAACGATGTTTTTACCCAGGTACGGGCCCTCTCGATGGAGGTAAAACCCTACTCCTGCTTGATTGATATTGATGATATGGGTAGTACAAGAGTAGATCTACCACGAGATTAGAGAGGCTAAACCCTAGAAGCTAGCCTATGGTATGATTGTTGTTAGCCCTCTGAGACTAAAACCCTCCGGTTTATATAGACACCAAGAGGGTTAGGGTTACACAGAGTCGGTTACAATGGTAGGAGATCTACATATCGATGTCGCCAAGCTTGCCTTCCACGCCAAGGAAAGTCCCATCCGGACACGGGGCGAAGTCTTCAATCTTGTATCTTCATAGTCCAGAGTCGGCCAAAGATGATAGTTCAGCTACCGGACACCCCTAGTCCGGACTCCTCGAGCCCCGAACCAGGCTTCAATGACGACAAGTCCGGCATATTGTCTTCGGCATTGCAAGGCGGGTTCCTCCTCCGAATACTTCATAGAAGATTTTTGAACACAAGGATAGTGTCCGGCTCTGCAAAATAAGATCCACATACCACCGTAGAGAGAATAATATTTACAAAAATTCAATCTGCTGACGTATTCCATGGCGTGACATCACACCACGGCTAAGCATTTATTCGAATCGTTTTTATTTTCCCACCTCAGCGCGTTTAGCGAGACGGTTTCCTTGGCACGTCTTATGAAAGCAGAGATCGTGTCCCCTTATTCCGGGATTCTCATCAATACGGGCGTGGGTAACCCAACCGTGCCATTGATTACGGCGCTTGGGAGATAAGCGAGTTTTACCAGGCTGGTGGGGACGCATAGTTTCGTCCGTCCATATAAGGGGATAAGGATCCACCTTTTTACCTATGCCTTCTTCCTCCTTTGCTTATCCATTTCCGCGCACTAGAGCTCCAGCACCCAAGTCCGCACATCTCGCCTCAACCTTCCCCAACCATGTCTGGAGCTGGAGGCAAGTGGATGGCCTCCTCCGTCACGGAGGGGCACATCAAGAGGCTGCGGAAGGCCGGATACTTGTCCAGCGACATCGCGCATCGGCTCCCCGCCAAGGGGCAGATCATCCCCACCCCCGGGCCCCATGAGAGGGTGGTGTTCCTCCACGGGGGCTCATGTTCCACTACGGCCTGGATTTCCATGATCTGGCCCCGAATTTTGTCCTCAACATCTCGGCGTTCATCGTCGTGTGCGAGGCCTTCCTCCGCATTAAGCCCCACTTCGGCTTATGGCTGAAGACCTTCAATGTCAAGCCGAAGGTAGTGGGGGGCCAGCAGGCGGAGTGTGGAGGTGCCATGGTGGGCAAGATGCCCAATGTCATATGGCTCGAGGGCTCCTTCGTGGAAACCATCAAAGGGTGGCAATCGGGGTGGTTCTACATCACCGAGCTGCGTGACCCTGAATGGGCAGCGGCCTCCTAGTTCCGATCTGGTATCCCCACATGGCTCACCTCCTGGAAAGAGAAGGGCCTGACATGGGGTGATTCGGAAGAGCTGACCGGACTCCAAACCTGCGTCCAAAACCTTGTGAACAAGAAGATCAAGCTCGTCAACGTAGTCCAGGTCATGCTCATCCGCCGGATCCTCCCGTGCCAACAACGGGCCTTCAGCTTGTGGGAGTTTGATCCAACACAGCACCAAACCTTGAGCAGGCTCTTCGACACTACGTACGAAGATGCCTGGAAGGTGTTGTTCAAGGGCGCCAAGGCTCCCGCATCCACTACCGAAGATCGCGGATTCAGCTCGCAGCGTCAAGCCGGTGAGGTAAGCTATTTTACCCTTTACAGGACACTTATTTTCCATAGTTTGAATCTATGCGGGATCTAAACTCCCTTACCTTTGACAGGCCTGACAGAAGAAGTCCGGGCAGGTTAACTGCTCGGCTCCCTTGCCAGAAGACCCAGCGGACACCCGATTGACGGGGTTGCTGGTTCCGGCGCCTTACATGGTGCCGGAGAAGAAGGCCAAGAAGAAGGCCACAGGAACTCGAAGGAGTTCCCGGCGCCAGGTGTTGTCGGACTCGTCGTCCGATGACTCCGAGGCGGACTCCTCCGGCGAAGACGAGGAGGAGGAAAAAGAGGCCTCTCCCCCAGCGGGGGGAGAGAAGAAAAGGAAGGCCGCCCCAATGGGGGAGTCCAAAGGGTCCAAGAAGGGAAGGACCCTCCCTCCGGACTACTCCACCAACGCCGACGACGATGAAGAGGAGTGGCCACCGAGGACTAAGCCCCTGGCGACTTTGTAAGTGTCCGGATAGAAAAATAACTCATGGCGTTTTGTTTGTTGCATAGAATCTCCTAACACCGAATATAACCCTGTAGCCCGCCCAAGGACGGGCTCAACACTTCAACGAGCGGCTCCCTGGCTTCGTCGGACATGAATAGCACTTCACTTCCGACCGTCTCCTCTCCTCGCGCTGCGGATGACGCCGAGGTGGGGTCCCAAAAGGGGCCCAGACATGAGGAGGGGGTCCCGGAGGCGCCGCAAGGCAACCTCACGGACTCTAGGCAAAAAGAGGGATCAAACCCCAACGGGCTCTAAGTCCGGCCCTGGGCCGAACTCCGCACCAGAACCTTCAATGGTTCCGGAGTTCGGCAGCCGGCCCCTTCATAAGAAGGGTGAGGCTGCGACACCGTGACCTCCGTCCCAACCGGAGGCACGGATAATTCTTTGGAGGCGCTTAAAGGCGCCTCCATCGACGAGGAGCACCGCCTTTGTTATGAGTGTGGTGATCTAGAAAGTTCATCCGCCAAGAGCGAGCTGATCAAGCTCGTGCCAGCCTTCTAACGAGCTTTGAGGTATGTATTAAGATATGTAAAAATATTACTGCATAGACAGTAGCCCCTGATGCTCAGTTTGGTGTTCGGAAAGAAAAACCGAATTGAGGATCTAAAAAGATGTACGCAGGAGTCTAACATAAGTATTTCAATATGGGAATGCAGACTGCGCTGATGACCTCTGCCGCACTGACTGCGGAGGTCAATGCATTGAAGCAGAGCCTCGAGCAGTCCGAGAACGAGCTCGGCCTTGCCAAGAAGCAGCTCGAGGACAAGGAAGGTAAGTAATACCTTATGGAAGTATATAAAAAATGTGGTTGCAAAAAATGACAGGAATAACATGAGAATTGCAGGGGCCACGAACGGGCGACCCTGAAGGAGGCGGTGTCCAAGGCCGAAAGCAATGCGGCGGCGGAACGCACCGAGCGCGAGAAGCAGGAGGCGCGGGTGGCGGAGGTGCGGCAAGAGCTCCAGGCTCTCATGGAAAAACACGAGAGTTTGGAGCGTGACTCAAAGACTCGAGAGTCCGAGCTCGCCTCGGCTCGTGAGAGCACCAAAATCACTAAGGCCAAAGCCCAAAAAGCCCTCCAGGAAATTGAGGCATTAAAGAAGATAGCGGCGGGTAAGGAATTCTTCATGCAAAGCAAGCACGTGAAAGTGAATTACTTGTTACTTACCCGAATCTGGAGCTCTCCAGGAGCATTCGCAGATCTGCCCTGCAGTGTGTCCGACGCTGCCGCATTCTACCGGGCCGAGGAGGGGAGCTCGATGGAGAAGGTGTTCGGGTCTCAAGATCTTTGAGGCCGGACACCAGTGCCCTTGAGCGACCAATGAAGCACTGGTCGAGCTCCATAAGGTGGCTGAACAGGCCATGAAGGGCCTCATAGTTGGCCTGTGGCCGAGAAACCATGCAGGAGCTACTTGGGCTGGTGAGGCGGTGGTGGGCGCTTTGTCCATGGATTGAAGTCGTCAAGCGCTCCGTCTGCATCGAAGGTGCCCATAGGGCCCTTGCCCATGCTAAAGTGCACTGGGGCAAGATGGGCGTTGAGAAGCTTGTGACGGACGCTCCACCGCCGGGCAGGGAGTATCGCAAGCCCGAGATGTATTATGCGGGCGTCCTGAAGGGTGCCCGCCTTATAGCGGGTGAATGCTCCAAGGATGTAAGTAAACTCGCATTTGTTATCCTGTACGCTTGAAGACTTGTTCATATGCGCTAAGCAACGCTTGTGAATTTAAAATATTACATTCTATGCCGCCGTTTTATTAAATTTGAGAGATGGCGAGTCGTCGGCTTCTGCCCCCATGCCACGAGTGCTGGGGTGTTCGGGATAAACTTGAGCGCTCTTTTTCCCATTCTTGGGTCCTTTGAGGGAGGCGCTCAACGCAATGAACAAGGCAACCAGACTATAATGCTTGAACACTCTCACTTAGCCATAGAATTTTATAATTTTAAATTTCGGTGAAGCCCCTAGTATTCGGAAGACCGAATTCGGGGCGCTATTCATGCCTGGGCCGAACTAAGCCGACTCCTCGCTCTAAGCGGCATAAGTCTTTAGGGACTCGAAAAACCTCTTGAACAGCGACCGGCTCTCGCCCTATCATGACGGTCAGTTTTAGCTTTCTCCACTGAGGTGCTCCACCTAGCTCAATCGGGGCACAATCCCAGTGGTTCTCCTAGCTCTACCTTAGCCGATATAACGGAACGTAAGGTACCAAAACATGGGAGCCGGGAAAACCCAACTATTGACCCAAGACATGATTCGGAGCCGATGCATATAATGCTATAAGTTCGGGGTGCCGCACTTGTGAAAGTGTTCGGACTTATCACACCATATTTTGGGGTATTTAAGCCCCTGGTGTATTTGGCCGTACCAAAGCGTACGGATGCAACATGTCATAAGTGAACATATATATATAAGAAAAAGGAATGCAATAATAGGCAAAAGTTGTGCATTGTTTATTAAAAAAGCTGCGGTAAAAGCAGAACGATACAAATATTGCGATAAGCAAGGGACGGGACTATTTGACATGTCCCCCTCCAGGAGCGAGCTGCGGGATGATATGTAAAACAAGTATACTGCTCGTTATAGAAACCACATGTACACTCGACGTAGCTTTCTGCTCCCCTGGCTGTTGCATCGTGTGTTCGACGATTCTACTGCCGGACAGGGCTTCTTGAGAAAGGAGTCCTGAAAGTAAGAAAAAGGAAGTAGACAGTCGGGAGCCCCTGGTGCGGTTGAGCCGCCCTCTGGGCCTGCCCGTGGTCGTGCCCCTCCCCTATGCCCATGGTATTTCCAGAGCGTAATTATGTACGCGTAGTACTGGTTTTGCAATTTCACGAGGGCTGGGGTTGGGGCAGCATTGCTACGCGTGCTCGGGACATGCCAGGCGGTCTTGTTGTAGGTTACTCCAGGCGCGCTTGACGGTGTCGGGACGTTTAATAGTCGTACTCGAGAATTGCCTTGAGAGGCTGCTTTGTACTTCCGCCGCGAGAGCTGCCATATGCTCCTCCATTCGGAGAGAGCGTTCGGTGTTTCCGTTGACCGTAATGACTCCTCGAGGGCCTGGCATCCTGAGCTTGAGGTATGCGTAGTGCGGCACCGCATTGAACTTTGCAAATGCGGTTCGTCCGAAAGCGATGCATGATAGCCATCATGAGCGGGACTATGTCAAAGATTAACTCCTCGCTTCGGAAGTTATCCGGGGATCCGAAGACCACTTCAAGTGTAACTGAGCCTGTACAGTTGGCCTCTACACCTGGTATGACGCCTTTGAAGGTCGTCTTTGTTGGTTTAATCCTTGAGGGGTCTATGCCCATTTTGTGTACTATATCCTGATAAAGCAGGTTCAGGCTGCTGCCGCCGTCCATCAGGACTCTAGTGAGGTGAAATCCGTCAATGATTGGGTCTAGAACCAATGCGGAGAATCCGCCATGGCGGATGCTAGTGGGGTGGTCCCTTCGATCGAAAGTGATCGGGCAGGAGGACCACGGATTGAACTTTGGGGCGACTGGCTCCATCGCATATACGTCCCTTAGTGCACGCTTCCGCTCCCTTTTGGGTATGTGGGTTGCATATATCATGTTCACTGTCTGCACTTGTGGGGGGAAGCCCTTCTGTCCTCTATTGTTCGGCGGCCGAGGCTCCTCCACGCCGTCGCTATGCAGCCCCTTGTCATTGTTTTCAGCATATAACTTGCCAGCTTCCTTGAACACCCAACAATCCCTGTTGGTGTGGTTGGCTCGTTTTTCGGGGGTGCCGTGTATCTGGCACGAGCGATCGAGTATTCGGTCCAAATTGGACGGGCCCGGAGTATTTCTTTTGAATGGCTTTTTCCGCTGACCCGGTTTGGAGCCTCTAAATCCGGCATTGACTGCTGTATCCTCAACATTATCGCTGTTAATGCGGCGCTTGTGCTTGTTGCGACGCGACCTGCCGTTGCTGTCCTTGGTATCCAAATTACCAGGGCTCTTGGTCATGTTGTTACTACGAGCTAGCCAGCAATCCTCTCCCGCGCAGAAGCGGGTCATGCGTGTTGTGAGGGCTGCCATGGATTTCGGCTTTTCCTGTCCTAGGTGCCGGGCAAGCCACTCGTCGCGGATGTTATGTTTGAAGGCTGCAAGGGCCTCTGCATCCGGACAGTCGACGATTTGATTTTTCTTGGTTAGGAACCGTGTCCAGAATTGTCTGGCCGATTCCTCTCGCTGCTGAATTATGTGGCTTAGGTCATCGGCGTCTGGTGGTCGCACATAGGTTCCCTAGAAGTTGTCGAGGAATGCGGCTTCCAGGTCTTCCCACCAATTGACTCTGCTGGCAAGCTGTTAAGCCAATGCCGTGCTGGTCCTTTAAGTTTGAGTGGGAGGTATTTGATGGCGTGTAGATCATCACCGCGGGCCATGTGGATATGAAGGAGATAGCCTCGATCCAGACCGCAAGATCTGTTGTTCCATCGTATCATTCAATGTTTACGGGTTTGAAACCCTCAGGGATTTGATGATCCATCACTTCATCTGTGAAGCATAGTGGGTGTGTGGCGCCTCTGTATTGGGCTATATCACGACGCAGCTCAAATGATCTTTGTCTACTGTGTTCGGCCCTGCCGTAATTGCCATATCCGGCATGACGGTTATCATCGCGTATCGTGGGGCGCCCACGCAATCCTTAGATCGATCTTGTTTGCCTTGCCTTGTTCTCCAGTATATCCCGCAGGTCTAGCGCATTTTCCCGCGTCTTGGTATTTTTTGAGCGGCGCCGGGGTGCGGCTTGAGTGGAGGGCCGAGAGGCCTCTCTGTCACGGCCATGAGGTAGCCGGTCGGCCGTATTATGCGCTGGTGATGTAGGTTTGGGTGCTTCCTCCTCTAATCGGGGTAGCAGCCTGCATTTTGGGTAGTTCTTGGAGGGACGTTCGAGTTCATACTCTTCGGCCGCGAGGACTTCAGTCCATCTGTCGGCTAGCAAGTCTTGGTCAGCTCTAAGTTGTTGTTGTTTTTTCTTTAGGCTGCTTGTCGTGGCCATAAGCCTGTGTTTGAAACGCTCTTGTTCGACGGGATCCTCAGGCACGACAAATTCGTCGTTATCGAGGCTTGCCTCGTCTTCGGAGGGAGGCATGTAATTATCGTCCTCTACCTCTCTGTCTGCCGCTCTCTCATGAGGGCTGGCCTCTCGATCCTCCTGCACTGGATCTTGCTGGAGGGGATTGTCTTCGGCACTGTCCGGGGTGTTATTGTCTCCCGTGCCAGAATCACCATTTTTGCTGTGGCGGGATTTAGAGCGGTGCCGCTGACGTCGGCGCTTTGGCTATTTCTTGGAGGGGTCATCCTCC
Source organism: Aegilops speltoides (assembly GCA_021437245.1). Classification (NCBI taxonomy): domain Eukaryota; kingdom Viridiplantae; phylum Streptophyta; class Magnoliopsida; order Poales; family Poaceae; genus Aegilops; species Aegilops speltoides. The sequence continues at coordinate 369,384,835 of CM038143.1, forward strand.
GTTGTTCCATCGCCATTCCCATCTTTTGGGATGTCCACCATGTAAATGTCGTATGACGAGGTGGCCTTCTAGTGCCCTGTAGGCGCTGGTTCTTGGTCGTCTCTTGCATCGTCGTCCATACCGTCGATGTCTTCGGAGTCGAAGTCGAGCATGTCGGTTAAATCATCGACAGTGGCTACGAAGTGGGTGGTGGGTGGGCTTTGAATTTCTTCGCGGTCCACGTTCCAACCTTCCTGACCATAATCCGGCTAGGGCTCTCCTGATAAAGAGAGAGACTTTAGTGAATTCAGGATGTTGCCAAAGGGCGAGTGCTGAAAGATGTTTGCGGCAGTGAACTCCATGATCGATGCTGTCGGATTCGATTGCGGGCGTGGAAGGTTCGGAGTCCGGAGAGGAGTCCGGCACCTTGGAGTCACGAGCTTCGCAAAGGACAGGGTTGGTGTTAGGCTCAATCGCCGTAGAGATAGCAGCCCCCGAGGCGGTGTCCAGCCATCCGTCCTCAATCGGCGTAGTCGGCTCCGAGCTAAGGGTCGGAGCGGACACTGGTGCGGCCTCTAGGGAACTGTCCGGCGGTAGAGCTAGATCATGCCCTTCGTGACAGTGCGGCGCGCTTGGCTGTGGCTTGAACCCGTCGAAGATCAAGTCTCCACGGACGTCAGCCGTGTAGTTCAAACTACCAAACCTGACTTGATGGCCAGGGGCGTAGCTTTTGATCTGCTCCAGATGGCCAAGCGAATTGGCCCGCAGTGCAAAGCCGCCGAATACGAAGATCTGTCCGGGGAGAAAAGTGTCACCCTGGACCGCATCGTTGTTGATGATCGGAGGAGCCATCGAGCCTAAAGATGACGACACAGAGGAACTCTCAATGAAAGCACCAATGTCGGTGTCAAAACCGGCGGATCTCGGCTAGGGGGTCCCAAACTGTGCGTCTAGGCGGATGGTAACAGGAGACGAGGGACACGATGTTTTTACCCAGGTTCGGGCCCTCTCGATGGAGGTAAAAACCTACTCCTGCTTGATTGATATTGATGATATGGGTAGTACAAGAGTAGATCTACCACGAGATCAGAGAGGCTAAACCCTAGAAGCTAGCCTATGGTATGATTGTTGTTCGTCCTACGGACTAAAACCCTCCGGTTTATATAGACACCGAAGAGGGTTAGGGTTACATAGAGTCGGTTACAATGGTAGGAGATCTACATATCCGTATCACCAAGATTGCCTTCCACGCCAAGGAAAGTCCCATCCGGACACGGGACAAAGTCTTCAATCTTGTATCTTCATAGTCCAGGAGTCCGGCCGAAGATGATAGTGAAAGCACATTTGCTCCCTAGGTGGTTTTGGTAATTAATGACAACATACTTTGTGGTTGGACTAATGCTTTTATCAAGTATGTCTCAGAAAAGTCAATCACTCTGGCATGGCAAAAGGACTAGAAAGGTGGACCCCTAAGATGCTAAGGAAAACATTGGCAAAAGCTCAAGACTCCATTTTTTTTGGTTTAGTGATCCAAGATCACATTGAGTCCATAGGAAAGCCAATACTATTAAAAGGGGGTGAGGTTATGATGATGATCTGGTTGCTCTAAGTGCTTAGTGATTTATCTCTCAAACTATCAGCAATCTTTCATTCCAACATAAACCCATAAGTAATCTCGGTCCCACCGATTCCAAACCCAGTCACACCGAGATGAACCACCTCAGCCATATAGCCAAACCCTAAGATTCTCGGATTTTCCGATTCCAAACTCGGTCATACCGAAATTGGTGTTGCCAAGCTTCTGTAACCTTCTGTACTCAAATCGGTGTCACCGAGATGAGAAAGTCGGTCCCACCGAGATTGGCAAACCCTAGACTTTGGAAGAATCGGACTAACCGAGATTGTATTTTCGGTCCCACCGAAAATCCCAACGTTCACAAGATTTGAACTTTCGGTCTCACCGAGTTGTCAACTTCGGTCTGACCGAGATTGGTCAAATGTGTGTAACGGTTGGATTTTGTGTGGAGGCTATAAATACCCCTCCACCTCCTCTTCATTCGTGGAGAGAGCCATCGAAAGAACTACCACTCCTACCTTACATTTCGAGAAGAAAACTACCTACCCTTGTGTTGAGATCAAGTTGCTCCACTCCCACCATATGAAACTTGATTTCTAGCCTTCCCAAGTTGCTTTCCACTCAATCCTTTCTTCCACCACAGCCAAATCGGTGAGGAGAGTTGAGTGTTGGGGAGATTATCATTTGAAGCACAAGAGCAAGGAGTTCATCATCACCAACCCCATCTATTACCTTTTGGAGGTGGTGCCTCCTAGATTGGTTAGGTGTCGCTTGGGAGCCTCCGTCATGATGTGGAGTTGAACCAAGGAGTTTGTAAGGGCAAGGAGATCGCCTACTTCGTGAAGATCTACCCGAGTAAGGCTAGTCCTCCGTGGGCGTAAGCCATGATGGCATAGACAAGGTTGCTTCTTCGTGGACCCTTCGTGGGTGGAGCCCTCCGTGGACTCTCGCAGCCGTTACCCTCCGTGGGTTGAAGTCTCCATCAACGTGGATTGACGATAGCACCACCTATCGGAACCACGAGAAAAATCTTCGTGTCTCCAATTGCGTTTGCTCTTCACAATCTCTCCCTTACTATTCATGCAATTTACTTTCCGCTGCCCTATACTCTAGAATTGCATGGTTAGTATGTTGCTCGACTTGTATGCATGATGCTTGACTTGATCTTCATTATGAACTTGCTAAGAACTTATGTTGATCAAAAGGCATAAACTTTTATCTTGTCGAGTTGTCTAATCACCCCCCCCCTCTAGACACTCTTGCCTTCAACGATCCTACAATTGGTATCAGAGCCAGGTTTCCATTGCTTTGGTTTGCACACCATTGGAGGAAGATGGACGTGTCTACGTTTGGGAGTGTTAGTCATAGAGTGCCTATTCTTGATGGAGTGTCCTATAACTCGTGGAGGATTGAAATGCTTGCTATCTTTAAGATATACAACTTGCATAAATATGTTGAAACCCCATATGTACCACCATTTGACCCTTGCACCCCACTATGGATGAAGAGCTTGATTTGCTTCGTAACCTTAGAACTGTCAATCTTATCATTAGAGGCTTGCCGGATAACTTGCTTAAGCTTGTCACAAACTTTGAGTGCGCCCATGCTATGTGGAAGTTCTTGGAAGAACTTTATCCGGACTACTCCTTGAGAGGTCTTGATGAAATTCTATACAAGACTGTTGAATTTGATATGTTGCGCCCCAAAGATCCTAACTTTGATAAATGCTTCTTTGAGCTTCGTGATCTTATGAAAAAGAAGGGTGATTCCGGACTTATCAATGTTCTTGTTAGAAATGCTCTTGTATTGCATTCCGATGACTATTATCACGTTGATAAAACTGATGCAAGTCATTGTCAAATTGACCTAGGTATTGATGATGAATTATCTATGGGTCAATATGATGATGAGCATGAGCATGATGACGTTTCGGACACCGAGCTAGACAAGATCATGAAGAGTCTCAGTCTTATGGCAAATATGAGAGACTACATATCCGGTGGAAAAGAATGGATTCTTGATAGTGGATGCACCGATCACATGACCGGAGATGAAGACATGTTTCGAGAGCTTACAAAGAACGATGGTCCACGCAAGTATGTGACTTTTGGAGACAACTGCAAGGGTAAGGTACTTGGCCTTGGTAAGGTGGCCATATCTCATGATAGCTCCATTAAAAATGTCATGCTTGTTGAATCTCTTGGATACAATTTACTTTCCGTGTCTAGATTAGCTCACTTTGGATTCAACGTGCTATTCACCAAAGTAGATTGCCAAGTTTTTCGTAGTGACAATCATAACATGGTTTTTACTGGCATTCGTAGAGGTGACCTAACATTGTCGATTTCACTAAGAAAGCTCAACCTAGAACTTGCTTTATTGCTAAATCTGCTAAAGGTTGGCTTTGGCACAGAAGGCTTGGACATGTTGGTATGCGAAATTTAGATAAGCTAATCAAAGGTGATCACATTCTTGGTGTTAGAGATGTTTTCTTTGACAAAGATAGACTCTGCAGTGCATGTCAAGCAGGAAAACAAGTAGGTGGAAGTCATCCCGTGAAGAATACCATGACCACAAGGAGACCGCTTGAGCTTCTTCATATGGATCTCTTCGGTCCCAATGCTTACAAAAGCCTTGGTGGTAACTCCTTTGGTCTAGTTATTGTTGATGACTTTTCCAGATTTACGTGGGTATTTTTCCTCGATGACAAATCGCAGGTTCAGAAAATCTTCAAAACCTTTGCTAGAAAGGCTCAGAATCAATTTGAGGTGAAGATCAAGAAGGTTCGGAGTGACAACGGAACGGAGTTCAAGAACACCCATGTGGACTCTTTTCTCGATGAGGAAGGGATTCTACATGAGTTCTCAGCTACGTACACACCTCAACAAAACGGGGTTGTTGAGAGGAAGAACCGAACGCTCATTGAAATGGCGAGGACAATGCTTGATGAATACAAGACACCAAAACACTTCTGGGGTGAAGCCGTCGAGACAGCTTGTCATGCCATCAATGACTCTATCTTCACAAGCTTCTCGGCAAGACTTCATACGAGCTCCTTACGGGTAACAAACCCCAAGTGGGATATTTTCGTGTCTTTGGTTCAAAGTGCTATATTCTTGATAAGCATCGTCGGTCTAAATTTGCTCCTAAAACTCATGAAGGCTTTTTCCTCGGTTATGGATCAAACTCTCACACCTACCGTGTCTACAATAATTTCACCCGGAAGGTTGAAGAGACGGTAGATGTGAAGTTTGATGAATCTAATGGCTTGCAAGTAGAGCAAATGCCTATTGATGTAGGAGACAAGGACCCATCGGAAGCCATTCAAGATTTATCCATTGGAAAGATTCGTCCCATGGAAGTGAAGGAGAGTACCTCATCTACATATGTGGAGCCCCCTACCTCACGGCAAGGTGAACCTCAAGGCAACATGGAGGCTTCCACAAGTGGAACTCACCAAGATGAGGAAGTGCGACAAGATGATCCACCACAACCTCCTTCTCCACCACCTCAAGACAACACCAACAACACTGATGAAGAAGAAGATGAGGATGATGAGGAAGCTCAGCCACGACCACGACAAAAGCTATCCCGAGTTCGAGAAAGAGTCAAGAAAGACCATCCGTGGAACAAATGATGAATGACATCGACTCGGGAGAATCACTCGCTCTAAAACTCGTTTAGCTAACTTTTGTGAGCATTACTCATTTATTTCAGTCTTGAACCTATGAAGGTAGAAGAAGCGCTTGAAGACCCGGATTGGGTGAACGCTATGCATGAAGAGCTGCACAACTTCGAGAGGAACAACGTTTGGTCTTTGGTAGAGAAGCCCAATGATGACCAAAACGTCATTGGAACCAAATGGGTGTTTCGGAACAAGCAAGATGAAGATGGACAAGTCATCCGCAACAAGGCTCGTCTCGTAGCACAAGGTTACACACAAGTCGAAGGTATGGACTATGGTGAGACCTATGCCCCCGTTGCTAGACTTGAGTCCATTCGCATTCTTCTTGCTTATGCCAACCACCATAACATTACTCTCTATCAAATGGACATTAAAAGTGCTTTTCTAAATGGTGAAATTGAGGAGGAAGTTTTGTGAAACAACCTCCGGATTTGTGAATCCTAAAAGCCCAATCATGTTTACAAATTGCACAAAGCTCTTTATGGTCTTAAACAAGCCCCTAGAGCTTGGTACAAATGTTGACTAGCTTTCTTCTTGAAAAAGGATTTGAGATTGGTAAAATTGACTCAACGCTATTCACAAAAAGGGTTGACGGTGAACTATTTGTGTGCCAAATATATGTCGATGATATTATCTTTGGATCAACTAACCACGATTTTAGTGAGAAGTTTGGAAAGCTTATGTCGGAGAAGTATGAGATGTCCATGATGAGTGAACTCAAGTTCTTCCTTGGGTTGCAAATCAAGCAATCTAAGGAGGGTACTTTTGTCTCACAAACTAAGTACACTAAGGATCTCTTCAAGAAGTTCAACATGCAAGAGAGCAAAGGTATGAGAACCCCCATGCCTACTAATGGACATAATGACTTGACTAAAGATGGAGAACCTGTTGATCAAAAGGTTTATCGATCCATGATTGGTTCTCTATTATATCTCTGTGCTTCTCGTCCTGATATAATGTTGAGTGTATGCATGTGTGCTCGATATCAAGCTGCTCCTAAAGAATGTCATCTTAAAGCTGTTAAAAGAATTGTGAGATATTTGATACACACACCTAACTTTGGCATTTGGTATCCTAAGAGGGCCTCTTTCGATCTTGTTGGCTATTCCGACTCGGACTATGCCGAGACAAGATAGATAGAAAGTCAACTTCGGTACATGTCAATTTCTCGGTCGATCCCTTGTATCTTGGTCATCCAAGAAACAAAACTCGATATCATTATCTCTCGCAAGCGAATATATTGTTGCTGGTTAGTGTTGTGCTCGGTTGCTATGGATGAAACAAATGCTTAAGGACTATGGGATACATGCGAGACATGTTCCTTTGCTTTGTGACAATGAGAGTGCAATTAAGATTGGACACAATCCCGTGCAACACTCTCGCACGAAACACATTGAAGTTCGTCACCATTTTATTCGTGATCACATTGCTAAGGGTGACATTGATCTTAAGCATGTTCGTACTGACAAACAGCTTGCGGATATCTTCACAAAACCACTTGATGAGAAAGTGTTTTGTCGCTTAAGGAGTGAGTTGAACATCATTGATGCTTCAAACTTGGAGTGAAAACTCCATTGATGCATGCAAGGCATGAGCCTATTTGACTAATCCTTGATATTTCTCTTATGATGATGATCATATGTCTTGGACACATTTGCCCCTTGTATTGCATCTAACTCCTTGCAGTACTGGATGGTCTACATTCTACAAGATTATCACACTCACTCAAATCATGAGTAATCTTGTCATTGACCAAGTATCTAGCTCTTGGGATGTTGAGTTCAAGGAACAAAATTCCACTTATCCTTTTGACACCATATACTTCTAGTACTTCACTCATGTCATATTGGATATTCTTGAGAATTTCCTTGCTTGCCTAACCCATGTAGGAAGATGAACTATACATTTGGTAATGGTGCTCCAATTTCACATTCTATGAGCATCTACATCAAGTTCACCTACATGAGAACAAGCAACAACAAGCCCAAGGTATGTCTTTCACATCTTGAAAAAGCTTTGCTCAAAGTCATGAGTACAAGCAGTTTCAAAAGATGTGATCACACCAAATGCTTAATCGAAAAATGGTAACCCCATTTTGAGCTTAAACGATGAGTATGACCTATGATCAAATGTTCTCATTTGACTCCTAAGTCAATATACTCAAACATAGGTGACCTAGTCGCCGACCCTTGTCTAGATGAAGTACATATGTTTTGGAGTTTTGATTTTGTCTCCTTTGATTCTCTTGTTGAGTTTTTCCTTTTTTTAAAAAACAAAAAAACAAAAAAAAACTTCATCTAGCAACCTTTTTCCATTTCTGTTTCTTCTGTTCTTGTGTATATTCTTTAGCTCTGATAAATTCCCTGAAAATCATTTACAAATTCATTGCAAATCTTTTGAAACATTCCTTGCAAAGTGAGCTGAATAATTTCAGTATTTCCTTGGAATTAAACTCGGAGTCACCGATTCAATCATTTCGGTCTGACCGAAAAAGGATCTGCCCTAAGTCTGACTTTCGGACTCACCGATCCATATCAATTCGGTGTCACCGATTTACATTCACCAGGATATCATCTTCTACAGCTCATCTAAATGATTTCTTCTGCATACTTAATTTGCTCAGTTGTGATTCTTAATGAACCCACTTTCATCCTTCCCGCCCTTCTGGTTTCTCGCCCTTTTCGCACTTGATGTCAAGGGGAGAAGATTTAGGGGAGCTGGGAGCTTAAGGGAAGATTGGAGGATAAGGGAGAAAAGAAAATTTAAAGGAAGAAAAACATCCTTACCTTAAGGGGGAGAGGATCACATCAAAGCTTTGCCATATATTTCTCTGTGATAATACATTTGGCATTATTCTCTTGATTTTGCTTCTCTTGCTCTTACTATGGGTATCTTCTGAAAAGCACAATTGGTATCTTATACAATTGGTATCTTAAAAGATCACAATTGGTATCTTATAAAAAGCAAAATTCTCTCGAGCTCATTGAAAATCTTTTAGTCTTGGGAGACATGTTGGCTGATTCAAGCTAGTGCTCAACATGAGACACTCTTTATACATGTCATCCTGGGCTTGGTACTCTTGATGTTCTTGCTATTGGTTGAAGAACTATTCTTGTGTTATCTAACCTTGTTTTCCCAAGTTTATTTCTTCGTACAATACCAAGGAACTCCAAGGTAAGTATATGCATCTTGCAGAATGTGCATGATGGTGACTTGCTTGTGTATACTTGTTTGCAAGAAATCACCATGCACATATGCATCATCTCTCATTTATCTTCATCTCGCTCGATGCATATAGCCAAGCTGCATGTAGCACATCTTGCTTTTCTCTCATGTGTGCTTGTGGTAGTCCAAAACCAAAATCTAAAATCTTGCACACTTGTAGGGGAGCTTGTGCACTACATGTTTGTCAAAGCTTTAATGATCATCCTGTCTTTCATTTAGTAAGCTTTGATGTCTTTTTCTGTGTGTTGCCATCAATTACCAAAAAGGGGGAGATTGAAAGCACATTTGCTCCCTAGGTGGTTTTGGTAATTAATGACAACATACTTTGTGGTTGGACTAATGCTTTTATCAAGTATGTCTCAGAAAAGTCAATCACTCTGGCATGGCAAAAGGACTAGAAAGGTGGACCCCTAAGATGCTAAGGAAAACATTGGCAAAAGCTCAAGACTCCATTTTTTTTGGTTTAGTGATCCAAGATCACATTGAGTCCATAGGAAAGCCAATACTATTAAAAGGGGGTGAGGTTATGATGATGATCTGGTTGCTCTAAGTGCTTAGTGATTTATCTCTCAAACTATCAGCAATCTTTCATTCCAACATAAACCCATAAGTAATCTCGGTCCCACCGATTCCAAACCCAGTCACACCGAGATGAACCACCTCAGCCATATAGCCAAACCCTAAGATTCTCGGATTTTCCGATTCCAAACTCGATCATACGAAATTGGTGTTGCCAAGCTTCAGAATCCTTCAGACTCAAATCGGTGTCACCGAGATGAGAAAGTCGGTCCCACCGAGATTGGCAAACCCTAGACTTTGGAAGAATCGGACTAACCGAGATTGTATTTTCGGTCCCACCGAAAATCCCAACGTTCACAAGATTTGAACTTTCGGTCTCACCGAGTTGTCAACTTCGGTCTGACCGAGATTGGTCAAATGTGTGTAACGGTTGGATTTTGTGTGGAGGCTATAAATACCCTCCACCTCCTCTTCATTCGTGGAGAGAGCCATCGAAAGAACTACCACTCCTACCTTACATTTACGAGAAGAAAACTACCTACCCTTGTGTTGAGATCAAGTTGCTCCACTCCCACCATATGAAACTTGATTTCTAGCCTTCCCAAGTTGCTTTCCACTCAATCCTTTCTTCCACCACAGCCAAATCAGTGAGGAGAGTTGAGTGTTGGGGAGATTATCATTTGAAGCACAAGAGCAAGGAGTTCATCATCACCAACCCCATCTATTACCTTTTGGAGGGTGGTGCCTCCTAGATTGGTTAGGTGTCGCTTGGGAGCCTCCGTCATGATGTGGAGTTGAACCAAGGAGTTTGTAAGGGCAAGGAGATCGCCTACTTCGTGAAGATCTACCCCGAGTAAGGCTAGTCCTCCGTGGGCGTAAGCCATGATGGCATAGACAAGGTTGCTTCTTCGTGGACCCTTCGTGGGTGGAGCCCTCCGTGGACTCTCGCAGCCGTTACCCTCCGTGGGTTGAAGTCTCCATCAACGTGGATTGACGATAGCACCACCTATCGGAACCACGAGAAAAATCTTTGTGTCTCCAATTGCGTTTGCTCTTCACAATCTCTCCCTTACTATTCATGCAATTTACTTTCCGCTGCCCTATACTCTAGAATTGCATGGTTAGTATGTTGCTCGACTTGTATGCATGATGCTTGACTTGATCTTCATTATGAACTTGCTAAGAACTTATGTTGATCAAAAGGCATAAACTTTTATCTTGTCGAGTTGTCTAATCACCCCCCCCTCTAGACACTCTTGCCTTCAACGATCCTACAGATAGTTCAGCTATCCGGACACCCCCTAGTCCGGGACTCCCTCAGTACCCCTGGGGGTAGGCCCATCTAAACCCCCCAGGCCACCCATGCAAACGGTTCCCACTTTATTAGAACTAGCCCCTCCCCTAGAGCAGGAAGAGAGATAGCCTTGCCTCCTTCTGCCTCTAGCACACAGCTCAAGGAGCACCATTGTATCACTTGTGCCTTAGTGATCATGCGGAGACCCATGAGAGCGGGACTAGGGTGTTATCTCCTAGGAGAGCCCCAACTCAGGTAAAATCTGGGCGTTCGTGTCTACGCCTTATCCCGCTTCCAGGCACCAGCAACGTTCTACTCGCTCCCACAATGATAAGCCATCCATTGGCATATGTCGCACCCAACCCCCGACATTTGGCGCCCACCGTGGGGCAAGGTGCACCTTGTCCCGGAGATCGGCTCTGGACGGGAACCCTGTTCCTTCCTGGCAAGCGAAGCCAGCCCAAAGACGCCTGATGGCGTCGAGCCTGACGTCTTTGCAAAGACGGAGATTACTGCGGCGGCGAGCCGCCTCACTGACCTCGTCGGCGAGATCGACCTCTCCGACGAGCCGGCCTCCGACGTGGGCACTAGCTGCCCTGAGAGCCGACTCGTCAACCTCCTCGACCAGCTCCATGTCACCAGCGAGCCTGCTGTGGACCTGGAGTCCGTCGGCTCGACTGATCCGACGATCGTCGACTCTGACACGGCGTCGCTAGACGCGTTCCCCACCAACGTGGTGGTCTACGAAGAGCCGCCTCCTCGCGAGCATAGTGGCAGGAGCACCGTCACGGAGGTGCTCGTCATTAACAGCGAAGAGCACTTGGACGGGCATGCTCAAGATTCCCTCGACGCCACTCTGCGCGACCTCACGACGCCCATTCCCGAGGGCGCGTATGCTGAGGCGCTGGAGGCACGCCGCCTCCAGCTTCTCGAGAATGCTGGCCATGCGCCGGCTTTCGGACGCTTACCAGCACGAGATGGACCGGGCCGTAGGCGGCACGCCGGCTCCTGGGGAGCCTAGCCGCCTCGCCACAGTTCGGCAGCGTGGCGCGACCATCGCCAACATGTTCGGGGCAGAGCGCCCCGTCTACGCCACGCCTTCGGAGAACATCCGGGCCGCTTAGGCGGTAATGAATGAGCTAGACAAATGCGACGGCGACGAGCGCCGCCACATGACGGAGCGAGTCCAGCAGCTCCTAGACACGGATGCCGCGCAGCACGAGGTCTCCTGCCACGCTGAAGTCCCAGCTGGACGAAACAACGAGCCGCCCCCATGCCGAGATCATGGGGCGACCTCCCGGACGCCGACTGTTGGCGCCCGCGGAGGAAAGGGCAACGAGCCGGCTGCCAGCCGCAGTCGGACGCGCCTCTCCATCGAGCGGGACGAGGACGGCCGCCCTCGTGCAGTAGAGCGGCGAGGCGACCTGCCGCCTCCCCCGCCTCGAGGAGCGAGGTATCCAACTCCGCCTCCCGTCACGCATCCGACACTCGGCGACCGCCTTGGCCGCCGAGAGGGAGTCCGAGAGAATGATGCTCGCCATCGGATCGATCGTCTCAACCGATCCCTAGCACTTCAAGAAGAAGATGCGCTGGGCCCGCCCTGTTACGGCCCCCGAATCCGAGATGAACCCTTCCCAAAGGGGTTCACCCTCCCACGAGACACGCCCAAGTACACCGGCTCCGTGAAGCCGGAGGACTAGCTGGTCGACTACTCCACGGCCGTCAGTATAGCAAACGGCAACAAGCGTGTTGCCGTGAAATACGTTCCGCTGATGCTTCAAGGCACTGCCTGGACGTGGCTCAACAGCCTGAAGCCCCGCAGCATCAACAGCTGGGTTGATTTCACCGAGGCCTTCATCCGCAACTTCACTAGCACCTACAAGCAGGCTCCCAAGCCCCGATAGCTCTCCTTGTGCGTCCAAGGGCCCACGGAGTCAACTCGCGACTACCTCACGCGCTGGTCCGAGCTGCGCAATTCCTGCGAAGGCGTGCACAAGGTGCAGGCGATCGAGTACTTCACTGTCGGGTGCCGAGAGGGTACCCTCCTCAAGCACCGACTCCTCTGTGATGAGCCCGAGACCCTCGATGAGCTGCTGGTCATCGCCGACAAGCACGCCACGGCCGACTCCTCCATGAAGGCGGAAATTCTGGTTGATGCGTCCGGCAAGGTGGCACCTCAGGCCCCTCGGACTCCAGCTGGTGACACCAGTCGGCGACAGCAACCAGGTGATAACAAGTGGAAGCCCACCCAGCCGGCTTCCACCAGCCGGCAGGTGGCAACGGTCGAGATCAAGATCGGAAGGGCAGCCGCCCCTGCGGCGAAGGCGGCAAGTCCAATTGGTTGCTGCCTTCTCTTCGAGCAAACCTTGATGCACCACAAGTTCCATAGTGGCGTGAAGCCCTCCAACCACACCACTCGGAAGTGTCACTGGCTCACCAGAATTGCCAAGGGAGATGGACTCCTGCCTCCTCCGCCTGCCGGACCGCCGCCTCCTCAGCCCCAGCAGCTGGCGGCCCGACCAGTCGGCGCCATACAAGACGAGTACTCGGAGGAACACGGAGCCTATGTCATGTTTACCAGCGTGGCCGACGTCAGACGCAGCAGACGGCAACAACAACAAGAAGTGCAAGCAGTGGCCACCAACACTCCAAAGTTCATGCATTGGTCCGAGAAGCCTATCAGTTGGAGCAGGGCCGACCACCCGGAAGTGATGCCTTCCCCTGGTTCATATGCCCTGGTCCTAGAAGCAACCCTTGCAATGGAGAGGCGAGCAGCCCGTTTCTCCAGAGTCTTGATTGATGGCGGCAGCAACATCAATATCCTGTACCACGACACAATGGAGAAGTTGGATCAAGCAGAAGCAGCTCGTCCCCAGTCGGACCGTATTCCATGGCATAGTCCCTGGCCTTTCCTGCTCACCAATCGGCAAGACCCAGATTGATGTCCTCTTCAGAGACAAGAATCACTTCCGCCGAGAGCCAATTTGGTTTGAAGTGGTGGACCTTGAGAACCCTACCATGCACTACTTGGCCGGCCTACTCTAGCCAAGTTCATGGCAGTCCCCCACTACGCCTACCTCAAGATGAAGATGGCGAGTACCAAGGGAATCCTGACAGTGGTCGGAGACTACAAGAAGTCGATTGCTTGCACGCAGATAGCAGCCGGCCGGCCGAGTCCCTCGTGATTGCAGCCGAGAAGCGGCTCCTGGACCGGGCGGTGGCGTTGGCAGGCAAGAAGCCGGAAATGTCACCCACCCCCCAGGAGTCAGAGGTTGAGGGCTCGTTCAAACCGGCCAAGGAAACAAAGAAAATACCCTTGGACCCGTAGCACTCGGAGAGGCACGCTGTCGCGGGCATAGGCCTTGACAGCAAATAGGAAAGCGAGCTCGTCGATTTCCTCCGTGAGAATCGGGACATCTTTGCATGGTCTCCAAAAGACATGCCGGGTGTTCCGATGGATTTCGCCGAGCACAAGCTACATGTCCGACCTGACGCCAAGCCGGTCAGGCAGCCTTTGCGCCGCCTGTCGGAAGAGAAAAGAAGAGTTGTCGGAGAAGAGATAGCCCGGCTTCTAGCAGCCGGATTCATCATGGAAGTGTTCTTTCCAGAATGGCTGGCCAACCCAGTCCTAGTGTTGAAGAAAAGCAAGCAGTGGCGCATGTGCATTGACTACACCAGCCTCAACAAAGCCTGCCCCAAAGATCCCTTCGGTCTGCCAAGGATTGATCAAGTAATAGACTCCATAGCCGGATGCGAGCTGTTGAGTTTCTTGGATGCATACTCAGGTTATCACCAGATAAAGCTGAACCCGGCCGACAGGCTGAAGACCGCCTTCATCACGCCATTTGGAGCCTTCTGCTAGCTGACCATGATGTTCGGCTTGAGAAACGCCGGCGCCACGTTTCAGCATTGCATGCAGAAGTGCCTCCTCAAGCAACTAGGCAGAAATGCCCATGTATATGTGGATGATGTGGTGGTGAAGACGGAGAAGCGTGGCACGCTGCTGGAGGACCTCAAGGAGACTTTTGAGAACTTGCGCCCGGAGAAATGTGTCTTTGGAGTGCCAGCCGGCCAGCTTCTCGGTTTTCTGGTCTCAGAGCGCGGCATAGAGTGCAATCCCGTGAAGATCAAGGCAATTGAGATAATGAAAGTTCCCACCCGACTGCTGGACGTGCAGAAATTCACTGGCTGCCTGGCGTCAGACAGCCGTTTCATCAGTTGGCTGGGCGAGAAGGCTCTTCCCCTGTACCAACTCATGAAGAAGACCACTTTTTGCGAGTGGAACGACAAGGCGGACGAAGCATTTCTCCAACTCAAGAAGATGTTGGCAACCCCGCCTATCCTGGCAGCTCCCACTAAGAAGGAGCCCATGCTCCTCTACATTGCAGCCAGCAGTCGGGTTGTCAGCATAGTCATGGTAGTAGAGCGCAAGGAGAAGGACAAAGCATTGCCGATCCAGAGACAGGTGTATTACTTGAGTGAATTATTGTCCGCCTCCAAGCAAAACTACCCCCATTACCATAAGATGTGTTACGGCGTGCATTTTGCCGCCAAGAAGCTGAAGCCTTACTTTCAAGAGCACCCAATAACCGTCGTCTACACAGCTCCGCTTGCTGAGATCATTGGAAGCCGGGATGCTTCTGGCCAAGTGGCCAAGTGGGCTATTGATCTGGCTGCTTATACCATCTACTACCAGCCTCGCACTGCCATCAAATCACAAGTGTTGGCCAACTTCCTCGTCGATTGGGTCGAGACCCAATATTTGCCACCTGCACCAGACTCCACTCATTGGCGGATGCATTTTGATGGTTCAAAAATGCGCACTGGTCTGGGAGCCGGCATCGTCCTCACCTCTCCCAAGGGCGACAAGCTCAAATACGTGTTGCAAGTTCACTTCGCCGCTTCCAACAAGGTAGCAGAATATGAGGCACTCATACACGGGCTCCGGCTTGCCAAGGAACTCGGCATTCGCCGGATCCTGTGTTATGGTGTCTCCGACTTGGTGGTCCAGCGGTCATCAGGCGACTGGGATGCCAAGGATGCAAACATGGCAAGCTACCGCTTCCTCGTGCAGCAACTCAGCGGATACTTCGACGGGTGCGAGTTCCTTCACGTGCCAAGAAATGACAACGAGCAAGCAGATGCCTTGGCACGAATTGGCTCCACCCGACAAGCAATACCAGCCGGCGTCGCCCTACGCCACCTTCTGAAGCCGTCTGTCAAGTCGTCTCCTGATTCAGACTCCATCTTTGTGCCCCAAGTAGTCGGATCCGACTTGATGATCCCAGAGGCCGGCACGGGGATTTCGACAGGCGGCCCGGGGACTGCTATAGCAGTGCCCGGCCTACGGGGACTTCAAAACCCGGCCCAGGGACTTCGGCAGTTGGCTCGGGGACTTCAGCAGTCGGCCCGAGGACTTCTTCAGCACAGCAGATGGAAGCAGCTCCCAACCCGCCGCCTCCCGGCCCAACCGCCCTCATACAAGTTGCAGTAGTCGTAGTCGAAGAAATTGCGGCGCCCTCATGGGCTCAGCCAATCCTCAAGTTCTTGGTGAACAAAGAGTTGCCAACCGATGAAATCTCAGCCCGACAAGTGTAGAGGCGAGCTGCAGCTTACACCATAGTCAACAGAGAGCTGGTGCGATGAAGCGTCATAGGGGTTTATCAGCGCTGTGTGGAGTCGTACCAAGGCCAAGCAATACTCAAGGATATCTACCAAGGCGAGTGCGGCCACCACGCGGCTTCAAGATCACTGGTGGCCAAGGCTTTCCTCCATGGGTTCTTCTGGCTGACTGCCCTGGAAGAAGCCAAAGAGCTAGTTGAGAAGTGTCAAGGGTGTCAGAGGTTCTGCTCCAAGCCACACCTACTGGCTTCTGCACTCAAGACCATTCCCATAGCCTAGCCCTTTGTTGTTTGGGGTCTGGATATGGTAGGGTCATTCAAGACGGCCCGCGGTGGCATGACTCACTTGCTTGTTGCTGTGGACAAGTTCACCAAGTGGATAGAGGAAAAACCAATCAAGAAGCTGAATGGGCTGACTGACGTGACCTTCATCGCCTACATCACCACGCGATACGGCATCCCACACAGCATCATCACCGACAACGGCACCAACTTTTCCAAAGGAGCCTTGGCTCGTTTCTGTGCAACACAGGGCATCCGCCTGGACTTAGCGTCCGTTGCCCACCCACAGTCAAATGGCCAAGTGGAGCATGCAAACGTCCTCATTTTGTCCGGCCTCAAGCCCCGACTGGTCGAGCCTCTGGAGCATTCGGCCGGCTACTGGCTCGACGAGCTGCTGGCCGTCCTCTGGAGCCTGCGCACAACTCCGAACAAGTCAATGGGCTTCACGCCCTTCTTCCTCGTCTATGGTGCCGAAGCCGTCATCCCGACAGATATTGAGTTCGACTCCCCAAGAGTCACCATGTACACCGAGGCGGACGCCAAGGAGGCACGAGAAGACGGTGTCGACTTGCTGGAGGAAGGCCGGCTGTTGGCACTCAGCTGGTCGGCCATCTACTAGCAGAGTCTGCGCCGATACTACAACCGCAAGGTGAAGCCTAGATCCTTCCTGGAGGGTGACCTTGTGCTCCGGCTGATCCAGCGAACAGCCGGACAGCACAAGCTCCCGGCACCTTGGGAAGACCCTTTCATCATCAGTAAGGTGTTGGGAAACGATGCCTACTATCTGATCGATGCCCAGAAGCCCAGAGCACGCAAGAGAGATGATTCGTGCAAAGAGACGGAGAGGTTATGTAACAAAACCTCCTCCGAAGGTTTTACAGCTTGAAAGCGATGTATCACACTACCTTTTGTACTATGTATAAAGACTCCGGGTCCCCCGAGAAGAGCTCGGGGACTGCCCTCTTTTATCTATATGATAAGTGTCATGCCTATGAGAATGTATAGCCTATTTTCTTCCGCCTGGCACTGAGTTCGACCAGTCGGCCCGGAGCCTCGCCGCCTTCTACAATATGCCGCCTCCTGCAGCCAGAGAAGTAGTGTGCCGGCACCAAAAACTTCCTTTGTCAGAAGCCACAACTCGCAAAGCAACTGTATGGCGGGCAAAGGTTGCAAAGCAGTGCCCCACACGAAAGAATGACTAAGGAAGAAAACGCATATAGTAGAGGGTGGCACCGCACCTAGCCGTCTGGCTGCTTGGCAGCCAGACGGCGGGCCTCCACTTTTACTACCAAAAACTTCGAATGGCTATGTCCTAGCCCCCCTCACAAACGGCTAGAGTGCTCAAATCAGCCACGGTCCGCAGAGCGGCTGACCGGCTGGTTAGAGCATAGCCAAGAGTTGGCGGCAAAGGAAAAAACCAAGGAGAAAAAGGGAAAAAAGGCTAGAGGTCAGCACAACAAGCATAAGCAATGATAAATATTTACATGGATAAAGGCGTCTGGCCAGCATTCAAACAGAGTTTTGATATACACCCCGCGGGTGGAGTTGCACGAATTTAACAAAATATTCAGAGCAGCAAGCAGAAAGTAGATAAAACCCTAAGGAGCAGCACAAGACTCCGGCTGGGCGGTGCCGGTTGGCACAACAGAAGACTCCGGCTGGGCGGTGCCGGCTGGCGCAGCAGAAGGATCCGGCTGGATGGTGCCGGATGGCGTGGCCAAGGACTCTGGCTGGACGCTGGAGTCAGCTGCACCGCCCGGTGCAACAGACGGCTCCATCCGAGCGGAGGAATCACCAGCAGCAGGCGTGGCGTTGGAGTGCTGGAGGACGGAGTTGATGGCGTCTGTCGGAGGAACAGGCGGCTGGGCGGCCCCCTGATTGCCTCCAGTAGCGGGCAGCACCTTGGTGCGTGGCTCGTTGCTTGAGGCCCGGTCAGGCTGGGGCAGACCGTCCGCCCCGACCTCCGGCAGGTCGATGTCGCTCTCCTCGTCTTCCTCCTCCTCCTCCCCTTCCTCCTCCCCGTCTTCCCCTTTGTCGCTGGAGTCGATGACTTCAGCTGAATCTTCGCTGTCCTCCGGGTTTAACCTGAGCCACTCGTGCGGAGCTTCGCCGCCTTCCTCGACCACCTCCGGGACAAAGACACTGGTGTGGGTGAAGTCGGCGATCAAGCCGCCGCTGACGAGCTCAGCTTCCACCGCCCAGTTCCTCCTGCGCCTCCACCGAACGTGGCCAATCAGGCTAGATCTAGCCAGGTACCACGCTTGACGAATTCAACGCCCGCCGCCCCGGCTCTTGAGCCTTAGGCTCCCAGCGGACGACCGCCACCTCCAGCCAGTCGGCAGTCTGACTTGGGGTGCGTGGAGCCGGCAAGCCTGGCTAGAGGGCGGAGACCGCCTGGGCTCCGATGCGCTAGAGGCGGTGTAGCACGCGGTGAGCAGGCTGAAGCCGGTCCTGAATGCTGAGGACCTGTTCGCCAAGAGTCCGGGGAGCATCAGCGGCGATCTGCGCACCCTCCGCCCTTCGCTCCTCATGCTGGGCCTCGATCATTTGGATAGCGGCTACAAAATGGCCCGGGAAGAAGTCTGTCCGGGCGGAAGAAGAAAAAGGCCAAGGCTATAAGCAAGGGTTGACAGCTCAAAACAAAAAACCAAGAGAATAAGGCTTACCATCGACCAAATCTTCGATGTTGCTGAAGCAGGCCGTCACCTGGGCCTTCTTGTCGGCCCAGGCAGAGCGCTCAATCTCAAACTCGGCGAGGAGGCCGGTCTCCCTCGTCTTCACCTTCAGCTGGGCCGCCTTGAGGGTTTCTGCCTGCTCGGCAAGTTGGGCGACCAGGCGGTCCCGTTCCTCCGCCAGCTTGCTGCACTTCGGCTCCTTGCCACGCAGGGCGGTGTTGGCTTCACCCAGCTGCTGCTGCAGGGCGGCATTGGCCTATGAAGAAAGAAAGAGAAGAAAAAAGGCATCAGTCAAGCGGACAAGACAAAGGAAAGAAACAACCGAGGAGATTCGCCCAATCTCGAAAGATTTGGCCCGAACCTCGGGAATACAACCACGGCGCGCCCATGAAAAGAAGTAGTTGACAAGGGAAAGAGACAACTGAAGAGATTTGGCCCGACTGCTCAGCAGTCGGCCCAAACCTCGGGGACTACAGCCCGCGGGTGCGCCAGCGCGCCACCGCGAAGAAAGAAGATAGAAACTTACGTCGGCTCTCGGCCAGATGGGTCGTCTGCGTCTCCAGCTCCCGAACCTTGGATTTGTAGGCGGTCGCATGGAGATTGTGATTGTCCTAGAGAAGAGACATCAGATGAAGTCGGCAGTTGACAGTCGACAGTCGCAAGATAAAGTTCCGACCCGCCTGCTTAGCAACCGGCCCGGAACTTGGGGACTACACCCAGTGGGTGCGCTCGCGCGCCCCCACGAGAGAAGCAAGAGGATCATCCGAAGAAGAAAGCCAAAGACAACTTACGCGGATGGCAGTGCGCGACTCCAAGTAGGCCTCGTTGCAGCGCTTGAGGGCCTCCGCCTCTCCGCGGAGCTTGGCCTGGACGTCAACAAACGCCTGGTTCAGGGCGCCAGCCCCGCCCCCGTGTATCCAACCCACAGGCGTGGCACTGGTCGCCTCGGTATTGGGGGCCGACAAGCTCGCGGCGCCGATCTCCTGCGGCCGCGGTGCTGAGGCCGCCTTCTCCAGACGGCGGCACGCGGGGATGCGGACCGTAGGAACCAGGTCCGTCACCACCGTATTTTCGACCGGCGGCGCCACTGACTGCTCGTCCCGTGGCTCGCTGACTGGCGAAGACGTCCGACATGGCTACGTCGCCGCCCTCCCGCTCCCGGATCGGGTAGTCGCTGCTGGCTCCTTCGGCCGTCGCCTCGAATTCAGGCGGAGGCAGCACAGTGTTCAGGTGCGCCATGAGCAGCGGCTCTTGGCGGCGTACGGCCTCCACGAGCCGCTCCTTCTCCACGGCCTGGGCTTCTGCCTGCGCTAGCGCCCTCTTAGCAAATGCAGCAGACAACGCCGCCTGCTCCTTGGCCAGGCGGTCGGCCTCTTCCTCACGCGCCTCCTGCGCATTCCGCTCCGTCGCCTCCCGGAGGTCGGCGGCCGGGTCGATCCGCCGGCTGGTCGAGGAGGTCGCTGCCGACCTGAGGACCGAGGCGGCGCTCGACTTCTCGAGGGATAGCGGGGCCCTGAAACAAGAAGACAAGTTGGAAGGCTCTCACGCTAAATTGGCAAAAAGACAAATAGAGAGGGAAGGATACTTACGCCGACACCATAACATGCACCTTCGACTACCTCTGATATTGGGCCACCTTGGCCAAGGCTTCTTTCCGCCTGGTCGCCGCGGCCGGCTTCTTGGGCTTCTTCGGAGCACTGCCGAATAGGGTCACGCCATGTTTCTGCTTGCGCTTGCCACCATGGGCGGGCGGTCCAGAAGAGGGGCCGGCGCCGGTGGTGGCGAAGCTCCGGGCAGGGCGCGGTTCGTCCGTCTTCGTCGTCGTCAGGCCAGGCCCCCATGCCGCCGCCTACCTCGGAGCCGCCCGCTCCACCACTGTCGTCCGCCCTGCCGTTGCTGCCTGTCGCGTCATCAGCCAGGGCGGCCGCCCCCAAGTTGGGGTCGTCCAAGTTGCTCTCCACCCTGTCCGGCTGGAGGTCATCACCCGGCCCCAGGAGGGCGGCCGTAGCCTCGGACATGTAAATCTGCAACCAAGAAGGAGTTGCGTCATGAAGAGAAACGAAGCTGAAGGAAACAGTTCAAAGGACAAAATGAAGAAACTTACAGCGAGCGGTGGATTGTGGCGAGAGTACGGCCGCTTCCCGTTCCACCACTCCTTCTCCGACACTTTGAGGTCGGAGATCTCGTTTACCATCCGCGCAACTTCAGCGGGTGGCATCCCTTTCATGCACAGCCGGCACGGATCGCGGTGTCCGCCCATCCGGAAGATTGGATGAGGGCGGTTCTGAAGCGGAAGGACTCGGCGCTTGACGAAGGCGACAAGGAGGTAGGAGGCCACGAGGCCCTCCGACTCCTGGAGCACCCGGAGTCAGCCGATGGCGGCCGCCACGTCGGCCGACACCGGTTTCGGCTTGTACCCCAGGTGGGCCGAGCCCCAGTGGGGGGGGGGGTGGCCTCATAGGCCGGCAGGTTGAGGAGGTCGGCAGCCGGGTCCACGTTCTCGATGTAGAAATAGGACTGTTGCCACATCTTCACCGACTGCGCCAGCGTGATGACGGGGAAGGCGTTCCGCTTCGCCGGTCGGCGCACGGCAACGAAGCCCCCGCACTCGGCCGCCGTCTCCCTGGTGGAGGTGCCAAGCTTCCCATAAAAGAACGCTCCCCACAACTCGATTGTGGGGTGGATGCTAAGGTAGCCCTCGCACGCCGTGACGAAGGCGGAGATTAGAGTCACGGCGTTGGGCGTGAGGTGGTGAGGCTGAAGATGGTAGAAGTCGAGGAAGGAGCGGAAGAAGCCGCTCACCGGAAGGCCGAAGCTGCGGAGGAAGTGCGAGCAGAAGACGACCCACTCGCCTTCCTGCGGTGCTGGCGAGATCTCCGTCTCCGGCAGCACCCGCGCCTTGACGAAGGCTGCGCTGGGCATCCGGCGCGTGTCGCGGAGGAAGGAAATGTGATCTTTGATCACGGTCGATCCGTCCCAATCGCCACCCCTCTCGCGCGCCATGGCTTCCGGCTGGCGGCATGGAGAGGAGAAATGCGTCGACGGTGGGCGGCGGCGGCGGCGCTACGGCAGCACCAGTGGTGGAGGACGAGCAAGAAGAAGAAGAAGAGTGGGAAGGGTCGCGAGAGCTTTGCCGCACCTCTCCCCCCTCCCTACTTATAGCACCCGGCTATGAAGCCGAGGGGGCGGGACGTGGGTCGTGGGATTAACTGCGCCCACGTCCCCACGACCCCCACTTCCCGCGCGCATTTACCACGCCGTAAATGATCGTGGGGAATGGCAACCATCTCCTTCGGCGCAGTGGATCCGCCCGGTTGCTGAGGCACGGTAGTGGCGGGCCCGGCCCAGTGTCACATCCCGTCTAAAACGTGGGGTGGCAGGCTGACCAGGCTGACGTGCGCCACGTAGCGCATCCGTGGCAGGCGGCGGCCTAGGAAGCTTAGCAGGCACGCCACCTACCTCCCGCCTTGAAGTTCGAAAACCAATCGTACAAACTCCGCCTGGAAGAAGTCGGCCTTAGTAGTTGGCTGGCCGCACGGCGGACCGGCACCTTCCCGGAGCCCGATGAGGGAGCAAGCCGCTGAGGCTTCGCAGCCCCTCTACCGCGGTGCCTCACTAGCTTCGGGGACTACTATCGGAGTAATGGGCCATGGGTAGGCTCACTCGAGTCCCTGGATTTATCAAGACTTTAGGCCAGCTCCGCCTAGCTGGACCCCGAGCTGAAGCTCCGCCCTCTGGGCCAGTTGGCTCAGCAGCCGGCTGCCAGAGGGCGGCCGACCCAAGTCTATGGCGCTCCGAGTGACCGGCTCCTGGCGGCCGCCCTCCAGAGAGGGCGGCAACGAGCAGGCGGCCACCCCACGACTACGGTGTGGCCGAGCCCCCTTCGAGAGTACAAGTCGAAGCATGGCTACAGTGAAACACGTCGCCTCCAACGCTCGAGACGGGCGTGGATACAGTGCTCCATACAGACGGAGATCTCCGCACGACGGAGCACTGTGTCGTATCTACCCTGACGTCACTCCGGGCAGGCGGAGCCCTGTTCCCCACGACGGCCTGTCGGTATGGCCTATCGGAGGCGGGCCCTATCAGGCAGTGACCCCAAGGAAGACGGCGGAAGCTCGACCAGACGGATTCGGGGGGGCCGGCCTCCAGTAGGCGGTTGTCCCTTGTCCCGAGGCGAGCACACCATTAAGCTGATAAGACCAGGTGTGGCTACAGTGGCCTCCCACCAGGCGGCGGGACTGTAGCCACGCTAAGATGACCAAGCCCCCATCACCAACGACACGGCTACAGTAAGCAGCCACCAACCAGTCGGTGGGGCCCACCAGGCGGCGGGCCCAAACGGTCGGCGGAGAAGCCGGAGGCTGGAGACACAACAGACAATGGCCCAAAGACCGGACAAATTACCATTGTACCCCTGGGGGGTAGGCCTATATAAACCCCCAGGCCACCCATCCAAACAGTTCCCACTCTATTAGAACTAGCCCCTCCCCTAGAGCAGGAAGAGAGCTAGCCTTGCCTACTTCTGCCTCTAGCACACAGCTCAAGGAGCACCATTGTATCACTTGTGCCTTAGTGATCATGCAGAGACCCCTCAGAGCAGGACTAGGGTTGTTATCTCCTAGGAGAGCCCTGAACCTGGGTAAAGTATGCCGACATTCGTGTCTATGCCTTATCCCGCTTCTAGGAACTGGCGACGTTCTACTCGCTCCCACCATGATAAGCCATCCATTGGCATATGTCGCACCCAATCCCCGACACAGTACATGCTAATGTATTACAGTAGTTCACCAAAATAAGTTATGTATAAATGTTTAACCTACTTTGTTTGTTTGTCTCATTAGTAACTTATCTGGTACACTAATCAACAAGTTCAAACTTTTAGGAAGCTATGGAACAAATGATTGAACAGCCACAACCACCTGAAGGTGACGAGGCTACTACAGGCACAATGTCACCTCTTGCGGCAGTGCGTCAGTATCTCTCCACTAATAGTGCAAAAAGCACCTTCCTGCGTAATTCTGGGTTGGTTGTCAAGGTAACCTCATCCAAATCGCCTACTGAACAAAATCCTCCTGCTAGACAGAGTGATATATCTGTGCTCCAGACACAAGTCCAATCCCTAATGGACGTTGTTTCAGAAACAAGAATAGTGGTTGAGAAATGTCGTCAAGATATGAATTGTTTTGAAACCAGACTATCAGACATCCGCTTCGTTGTTCAAGAGCAATGACGGAAAAAGGTGGAGATCGTGCTGCTCCATCAGATTCTACAGCCTGAAACATTAGCACTCGGGTCAAATGATCTGTGCTTCTATACATCTTATGGTGCTTTTATCTGGAAGGACTGTAAACTTTATGCCAACAGGACTTTTGTTGTATGGTTGGAATTTATTTTGTTGTGATACAAAATTTATGATGCTGCCACAGGCTGCAGTAATTACGACGCTATTTTTGTATAGTGTAGGTTTATCTTAGTAATGTATTCGGCCGAAAGCTTCGTAGGAGCCCAACATGCCAACATTCGTCGGGCCCATTCCAATTGGTCTAAAAACGAGTATGGGCCGAAATTGGCATGTAGCCCACTAAAAATATCTGGGCCTAAATCAACATAAGCTTTCATATTTTTCTGGTAGGCCTGTGCCCATAGTGGGCCTTTAACAGGCCTAAACATAATTAGGGCCCTCAGTAAAAATAGGCCGTTTACAGGTGTAAATATCTCGAGCCCATAAAAAACATGGGCCTTTAATAGACTGAAAGTGAGATTGGGCCCTGATTGTGCCAAATAACCCACTAGACTTAACAGGCCGAAATGTGGCCCATTTACGATGCGGATCTTTGACAGGGTGAAATTCAGACGGGTCGTAAATGCGCCGACCTAATACACGGGCCTTTAACAGGCCGAAACTTTGGTCGAGCTAGATTATCGTCATTTTTATATGTGCCGTTAATGGGCCCGATATGACATTGGGCCACATATGGCCCATGGTTTACGTCCGGTGTTAACAGTCCGAAAATGACAACAGGCCGAAAGTGGCCCAAATCTATAGTAGGCCTCTAACAGGCTGAATGTCAAACATGGCCGAATATGACCCAAATCCTTCACAGTCGTTTATGGGCCGAAAGTTTTGATGGCCTGTAAATGGGCCCAAATGAAGCCGGACCTTTAATAGGCCGGAAATACACCAGGCCATAATTTGGCCCAATTACTTAGCGGACTGTTAACGGGCCAAAAGTGACCATGGGCCGCGTTGATGACAAGTTTAGGACAGGCCGTTAACGGGACGATTTGACAGAGAATGTTGGGTCTTTAGCTAGGCCGGCCCATTATGGTCTGCAAAATCTTGTGGGCCTTTAGCTGGGCCGGCCCATTATGGTCTGCAAAATCGTGTGGGCCTTTAGCTGGGCCGGCCCATTATGGTCCACTAAATTTTGTGGGCCTTTAGCTGGGCCGTCCCATTATGGTCCGCTAAATCTTATGGGCCTTCGGTTGGACTGGCCCATTTAAACTTTGTGGGCCACTTTTGGGCCGGTCCACGTGTAACATATCATAGGCCCATCTCGACCATTGGATGAGTGACACCTGTGCCAACGCGGAGCTGACGCGTGGATCCGTCAGCCAATGAGAATTTTACACATGGAAAATCGGCATTGGTCGTGGCTGTTAACGGGTTATCGGATCCAAAATCCGACCCGATAGCTTAACGGCGTTTCGTTACGGTGGATGCCACGTGTCGGTCACCCTTGACGAAAGCACTTCTATGACGCGCGATTTATCGTCATGGAAGTGGACACTTTTCGTGATGATAATTTTGGTAATGCCATGGAACACTTCTACAACAGCACAGGTATGACTATCTTGATTATGTCATAAAATCGTCATGGATGTACATGCATGACAGAAAACGCGACCTACTGTGACAAACACGTATCATCACGGAAGTGTATTTTTTTTGTAGTTGGAACTTGTATAAGTCATGAAGAAAGCAGTAGCAATGAAACTAACACGATCATAATGCTAAGCTAACGGATGGGTAATGTCTATCACATCATTCTCCTAATGATGTGATCCCATTCATGAAATGACAACACATGTCTATGGTTAGGAAATATAACCATCTTTGATTAACGAGCTAGTCAAGTAGAGGCATACTAGGGACTATATGTTTTGTCTATGTATTCACACATGTACTAAGTTTCCGGTTAATACAATTTTAGCATGAATAATAAACATTTATCATGAATCAAGGAAATAAATAATAACTTCATTATTGCCTCTAGGGCATTTCCTTCAGTAGGAGCGGTGAGGCCTCAACAGCAGCACAGCCGGCCACTAGAGGCAGGAGCAGGCGGTCTCACCGGCGCTGGTTTGGGTGGCTGGTGCAAGAAGAGTAGCGATTGAAGAAGCAGCCGGACCGTTCGATTCAAATCCAATGGTTACTGCTGCTAGAATCATTTGTTGACTAAGTTGACAAGCCCTGCGTATACG
This sequence comes from Aegilops speltoides, assembly GCA_021437245.1. NCBI lineage: Eukaryota > Viridiplantae > Streptophyta > Magnoliopsida > Poales > Poaceae > Aegilops > Aegilops speltoides. Next base: position 369,411,179 of record CM038143.1, read on the forward strand.
TCAACTTAGTAGGCCCACAGGTCAGCCTCCCAACCGGTCCGCCCCAGATGTCAGTGGGAGGAATAATTTTTTTTGCGTAATAAGGAGGCAGTTGATTACGTGCGGCCAGGCTAGCGTAGGGAGTAGGGTGGGCCGGTGAAGCCTATGCGGCATCAGAGCGGGCCACAAGAGGAGGGAGCAGGCAGTCCCGCCGTCGCTAGTTTAGGCGGCTGGAGTAGGGAGATCAGAGATTTAAGAAGCACGTCGGCCATTGGATGGACATCCAAAGTCACTACTGCTAGAATCGTGTGTTGACTGACAAAGCCTTGCGTAAACAAGTCAGCCTCAAAATATGTGGCGTGTACAACCCATTTGCAATTATTTTTATAATTTTTACTCATTTTCTAATTCATATGGAATTTATTGCAGCCCATTTTCCATTTTTAGAATTGTTGCGCATTTTCTGGTCAGTACCAGGGTTAAAACATTGAACTAAATATGTGCGAAATTTTGAAAATTCGCAAACTTTTGCTGGGGAACAAAATATTCTTAATCCAAAAATTAGTAGCCATACTAAAAAAATAAAAATATATAAGTACTATGTCATGTTAAATCCAATGAAATACTCCCTCCGTCATAAAATTCTTGTCTTAGATTTGCCTAAATACGGATGTATCAAGTCATGTTTTCGTATCTAGACTAATCTAAGACAAGAATTTTGGGACGGAGGGAGTATAAAATATCAGTGAAGAACGAAAACAAAAAAAGAAACTAATATCCCATTTGCTATAATTTTTTTGGAATTTTCAACCCCTTTGATATTACTTTTAACAGACACTGACTATACTCTTTGGCCAGGCCGGAATGCATCCCTCCTCATCTTGAAAGATTTGCAGCCCAGTAAGTCGGAGAAAACAAATAGGCCTAGCTTGGGTATTCTTCAAAAAGAAATACTGGGCTACCTATTTTCCCAAAGAAAAAATGTTGGGCTAGTCATGTTGTTAGACGGGCCACAGAGACCACACAACCAAGTTTATAGCCTGCTCCTCCGAATTACTACTCAAAAAAAGTTGTGAAATTCTGTCGTTAATTGACTATACGTTGAAAATGATGTGGGTCCTAGATATAAACTGGGTGGATCAGAGTAAAAAAGAGGGGTGCATCTGAGTAGTAAAAGAGGCGCTTGCTTGTGTTCGGGAGTGGACCTGGTGGGTCCGTACTGTCATAATCACAACTACAGTCCTCTCCCGATTCACTATGTTGACAGGGCCGGACGGCGGCGCCAAGCCATGGCGCACCAAGGCGGAGGATAATGTCTTTGTCGCCAATGTCTTTGGGCTAGTGTAGGATCGAAAGTATGTCTAGAGGGGGTGATTAGACTACTTGTCAATATAAAATTCTGCCTTTTGACAAAGAACAGTTTTTGGCGATTCACAATTATGATCAAGTCAAGCATCACCCTACACATGCAATTCTAGAGTATAGGCAGCGGAAAGTAAATTGCACATGTAGTAAAGAGAGGTGGAGAAGAGCAAACGCAATTTTGGAGCGCGGTGATTTTTCCGTGGTTCCGATAGGTGGCGCTATCGTACATCCACGTTGATGGAGACTTCAACCCACGGAGGGTAACGGCGAGAGTCCACGGAGGCTCCACCCACGAAGGGTCCACGAAGAAGCAACCTTGTCTATTCCATCATGGCCTCGCCCACGGAGGGCTAGCCTTACTCGGGTAGATCTTCACGAAGTAGGCGATCTCCTTGCCCTTACAAACTTCTTGGTTCAACTCCACATCTCGACGACGGAGGCTCCCAAGCGACACCTAACCAATCTAGGAGGCACCACCCTATAAAAGGTAATAGATGTTGTAGATGATGATGAACTCCTTGCTCTTGTGCTTCAAATGATAATCTCCCCAACACTCAACTCTCCTCACAGATTTGGCTGTGGTGGAAGAAAGGATTGAGTGGAAAGCAACTTGGGAAGGCTAGAGATCAAGCTTCATATGGTGGGAGTGGAGCAACTTGATCTCAACACAAGGGTAGGTAGTTCTCTTCTCAGAAATGTAAGGTAGGAGTGGTAGTTCTTTCTGATGGCTCTCTCCACGAATGAAGAGGGGGTGGAGGGGTATAAATAGCCTCCACACAAAATCCAACCGTTACACACATTTGAGCAATCTCGGTGGGACCGAAGTGGACAACTCGGTGAGACCGATAGTTCAAATAATGTGAACGTTGGGATTTTCGGTGGGACCGAATATACAATCTTGGTTAGTCCGATTCGTGTAATGACAAGAGCATGCCAGTTTTGGTGGGACCGACTTCATCATCTCGGTGACACCGATTTGATGACGAAGGTTCTGAAACTTGGCAACTCATGTTTGGTGAGACCGAGTTGAGAATCGGAAAATCCGAGTTTACTAGGGTTTGGCTTATGGCTGAGGTGGTTCATCTCGGTGTGGTGAGTTTGGAATATCGGTGGGACCGAGACTACTTATGAGTGTCTATGGCGGTGAAAGTTGCTGATAGTTTAGGAGATGTATCACTAAGCACTTGAGCAACGGATCATCATCATAACCTCATCCCTTTTAATAGTATTGGCTTTTCCTATGGACTCAATGTGATCTTGGATCACTAAACCAAAAATGGAGTCTTGAGCTTTTGCCAATGCTTGCCTTAGCATTTGGGGGTCCACTTCTTGATCCTTGCCATACCCATATCAATGAACTCTCTGAAATGATTCTCAAGTAACTATTAGTTCAATGATATATATGTTGTTATTAATTACCAAAACCACCGGGGATTAGTTGCACTTTCAATCTCCCCTTTTGGTAATTGATGACAACATATAGATCAAAGCTTCGACAAAGGATATAATCAATGAATAATATAAATCGCTTTGAGAAGTATGTGATAAGCAAGAGCTCCCCTAAATTTGTGCATTATTTAAGATTTGCGTTTGAATGCAAATGCACAATCGATTAGGATCATGGGTCACTCTTCCATGTCACATACATCTTGGTGGAGTGCACAAAATGATAAGAATGAACAGCATGCACCCAATCACCAAGACATGAGTAAATGGTCATACGAGAGGAATGGCATATGATAAGCATTAAGCACACATTAAAGCATAAATGCGACCAAGCACTCATTAAGGTAGAATCAAGCGGAGTATCAAACACATTGAATGTCTCGAAAACCAAAAGTATCTCAAAGAAACCGCAAAAAGAACGAAAAGAGCAGAAGCGCAAAGACAACAGCACTCTCTCTCTCTCGAAGCCCTATGATCTATACAATTTCTCCCCTTTGGCAACAAGTTACCAAAAAGTTCAAAAAGCATAGAGCTAAGCGTCACTATGGACTCTGCTGGCGGCTCCGTGCAGGTTGATGTCGGAGTGGATATGACACATCGGCGAAGACTTCACTGATGTCTGTCTTTGGAGGAGTGGACACTTTGGCTGAGCTGGAGTAGGAGCTCTTTGGAACTGTGGGAGGTCTTTGAAGCTGTAGTCTGGTGTTAGTCCTTTGGAATAGCAATGATCGGGATCCTTTGGGAACCGGAGCGATCTGTCGATGAGAATCTGGACTAAGTCATCCTGCAACTCACGCATAAGCTCTGCCTTGTCTGCTTTGCTTCCTCAATGTCGCCTCGAGCTTGTTGTGATCACTTGTACTTGATCGACTTCACGTCCAGGCGTGGATCTTCTCGTCAACAATCCTCTCTAAGCTCTCCGAGACTGTTCAATGCTGGCGGCGTTGTTCAATCCTTTGAGTAGCTTCAAGAATTTGCTCTCGAAACTCTTTGGTTTAGCTGCTGCTGCTCTTTGCTTCCTTGTCGACTTTGGCTTTCTTAGCATCTGCGATCTTGGCTTGACCTTCAACGGATGTCGGATCCTCCTCATCCATCACAACAACATTGTCTTCATGCTCTGGCTGCAGCGGTAAATGTTCTCTATCCAACAAGAATGTGCCCGTTCCAAACTTGGCATTGATAAGCATTTGAATCTGCAGGCAAACCCACATGACCTTTTCGGTCACCGCAGTCCTCTTAATGGTCTCTACCATCAAGTCCATCACCTTGAAAGGTGCTCTCTCATCAAGTATGTGCAGCATGTTGATAGAGTATCCTCGATCATGCGATCATCTCCAGTTTGGGCATCAAGGTATGCCTCAAAATGGTATTAGTGGTAGGTAAGCCTGCTGGAGATGGTAGGCGAGCCGAGCTTCCAGATTCCCAAATCCTCTGCTGGAATCTCTTTGTACATGTTTTCATGGATTCATGATTCTTCTTTGGAATCCCATATACATCAATATCATCTTCTCGTTGCCTTTGGAGCATTGAAATTTCTGCCCATTCTTCAACGAAGAAGAAAACCTTTGACCTTGACCATCCACATAATCTTTCCATCGGGGTAGAAGTGAGTGTGGCATAAAATTGCATTATCATCTCATTGTTCCAAGCTGGTCAATTTCGACCTACAAAATCTGCAACTCCACATGCGGTGAAACTTTCATGCACATGTGGAAAGAAATCTCTGTGCTCTTCATTGTCAATGTACTTCCGATCAACATATCGGTGTATGCGCAACTATGGGCTTCTTGTCCATCAAGACGGTCTCATAGAAGTCATGCTGCTCTCGGTGTGAAATCTAGGATCTCAAAGTTCTTCTCCTCACGGCATATGGGTCGGTTTGTCTCCATAGCACGAGACCTTTATTTTCCTTGCCTTCATATCCTCGGCTTGAGGATGAGCATCATTATGGAGTGGCGCTTTTGGGCGAAGTTTCAAAAAACTGTCCTTCATCGTCGAGACTCGATTGGTGGCACATCATCCTTGTTCTTTTGAATATTGGAATGTTTCGATGGTCCTCTTGGGCTTGGCGGCGAGCTTTCTTTGGAGTTGCCTTAGCTGGAGCAGATTTCTTGGGCTTTGAAGTGGCTCCAGCCTTAATGGCATCACCCATGAGCTTGACTTAGGAGGAGGCTGGGGTGCTTCCTCATCCTCATCCTCTCTTCTGCATCTGCATGAGGATCAATATACATATCTGCTCTAGCTCGACACATGCACTATCCTCTTTCTCTTGGTGGTTTCTTCACTTTGCTTGCAGTGCCTCTCCCAAATTCAGCTTCTTAGCAGAGTTGATTGCTTGACTTTCTTGGTGCCCTTCTTAGATTGTTGATCTTGTTGCTCTTTGGCAACAACCTTCCTTTAGGCTTTGAGATCACCTCTTCCTCAACAACAAAATCTGAATCCTCATCATCTGAATTCCTCTTCTTTCTAGCTCTGGTGGCTGCAGGAGGCATGCCACTTGGTGTACTCCTCTCACCATCATCGGATGAGCTACTAGGATCGGGACTAGTGCACCCTCTGGAATGTCTCGCAATGGGTGTCTCGACCTATTCTCACCGCCACGGCATCGACATGGTGACAACTTTGTGAATAGATAAGGTGTAGGCGAGAAGAAGAGTCATCACAAACTGCGAAGTTTTGTAAAAAATGAGTTCAAATTCTAGTATTAAGTTTTCACGAAGACATTTCGGTCGAGACCAAGTTTAAGGTTCGGTGAATCCGAAGTGTTAAGCAGGAGCTTGGCACACCACTTTCGGTTTGACGAAGTGGGTTTGATCTGCCGAAAACACTAGGGTTTCACAGAATCTTCATTTCGGTCACACCGATTTTGCACAACTTCGGTTGGACCGAGGTGCGATCTGATGGCCATAGGCCAAATCGGTCATACCGAAAATATAAAATTGGTCTCACCGAGATGTGTTCCATGAAACTTAACCTAAAACTTTTACTCGAATCTAGTTCAAACGAACCAATCTGGTGTACAGGAGGATTTCAATCATAGCAAGATACTAGGCAATCAAAACGTGCATTGAATCGGAGATGGGAGCACGAGTGGGATCAAAACTCACCCTAACTTGGTGGAGTTTTCTCTGGGCGGCAACGGCTCGGAGGAGATGGCCGTTGACGGCGACGGAGACTGCGGCGGCGCCTGACGGCAACGGTGACGATCCGGAGACCAAGGCGGCGGCGGCAAGGGGTGTGGGGCGAAACGTTTGAAGGAGGAATCAGCAGCGCCCCTCGGAATATATACCCCTTCTTGTCGGTGGGACGAGTTGTAAAACTTCGGTGGCACCGAGATGGATAACTGCTAAGCGATTATGCACTTGATCACGCCGAAAATCACAACTCGGTTTCACCGAGATGAAAACCTAGATCATCTAAATGCTTTCGGTTCGACCGAGTTTGAGTGAGTTAGTCGACCGAAATCAATTAGAAGGTTTTGGAAATTAGCCCTTGACGGATCGGTGGCTCAAGTGCTCCTCACCGGAGGGTCCGAAAATGACTTGTTCAAAATTTGTGATGTAAGCATGAATAGAATTTGAGACAAGAAAGCATAGATAGCTAGGGGAGGTACTTAGGCATTCTTGTCCATCCATTTGGTCGAGAAAAATCAAAACGACCAAAACAACAAATGGATGTCCTCGAATGGATAAAATCATGCATCCAACATGCTCACACAATAAGATAGCAAATGAAATATGTGTCAAACATGCACAACCAAAACTCTAGCAACTAACACACAATTTGTCGATGACTAGGTCATCTTTATATGAGTATATTGACTTAGGAGCCAAATGAGAACATTTGATCATAGGTCATACTCATCGTTTAAGCACAAGTGGGGTTACCACTTCTACATAAAGCATTGATGTGTTCACATCATTTGAAGATGCTTTAGCTCAATTTTTAGAGCAAAGCTCCCCCTAGATGTGAGAACCCCTTTTAAAGGGTCAAACTAACCTTGGGTTGTCGTAGAAGACTTCATGTAGATGTTGAAGATGTGGATGCTCAATGTTGATGGAGATCATCAAGAGTTGGGAGCTATCCTTTGGATTCGGGCACTTTCAATACCTACATGGGTTAGTCCCACAAGGAACAAACAAGGATATCCATGGACATAGATTGAAGTTCACAATAGATGATGTCCATGAAAGCAATGATTACCTTGTCCCTTGACTTACCAACAAGAGGGTTTGTGACTCCATGAACTAGTGCACGATGTGGAAGTTGATTGCACAAGTTTTTGCCAAAATGAATGTGAGTGAAGTATGTTGGCGGAGTCACCCTCAAGAACTTTCTAGTTCTTCTTCTTGGGATCCACATCATCTTGATGGGAATCCTTGGGGTTGTAGTTGAGCTTGACGAAGTAGAACTTGGCGTTTCCTTGGGAACCCACTTGACCATGGCTTGAGGTGCTTCAACAAATGCATCAATCTCCTCTTGAAGCTTGTCCTTGCCTTTTAGCTTGTGGTCTTGTGGTGGAAGGTCATCTTGAGCTTGTTCCACATTGGAAGAAGTAGGATCATACTTCTCCTTTTGAGGAACAAACTGTGGAGTAGGATATTGACCTTCTTCCCACTCAACGCCTTGACGTTGAACTTTCGCTCAAAACCAATTCCTTGATTCTTCGGTGCCTTCCTTGCTTGCGAACAATTTCCTCAAAGTTCTTGCTTCCGCAAGGCTCTTGTAGACACCTTTCTCTATGATCCCTTTCAATAAACTATTCTCTTGCTCAAGTGTAACTTGGCTTGAAACATTGTTAGTGGAATCAAGAGAACTACTAGAAGCAACAACATTGGATTTAGCATGGTTATTATTCTTGCTAGAGGAAGAATTTTTCTTATGCTTGTCATGCTTAGTCTTAATGGGTGGCAAGAAATTAGACAAGAGAAGTCGTTTGGCAAGATATGAAGAACTCTTCTTTGAAGATCGTCATTGATTGCTTTTAGAAACTCATGTTCTTGCTCTAGAGTGAGGTTCTCGAGCGTAGCTTCTCATGAGATCTTAGGAGCTCTCTATGATCTTCTTGAGTTGTTTCATGAGCTAACTTAAGAGTGTTTAGTTCTTTAGTTAGGCGCTCAATCTCCTTCATAGCATTGTCATTCGACTCTTCTCGACTATAAAGACTACTAGCATGTTCATCGTTACTAGGCTCCTTGGATTTATCATGCAAGAGCTCATCTTCACCAAGCAAGTCATCCTCATCACTATCAAGTCAATGAATTCAGGGTGTGATACCTTGGGGCCTTTAGCCATGAAGCATCTTCCAATTCCCTCATTTGGTGAATCAAATAAGTCGTAGGAGTTGGAGTTGGAGGATCTGAGAGCAAGACCGCAACACCTTCATCTTGGCTGTAGTCGGTCGGAGTGATAGCTTCCTTCGGATTGATTGTCGAGTCGGGCCGGAGACCCATTCACCTACATGAGCTTGATGTTTTCTTCTTGTGTAGCTCCTTGATGACTTGTCTTTCCTCTCCGAATCCTTGCTTCTCCGAGAGTGTCTTCGTTCATAACGATCATCTCTGCTCCTTCTCTCTTTCGAGGTGACTCATCTCTTGAGCTTCTTCTTCTTGGAGATTCTTCTCTTCTCTTGTGGGGAGCCGTACACTCATTTGAGTAGTGTCCGGTCTTCCACAATTGTAGCAGATTCGATCACGACTAGAAGATCTCTTTTCATCATATGATCTAGACTTTGAGCTTCTCTCTTTGCCTCTATTCTTGTAGAATTTGTTGAAGTTCTTGACCATTAGGCTTATCTCTTCATTGGAAACTAACTTGTCACTTGAGGTTGTGGGAGCATCACTTGTAGCTTTGTAAGCACCACTTGACTTGTTGTGAAGCTCTTCCTTATCCTTAAGTGTCATCTCATGAGCAACAATTCTTCCAATGACTTGGTTGGCTTGAGAGTCTTGTAGTTTGGCATCATTTGGATCAAAGTGCACACGGTGTCATACTTTCCATCCAAAGCTCGAGAATCTTCTTGATGATGAATCGGTCGGTCATTTCTTCGCTTCCTAAGCCAGCAATCTCATTTGTGATGAGAGCAAGCCTAGAGTACATTTCAGTGACTCCTTCACCATCCTTCATCTTGAACTTGTCAAGTTGACCTTGAAGAATATCTACTTTGATTCCTTCACGGACTCGGTACCTTCGTGCATTTCAACCAAAGTATCCCAAATCTCTTTTGCATTCTCAAGACGGCTGATTTTGTTGAACTCCTCGGGACACAAGGCATTGAAGAGAATGTCACAAGCTTGAGCATTGTTTTGCAACATCCGCAATTCTTCGGTGTAGCCCAGCGATCCGAATTTTTCCTTCCTCGAAGAATTCACCTTGCATACCAACACAAATAATGCCCCATGCGGCTGGGTTATGACCAAGAATATGCATTTTCATTTTATGCTTCCAACTAGCAAAATTTGTACCATCAAAGTAAGGACCTCTCTGAAAATTACCCTCACTAGGCGCCATACTCTCCTAGGTTGTGAAACCAAGCTTATGGAGTCAATGCAATGAAACCAATACAATGGAGACCAATGCTCGATACCACTTGTAGGATCGAAAGTATGTCTAGAGGGGGTGATTAGACTACTTGTCAATATAAAAATTCTGCCTTTTGACAAAGAACAGTTTTGGCAGATTCACAATTATGATCAAGTCAAGCATCACCCTACACATGCAATTCTAGAGTATAGGCAGCGGAAAGTAAATTGCACATGTAGTAAAGAGAGGTGGAGAAGAGCAAGCGCAATTTTGGAGCGCGGTGATTTTTCCGTGGTTCCGATAGGTGGCGCTATCGTACATCCACGTTGATGGAGACTTCAACCCACGGAGGGTAACGGCTGCGAGAGTCCACGGAGGGCTCCACCCATGAAGGGTCCACGAAGAAGCAACCTTGTCTATTCCATCATGGCCTACGCCCACGGAGGGCTAGCCTTACTCGGGGTAGATCTTCACGAAGTAGGCAATCTCCTTGCCCTTACAAACTTCTTGGTTCAACTCCACATCTCGACGACGGAGGCTCCCAAGCGACACCTAACCAATCTAGGAGGCACCACCCTCCAAAAGGTAATAGATGTTGTAGATGATGATGAACTCCTTGCTCTTGTGCTTCAAATGATAATCTCCCCAACACTCAACTCTCCTCACAGATTTGGCTGTGGTGGAAGAAAGGATTGAGTGGAAAGCAACTTGGGAAGGCTAGAGATCAAGCTTCATATGGTGGGAGTGGAGCAACTTGATCTCAACACAAGGGTAGGTAGTTCTCTTCTCAGAAATGTAAGGTAGGAGTGGTAGTTCTTTCTGATGGCTCTCTCCACGAATGAAGAGGGGGTGGAGGGGTATAAATAGCCTCCACACAAAATCCAACCGTTACACACATTTGAGCAATCTCGGTGGGACCGAAGTGGACAACTCGGTGAGACCGATAGTTCAAATAATGTGAACGTTGGGATTTTCGTGGGACCGAATATACAATCTCGGTTAGTCCGATTAGTGTAATGACAAGAGCGTGCCGGTTCGGTGGGTCCGACTTCATCATCTCGGTGACACCGATTTGATGATGAAGGTTCTGAAACTTGGCAACTCATGTTTGGTGAGACCGAGTTGAGAATCGGAAAATCCGAGTTTACTAGGGTTTGGCTTATGGCTGAGGTGGTTCATCTCGGTGTGGTGAGTTTGGAATATCGGTGGGACCGAGACTACTTATGAGTGTCTATGGTAGTGAAAGTTCTGATAGTTTAGGAGATGTATCACTAAGCACTTGAGCAACCAGATCATCATCATAACCTCATCCCTTTTAATAGTATTGGCTTTTCCTATGGACTCAATGTGATCTTGGATCACTAAACCAAAAATGGAGTCTTGAGCTTTTGCCAATGCTTGCCTTAGCATTTTGGGGGTCCACTTCTTCAGTCCTTGCCATACCCATATCACTGAACTCTCTGAAATGATTCTCAAGTAACTATTAGTTCAATGATATATATGTTGTTATTAATTACCAAAACCACCCGGGGATTAGTTGCACTTTCAGCTAGGTTGGACATTCTTATTGAAAAATAAAAATAGACCAGAACTATTTACGACGTTGTCTACGATTAGCATTGGTCCGCTGGTTGTAGGAAGAAAATGCTGGGAGAAAGAAGACTGGTCGCTATCTTTGCCTAAGAATAATAACGACTCAATGTAACGACACTATCATAGGAAATAATATCCTCCTGTTAAATCGTGAATTTAAAGAACTGGTGCATGAGCATTTAGCTTTATTTATTTATTTACTTATTTATGTTTAGGGGACCATGAGCATGTACCTGGGCCAGATTCATGTGAAAGCCTCCCTTCCAGTTAATTATGGGCTCCTCTGCCTTCATCAGTGGGCTGCACGTTATCAACAAGTGGAAAATGTGTTCCATACCAAAAATAGTATGCGCTACGTACGGTACGGGGCACTAAAGGATCGGACCGTGCAACGACTTCCAAAACATTGTGTTTGTCATTCTAACAACACATTTATTCAACCAACAGATGAAATATACTACTGATTGTACATTGAAAAAGCAGCTACAGCAACTAGGGCTGGGGAGCAACAAAAGCAGTAAGCAGACTAGAAGAGTAAAGAAGCAGCTCTCTCTTCCAAACCAAACATCAGCCATCATTACAAAAGGGCTACCAAAAAAGAACAAGTGTATGCATCAAACTAGATAAAGATCCTACTATACCAAGTGTACGCATCTAACTAACTGGCTCAGTTAGACGTTACTATTTATTAAGCTATGGAAATTGGCTGGTGGCTTGAACCAGATGGATGCCTGACGCGGGCAACTCCAGCCAGCAGGTTGAAGTCTGATACTTGCGACCCTCTCTCCTACTTTGGGCTGCAGAGCATGGCGGCACATATCAGGGTATCTTTGCATGCGAGGCGCGTAATGCGTTGTGTACACACAGTTTTGCATGATGAACGAAACCGCGCTGCCATCATGATCCTTGCCGTCGGTTATCTCCTGGTTAATCGGATAATTCAGTCCGAGAAACAGAGAGCGTGTACCAAGGCTACTTACCAGCCTCTGGTCAAAAATTCCTGAAGGCCCAGAGAAGCTGGGATCCTGCTCAAAGACCTTGCAGTGACTGTGGTTGTATTCCTTGAAACAACACGTCATGTATGTGCGAACGATCATCAATCGTTCGCCGTCGTATGATCGAGCCAGGAACCACCTGCAACTGCCATGTCGCTTTTCTTTGAAAGGTTCTGGGATTAGGAAGGGTAGGGACACCAGGCGGCCTACAACATCATATCAAGTTGGAGTCAAATAAAAAAGGGCTCTTAATGTAGCAATATTAAGAATAGCATGATATGAGAATGAATATTTTTTCAGTAAATGTTGACAGTAATATAAGCAAGCCATCATGATATCATAGGAAAGTAACATACTGTTGTAACAACCATTTGTAGTGATGACTGGAGTAGGCCAGCAATACGTCCAGCCATAGATGGAGTTGACAGCATAATTGAAGCCCTTGTGTTCAATGGCATCAGAGAACCATGGAGGATGTATGATCCTGCTATGGACGTGCAGATTTATCCACTTACCGTAGTGACCTATCAGATAGGCGAGACCGCGGTTGAAGAATGCAGTTAGCCTGAAGTCTTTATAATTCGCATATCTTGTGGGCACTTGGAAGATTACAACCTTGAGAAAATCAAACTTGGTATCATGTTGGTTACTGTAAGATTCCGAGTATTCTGGGCCACGGTGCCAAAGCAGTGCAGTGTTAATCGAAGGAAGGGGGATCAATCGCCAGGTGTAGACCTCCACGAGCATCCAGCTGCCACAATTGTCGATGAGCACCATCCAAGACGTGTTCATGCCGACCCAGTACATACCGTTAATGCAGTTGAGGGTGACGGGGTCGGATCGCAGTCAAGGGGGTTGATGCTTGCCACCCTACGATCGTTATTGTAAGTGCATCTAGTGTCGCTTAGTGATTTTGGTGTATTGAAGACTTATAGGTTAAGCGACTAATATGTTTATGAGTGTACACAGGCTCTATAAGTCGATGAGGAGTTTGATATTTACAATGAAAGTCGACCCCTAAAAATGAATGTCTTCAGTTGAAGACTTTGGTTCTCCTGAAGACCTTGAAAGTGAAGAAATTGGTGTGACCTTAAAGACTTGGATATTCATGCGAGGATTATGAAGCGTGAAGAATTTGTTTTCATAATTTCATTTTCTATTTCTTGAGTCATAGGAAACACCGTACTATTAAAGTGGGTCGAGGTAATACTAAGAAAACTGATTTCCAAGAGATGCTCATCTCAAAATCCTACACCTACCTAATCCTGCCGAGTGAAGCCATTGGAAATCTCATAGCAGTTCAGACAATTTCCTCGATGTGAGAGCGAAGATCTTACGGTCTCGAGAATTTATTCGGCCGAGATTTAAAATTCGCCGGTCTTGGATTGCCTACAGATGAGAACATGATAGCCACGAGAATTGAACCTCAAATCCGACCGTTGATGTGCTCTGCCACCTGTCCAAAAGTATCCTACCACCTAACGGTCATATCATTGAAGGGCATTTATGTCTTATCATGTCGTCTGCTCCTAGGCTATAAATAGCCGCCCCTACAACCACTAGCTGGTTGGCTACTCCGAGAAAGCGGCACTTGTCAATTGAGATCATCCCATCCTCAGGGACTTTGGCGAAAATCATCAAGTGAGGAAAACCCAAAACCCATACCCAAACACCTACAAACCCAAAGTGACTGAGCATCACTGAAGAGATTGTTCCTGTGTGGAACCGATGCTTGTTACCTTTGAGGACTGTGTATCCTCCAGACGGTTAGGCATCATGGTCTGAGCATCCCAGAGGAATTGTGGATCACCGAGTGACCAAGTCTATGAAGGCTTAGAAATCACCTGTGAAGACTTACCACGAGTGTCGGGCAAGGTCTGTGTGACCTTAGCTCAAGGAGAATACGGTGAGGACTGTGTGTCCGGGACTGTGTGTCCTCTAGTTTAAATACTCAGCCGCTCCAACCAGACGTACAACTGTCACAACAGTTGGAACTGGTCTACCAAATCATTGTATTCACAAAGCCTACTGGTTCTATTTCTTCAACCCTTTCATTTCCTCATTCATGTGTTGATGAACCTGATCATTATTGTTTGAATACTTTGACTGAAGACTTTCTCCATTTACTCTATCCAATTTCTTCAGTCACACTGTCTTCAGCATGCTTATCCTGTGTTTACGCTACTTGTGCTATGTGTTTGTTTTTCATATCATCATGATGACTATGCTGTTACACTGTTATGTTTACACTTGAGTATTTATTCCGATGCTAGTTGTTCGTGACTTAATGCACTTTCAATTGGTATCAGAGCAAGGTACTCGCTTGTTCTGTGTGATTTTGGTTTAACCGCCTGCAGTTTTAGTTATGTCGACTGCAGGAATGAAGAAAGTGACATGCCCCATCTTTGACAGTCATGAGTATCCCAAGTGGAAGGCCATGATGAAGAAGTGACTCATGGCGATGAACAGCAAACTGTGGACTGTCACTGAGATTGGTCTTACCGATCTATGCAAGATGGCGGAGGCTGATGATATTCGCAAGTACACTCTACTCAATCTCACGGCAAAGGATATCATCTGCTCTTGTTTGTCCCAAAATCAGTTTAGGAACATCATGCATCTCAAGCATGCGAATCTTATCTAGGACCGACTCTCTGAGGTCTATGAAGGCCATCGTACTCGTCATGATCCTTTGAGGATTTCAAGGAATCTCTCAAGGAGATGACTTTTGCCCCAGAATCATCATCCACTGCACCATGCCTTATGGCAAAGGGTGCCAAGGGAACTGAATGCAACCTTTCCGAATCTAGTGATGATGAATCGGGTGATGAATTTGGACCCAGCTACACTAAACTTTCTTCCCTTGGCACTAAACAACAAAGAGCTCTTGAAAAAGTTCAAAACATGCTTAATGAAAGCGATGATATGTTGGGTGAGGAATTGAATCGAACTAAGGCCTTGATTGATAGTCTTCGGAGACTTTAGTCTAGGTTTGACAACCTTCAAAATCATCATAACACTCTCTTAACTGATCATGAGAAGCTTTCATATGAATTTCTTCAGAGAAAGCAAGATCTTGAGAAGTTAAAAGTGAGTTATGAAGATCTTCATAAGGAAAACGATTCATTGCTTGCTCAATAGATCAATTCTGCTCAGGAAGAATTTATTCCACCATGTCTGAAATGCATTGAGCGTGAATCTGCTAATTCTTCACCTGAATGTTCAAATGCTTCTATTGCTGCAAAGTCTTCATCTGTCTCTGTGGTCACAAATTCCTCATCTGAGGATACCACAAGTATCACTGACGATAATGCAGGGCTGAAGGAATTGTATGTGACAAGCATATACAAAAGGCTCAAAGGGCATCAGACACTTTGTGATGTGCTCAAAAAGTAGATCTTGAACAGGAACCCTAGGAAAGAGGGTATTGCCTTTGAGAGGAAACTCAATGTTAATGGGACCTACTGGAAACCTGAGCAGTATCCCAAAACCTCATGAGTTGCTGCGAAAGGACCTCCTATAGATCCATGCACTCTATCTGGCTTTACTTGTGATTCTTCATATTCCTCTGATGAGTCATTTGACTCAAACTATAAATTGTTCAAGAATCAGAATGGTGAAGTATTTGCTCGACATGTTGGAACTAACTGCAGGAATGGTCCCCCTATGAAGAAAATATGGGTTCCCAAAAGATGCCTTGAAAATCTTTAGGTGAATGTCATCATGACACCACCTATGAAGAAAAGGAACCCTAGATCAAATTCTTCATACGGACAAAATTCTTCATCTGGATCAAATTCTTCACGTGGATCAAAATCCTCATATGAACATCATCGTGCTAACCCTTCTGTTTCGCAGGGAAAGTCTAAAGGCTATGAATATGTGCATTATTCTTCAAACCAATATGTTCATAAGTCCTCGAAGAATTTCTCTGCTTATTCATATGCTTATCCTAACAACTCTTCTGTGAAACGAGGTGCACTGGCTTCAATGCCATCTTTTTCTTATGGAGCTCGCAGAATGATGAAATCTTTGCCACCCCTCCAGATGTGGGTGGTGAAGAAAAAGAACTAATCTCCAGGGTCAGGTCTCCAAACGAACTTAATCGTGTGAAGAATTTGCTGGAGACCTGAATGTGCTTGAATGGACGCAAGCTAATCATGAAGAAATGAATCACTCATTTCTCTCGTCCTCATATTGCTATATCTGTTACTGTTGATGAAATTGATATCATATTCTTCACTGATGAAGTATATGGGTTCGTAAGTTGCACTAATTCATCTGCGAGATGAACACCAAAAGCTACTGAGTGGGTCCTCGACAGTGGATGTACAAATCACATGACCGGGGACAGGAACTTATTGATCGATACTGATTTATGTCCATCTCATCTGAAGCATATCACCTATGCTGACAAAGGCAAAAGCAAGGTATTGGGTCTAGGTAGGGTTGCGATCTCAAAGGATAGACACATGGACAAAGTCATGCTTGTCGAGTCCTTAGGATTCGACCTCATGTCTATCTCAATGCTTTGTGATCTTGATATGGTTGTCGTCTTTGGCAAATATCATTGCATTGTGCTAATGGAATCTGACAATTCCAAAGTCTTCGAAGGCTTTAGGAAAGGAGACTTGTATATTGTTGATTTCTCTGCAGGACCACAGCCGGCCACATGTCTACTTGCAAAAGCTTGAGAATCTTTGGCTATGGCATCGACGACTTGGTCATCTGGGATGAGGAACTTGCATACACTCGCGAAGAAGAAGCATGTCATTGGCATCAAGGGTGTCAAATTCCTCAAAGATCATCTTTGTGGGGCTTGTGAGGCTGGAAAGATCACCAGAGCCAAGCATCCCCCGAAGACTGTCATGACCACTTCTCGTCCCTTTGAATTACTTCGTATGGATCTCTTTAGCCCTACTTATTATGCCACGTTCTCTAGTTCTGCATCATTATATGGCTTTGTCATAGTTGATGATTATTCTCGTTATACATGGGTGCATATCATCACTTACAAAAATGAAGTGTAGGAAGTCTTCTGATGATTTTCCTCAAGAGATTCTACTAACTTCGGTGTGAAGATCAAGCATATCAGGAGTGATAATGGAACTGAGTTCAAGAACACTGGTCTCGATGAATATCTTGATATACTTGGTATTACTCATGAGTTGTCTGCTCCCTATACTCCTCAGCAGAATGGCGTCGTGGAGCACAAGAACAGAACTCTTGTTGAGATGGCTCACACCATGCTTGATGAATACAAGACACCACAGCGCTTTTGGCCTGAAGCTATTGATATTGCATGCCACATCATCAACAGAGTATATCGTCACAAATTCTTCAAAAAGACCTCATATGAACTCCTCACTAACAAGAAACCCAATGTAAGTTATTTCAAAATCTTCGGTGCTAAATGTTGGGATAGAGATCCTCACCATCACTCTAAACTTGCACCAAAAGCACATGAGGGTTTTATGCTTGGTTACGGAAAGGACTCGCACACCTACAGAGTATTCAACATCAATCATCACAAGATTGCTGAAACTATAGTTGTGCGGTTTGATGAAACTAATGGCTCACAAAAAGAGCACCTACCTCCTATGCTAGATGAAATGTCACCCGAGGAATCCATCTAGCTCAAAGCTACTGAGGATATCATCCCTACTAAAGAATCTGCTGAAGAAGTCATTCCGGATCATGAAGAAAATCACACTGGTGCCGCTGAAGAAAATGGTCCTGAAGAAATTGTTGGGCCTAAGCAAAGTCGTCGACATGCACATCCTCGCGTTGCAAACGAAGTGCAGATCGAGAAAATCACCAGCGACATCAATGCACCAGGTCTTCTCACGCGCTCAAAAGCTTCACACTTGCTAACTTTTGTGGGTATTTTGCATTTGTCTCTATCAAGGAGCCCACTAAAGTTGATGAAGCATTCATGGAATCTGAGTGGATTCAAGCCATGCAATAAGGAATTGCATCAATTTGAGCTCAACAATGTGTGGGAGCTTGTCAAGCGACCAGACCCACGCAAGCACAACATCATCGGTAGCAAATGGATCCACCGCAACAAACAAGATGAAAATGGCCTTGTGGTGAGGAATAAGGCCCGACTTGTAGCTCAAGGCTACACACAGGTTGAAGGAATTGATTTTGATGAAACTTTTGCACCTGTTGCTAGACTTGAAGCTATTCGCATATTGCTTTCTTACGCTAACCATCATAATATCATCTTACATCAAATGGATGTGAAAATGCATTCCTCAATGGTACGTTTGAGGAAGAAGTATATGTTGCTCAACCACTAGGTTTTGAGGATCCAAAATTTCCAAATCACGTCTACAGACTCAACAAGGCCCTCTATGGCATCAAGCAAGCACCTCGGGAGTGGTATGCTACATTGAAGGAATTCCTCATGAAGAAAGGCTTCAAACCCGGTTCACTTGACCCAACTCTTTTCACCAAAGCATATGATGTTGAATTATTCGTATGCCAAATATGTTGATGATATTATCTTTGGTTGTACTAACCAACGTTATAGTGACAAATTTGCCTATATGATGAGTGAGGAATATCAAATGTCTATGATGGGAGAGGTGAAATTCTTCTTAGGTTTTAAAATTCATCAACAACACAATGGCATATTCATATCTCAGGAGAAATACCTCAAGGATGTCTTGAGGAAATTCGGCATGCAAGATTGCAAAGGCGTCAAAATCCCTATGCCCACAAATGGCCATCTATGCACTGATGAAAATGGTAAAGACTTCGATCAAAAGGTATACGGCTCCATGATTGGCTCTTTATTGTACCTATGTGCATCTAGGCCGGATATTATGCTTAGTGTTTGCATTTGTGCCTGATTTCAAGCTACACCAAAGGAATCACACCATTAGGTTGTGAATTTTATTCTTCGATATCTAGCTCGCACTCCAACACTTGGATTATGGTATCCCAAGGGCTCTTCCTTTGATCTCATTGGATATTCTAATTCTAACTATGCTGGTGATCGGGTGGACCGCAAGTCAACATTAGGCACATGTCATTTCCTCGGATGCTCCTTGGTATGTTGGTCCTCGAAGAAGCAGAACTGTGTATCACTCTCTACTGATGAAGTTGAGTACATTGTTATTGGGTCCTGCTATGCTCAATTTCTATGGATGAAGCAAACCCTCACGGACTATGGCATCAATGTGAAGAATGCGCCACTCTACTGCGACAATGAGAGTGCTATCAAGATTGCCCACAACCCAGTTCAGCACTCGAAGACAAAGCACATCCAGATTTGTCATCATTTTCTTCGTGACCATGTGTTAAAGGGCAACATCTCCATCGACCACGCAAATACTGAAGACCAGCTGTCCGATATCTTCACAAAGCCCTTGGATGAGAAGAGATTTAGCAAGTTGCGTTGTGACTAAATAGCTTAGAATCTTTGAATGTTCTTTGAAAAGGACACACATCCTAACACTTATGCAAATTTGATGACTTAGATGTGCAACACACGAAGTAACGTTTTTCTTCAATCAATGAAGACTAACCCTCTAAGTGTGAAGAAATTAATGAAGAATTTGATTCTCAGAACCCTACAACAATTATGCGCGATTATCGAAATCATCATTCTTATCTGATGGAGTTCGCCACCAACCAAAGTTGAAAATCTTCAATTTGAGTTTTTCTTCATTTTTTAAATTCCTCAGTTGTTCAATTTCTTCATCTTTGCATTGTCTTCACTCTTTCCGTTGTTGTTCTTCATTGACTATATATATATACTTGAGTTTTTATGTCCTCTACAACATTCACTTATTGCTAATTCTTCAAGTTGCTTGTTCTGCTAAGTGAATGTGATCGGACCCGTTTCCCCCTCTATGCTAAACTCAACCCAGTGTGTTCACAAATTCTTCATGTGCGTTCTATTTGAAACCCGTTCAAAATATTCACTGTGTCCTTGTCAGTTGAAGAATTTGTGAACGAAACATTAAAATTTTCTTATTTGAATTTTCGGCTTTTGCCGCTCAAACCGTTCCACATCCCACGATAAGATTTATCTATTCACCCACAATCTCACATGATCTCCACCACACTGTACGTGGGTGACACATGTCGCTAGGATGAGAAGGGTCAGGGGCACGTTCGTCCATTTTCCTCGGGCGAGCGGTTTTTCACTTGGGCTATAAATACCCCTCACCCTCCTTAGACTGCATTTACCCCACTCAAACTCACTCTCCTCGCTCGAGCTCTCAAGCCCTAGCGCCACTGCTACCTTCATCGTCGCCGGTGAGGAAGAGCTTCACTGCCTCGACCTCGTTGCAGTCATACTCGCGCCGGCCGCGGATCTTCACTCTGTCGCCGCTGTAGCTGTCTTCCTCTGCCAAGTTAGGGCGTGGAAGATATGGACTAACGAACTTCCAATCTAACACTCCCAGTTTGTCGTGTTCTTCGTCAAGGGTAATTAAAAGTATGTTTTACTGTCTTTGTTGATTCTGATGATTTCCATAAAATCTTCAAAAGGTGTTTATTCTTCAACTTCCACACTTTAAACACCTCACACAATCAATTGTTCTTGATCTGTTTCTCTAAGTCACATTTTTCCTCAAGATTCCTCAATTATGTGAATTTCACAATCCATACAACTCTGGAACCTAAGTCAAAGAATGCTTAGTGAAATTCTTGAAGACATATCTGGTCAATTTCCTCAAACTTGTTCTGTTTTGCAAAAACTTCTGAGAACGCATATGACCTCTCCAAATTGTTCGCACCTATACTCTGTTCACAGGAACACATGTGTCACGCCCAATATGTGACCCTTTCCAAAAGGAACTCGAAGGTCCCACCAAGGATAGACCCGCATATTGAAACGCTTCTGCAAGGTGGATATCATTACATCAACATTACATATTAGATGGGGATACATACAAGAGGCATAAAACGTCACACGAATACAACATCATCTTACATAAGATCAACATCCGAACTACGGATGAAACACAAACAGAAACTCAAACGACATCCACCCTACTAGCCCAGGCTGCCGACTTGGAACCTATCCCCTGATCGAAGAAGAAGCAGAAGAAGAACTCCAAAACAAGCAAACATCGCTCTCACGTCAAGATCATCGCATAACCTGTACCTGCAACTGTTGTTGTAGTAATTTGTGAAACCACGAGGACTCAAAGAATCCCATTACCATGGGTATCAAGACTAGCAAAGCTTAATGGGAAAGGAAGGGGTAAAGTGGTGAGGTTGCAGCAGCGACTAAGCAAGTATGGTGGCTAACATACGCAAATGAGAGCGAGATGAGAAACAAGAGGAACGGTCGTCAACTAGTAATGATCAAGAAGTGATCTGAGCTCCTACTTCGTCAATCATAACACGAAACCGTGTTCACTTCCGGACTCCGCCGAGGAGAGACCATCACGGCTACACCGCGGTTGATGCATTTTAATTCGGATCACGGTGTCAAGTTATCTACAACCGGACATTAACAAATTCCCATCGCCACATAACCGCGGGCACGGCTCTCGAAAGTTTATACCTGCGGGGTGTCCCAACAAGCCCATGATAAGCTCTCATGATCAACGAAGGATATACCTTCTCCCGGAAGACCCGATCGGTCTCGGAATCCGGTTTACAAGACATTTCAACAATGGTAAAACAAGACCAGCAAAGCCGCCCGATGCGCCGACATCCCGATAGGAGCTGCACATATCTCGTTCGAGGGCAACACCGGATAAGCGAAGCGTCTGGTACCAGCGAATCCAAGTTGCCAAGGAATGGTCCCGTCTGTGCTCTAGTTTGGACCAACACTTAGACAAGCATTGGCGGGGGGCTATAATAAAGATGACCCTTGGGTTAATTACTCCCAAGGGAAAAGTAGGTGGTGGTGAGGCAAATGGTAAAACCAAGGTTGGGCCTTCTTTGGATGAGTTTTATTCAAAGCGAATTGTCGGGGGGTCCCATAAATCACCCGACCGCGTAAGGAGCATAAAATCCGGGAACATAACTCGGTATGGCGGAAACTAGGCGGCAAGAGTGGAACAAAACACCAGGCATAAGGCCGAGCCTTCCACCCTTTACCAAATATATAGATGCAATAATAATATAAGAGATATTATGATATCCCAACATAACCCTGTCCACCATGGAGCAATCTTCAACTTCACCTGCAACTAGCAACGCTATAAGAGGGCTGAGCAAAGCGGTAACATAGCCAAGCAATGGTTTGCTAGGAAGGGTGTCAAAGGTTAGAGGTTCATGGCAATTTTGGAGGCTTGAAGAGCAAATGATAGGTAACGCAGCATAGCGATAGAACGAAGCAACTAGCATAGCAATGATAGTAGTGAGATCCAGGGCAGCGGTCATCTTTCCTGAAATCCTGCTAGGAAGAAGAACGAGTCCATGAAGGAGATGAAGCCACGAAGACGGACCAAGCGTAGACGAACGAATCCTCACGATCGCAATGAAACGGGAGCTATCGAGAAGAAGCACACAACATGGTAAACACACCACACATAGGCAAGACAAGATGCACCACAAGCATGATGCATGACAAAGCTACATGAAGCTACTCATGGCAAGAGATGATGCAAACAAGAACAACACATCAAGGCAAGTTTAAATGAGGCCAGAAACAACATATAACAATTCCGGTAAGTCCTCATATGCATATTTCGAAATTGGTCCAGAACTGAATAAACCTTATGTTCAAGTTGTTAAACAGCAAGTTAAGATGCACCACGATGATCTACATGAGATTCTAGTCAAGTTACATATAAAGTTCATTAGATTCGGAGCTACGGGCTAGAAGATATGAGCAAAACAAGTTAAACATGGCATTGATGCAAAATGCATACAAACATCAAGCAAACACACCAAAACAAGGATGCAACATGATAATATGGAACTACATGCAAAAACACGCAAGTTTCATATAGAGCACACTCAAAACGGAGCAACGGTGCAACACATACACACTATACAAGTCATAGCAACAATCTGTCCATAACAGCAACTAGGCATATTGCAAGCATCAAAACAATATGCTACAGCACCCCAACATAATAACAAAAGGCATGGGCATGAAGTACAGGTAAAGCATAACAAAACATGAACACTGAGCTATCTCCAGAAATCACTAGAACATGCTCCAAAACACATGGTAAGATGGCAAATAATAACAGTTTCAGACTTTGCAGAAATAACATCTGGTTGCAATGTTTAGAGCTATCAAACAAAATGTTACAGGAACTTAACATGGCAAACAAAGGCATGGCATGATACTACTAAATGCATAGAACAAGAGTCCCTTACTGACCATGAGCCAAAAAGGATCAGAAGATATGATGGCACCCATGTAAACATGGCAAGTTATATTACAGATTCATACATGGCAGGAACAACAATAAGTAGGCATGTTTGTGAGCTTGAACCACTCACCACAGAGCAATACATGGCATGGCAAGGCAACCAACAGTAATAAGACATGTTTATGAAGCTAAGAATGGCAAGAGCAAGTTCATAGGGTACATGGATCACTAGAAAAGCACATGGCCAAAACTGAACTTAATGTTAACAGGCTGACAGCAACATTATTTAGCAAGTTTGGAACAAGATTACAACAAGCTGCAGCAGCCTATAAATGCAACCAGGGGCATGAATGGATAGAGCATGTCATGTATAACAAAACATCCTTAGTGAACATCTCCAGATTACGCATAGAATGACTTGTAGAAGCAGGTTTACATGGCATCACAAAATAACAGAATCTGCCTAGCAAAACAGTAACAACAAGTACCCTACTTAACAAGCTCGAT
The DNA here is from genome assembly GCA_021437245.1 of Aegilops speltoides. Lineage (NCBI taxonomy): Eukaryota > Viridiplantae > Streptophyta > Magnoliopsida > Poales > Poaceae > Aegilops > Aegilops speltoides. The sequence continues at coordinate 369,434,889 of CM038143.1, forward strand.
GCACTCAGCACACAACTCACAAAAATACATGGATGGCACCCCTGGAAAGATGGCATGGCATAGATCAAAACACATGTAGACATCAACCTCATAGGATGCACACATCAAGCATGGAAAAAAATGACAAATGAGCAAGTTATAACAGTTTCAGCAGGTTAACATCAACATGCACTCTTCCAACAGAATTTCAGGCATCAAGATGAGCTCAAATGAATATGATGCAATGGATTGAAATGAAGTACTCGTTGAGATGAACAATTTGACATATTACACGCACGAAACGGAGCTACGGATGCAGAGTTACAATGCGATGAACATGATATGATAATGTCAAAAATCTGGGACTTAGAGAGATTTGGACCTCGGGGAATCAACGCGGCCGCGGATCTCGCCGGAGAGCTTGCCGGAGTTGACGGGGACGATGCCGGGGAGGCGGATCCGGGACGGATCTCGCCGGATCCGGCCGGATCCCGGCGAGGGGAGGCGGAGGAGGCGACGGGACTGTGGGGCGGCGGCCGACAGCAGGCCGTGGCCGGCGCGGCGCGAAGACGCTGGCTGGGCGGTGGCGCGACGGGCCGGGCAGGAGGAGCGCGCCGGGGCAGCCGAGAGGCCGGAGGCCGGGCGGAGGAGCGGCGCGGGGCGCGGCCCAGCAGGCGGCGGCGGCGGCCTTGAGCCCTGCCCCTGGCGGATCTGGGCAGCAGGCCTGGCGCGGAGACGGCGGCGGGAGCAACGTGGCGAGGTGGGATTGGCTGGGGCGACGGGCAGACATGTCCGGTTACGGCCGGACGTGTCCGGTGGCGGCGGGGAGAATTTTGCTAGGGTTTGATCCGCGAAAATGGACGAGGAGCACATATTTATAGGTAGAGGGAGCTAGGAGAGTCCAAATGAGGAGCGGTTTTCGGCCACGCGATCGTGATCGAACGACCGAGAGCATGGAGGGGGTTAGGATGGGTTTTGGGCCACTTTGGAGGGGCGTTGGGCTGCAAGAGAAAAGAGGCTTTTACGGTTACCCGGTTAACCGTTGGAGTACCAAATGACCTCCAAATGGCACGAAACTTGACAGGCGGTCTACCGGTGCTATACCAAGGCCGCTTGACAAACCTCGTGCCATTCCGAGAATGTTTGACACCCGCACATGAAAAGAGGCAAAAGGGGAACGCCGGAGGACATAGGAGTGCCGGATTGCAAAACGGACAACGGGGAAAAGGCTCGGATGCAAGAAACGAACACGTGTGCAAAATGAGATGCACATGATGACATGATATGAAATGCATATGATGACATGGCAAAGTGCAACACGCAAGCAAATGACATGGCAACGACGGTGAATAACTGGCGGACACCTGGCGCATCGAATCCGGGGCGTTACAACATGTCTGCTGCTGAATCACTAGGTTCTCATCAACTTAACTCATTTGCAGCGTTCCTCAAAGAAAAGTTGCATACTTCTTCAGAGAACTCAATAGTTCAAAATCCTCAGCTGAGGAAAATGGCAGATGGCAAGAGACCTCAGAAGGGAGGGAAGAAACTGGAAGTGAATACTTCTTTTGAAATCCCTGATGACATCTATGCAGGGTATTGCACTCCAGATGAGGCGACTCACGGAAAGGAAACGAAGAATGAGCACAAGGTGCACATTCAGAAGATTGAACGAAGATGGGCACGGGAATGGAGGGAATACATATATGTTACTCCAAAGTACATGAAGAAATTCGCTCTAAACCCTCCTTGCCCAAGACCTACGTTGGCACCTGGCAAAATTGCTGATCCCACTAGCATCAAGCGCGGTGAGGACTATGCTGATGAATGGGCCAAGTGGCAAGCCAAGTTGGCCAAACAGGCCAAAGAAGTAGCGAGGAAATTCAATGAAGACTCAGTTGTTGCCGCTGCTGAGGCCTCTACTAGCAAGAAGGCTATGCCCAAGAAGCCTGCTCGGAAACCACATTCCTTAGCAATGCCCTCATAGCCAAGCTCATCTGTGCCCTCATGGCCTATTCCTCAAGCTGCTCCAGTTCTCAGCTCCTTCAGCAAAGTCCTTGGCACCTGTGCATCTCGCCTCTTGCCAAAGGACCATAGGCATCTCAATTGCCTTAGGAGCATCTGCAAGTTCCTCAGCTCCTCCTCAGTCTTCAACTGGCCCCACTTTGCTGAAGACCAAGGCTACTGCTCGACGAGGCACCAGACCAAGTCCTCACAAGAAGCAAGTTGCCTTCCAAGTGTCGTCAGCTGATGACGAAGCTGATGATGAAGAATTAGCCGAAATCATCAGAGACAGACAGCAAAGGTGAGGGAGTCCTGGATTAGGGGGTATCCGGACAGCCGGACTATGTACAACGTCCGTACTATTGAAGCGTGAAGATACAAGACTCAAGACTTCGGCTCGTGTCCGGATGGGACTTTCCTTGGCATGGAAGGCAAGCTTGGCGATCCGGATATTATATTTCCTTCTTTGTAACCAACTCCATGTAAACCCTAGCCCTCTCCAGTGTCTATATAAACCGGAGAGGTTGGTCCTTAGAAGGCTGATCACAATTACATTCATACCATCATAGGCTAGCTCCTAGGGTTTAGCCTCTACGATCTCGTGGTAGATCTACTCTTGTACTACCCATATCATCAATATTAATCAAGAAGGAAGTAGGGTTTACCTCCATCGAGAGGGCACGGACACAGGTAAACATCATGTCCCTTACTTCTTGTTACCATCACCTTGACGCACAGATCGGGACCCCCTACCCGAGATCCGCCGGTTTTGACACCGACATTGGTGCTTTCATTGAGAGTTCCTCTGTGACGTCGTCGTCAGGCTCGATGGTTCCTTCGATCGTCATTAACGATGCTGCCCAGGGTGAGATTTTCCTCCCCGGACAGATCTTCGTGTTCGGCGCCTTCGCGCTGCGAATAATTCGCAGCCACTTGGAGCGAATCGATAGCCATGCCCTGGCCCTCAAATCGGGTTGAAACTTGAACCACCGGCGGATACCGAGAGACGGATCTTGGCGGATTCGGGCCAGCGCCAGAAGCGCCGAATAGTCATGATGAGCACGGCTTAGACCTGCTGTCAGACATTGCTTGGAATATCATCCCGGCAGAAGCCTCGGACCTAAATCCGGGATAGGTTACGTTGCCTAAAGACGGAGGGCTGGACCCCGCCCCATAGGTCGTACCCTCATCGGTGATGGAGCCGAACACAGGCTTCACTTTTGAGGAAGCCGGTGACCCCGGGCCCCTGGACTCGTGTCCGGTTGTAGGCTCCAGTCCGTGCGTCCCTGGGCCCGCCGATCCCGGTTGGGCTCCGGTGATGGATTTCACCGCGGCGGACATCTTTCAGCATTTGCCCTTCGGCGACATACTAAACTCATTCAAAACCCTCTCTTTGACAGAGAATCTCGAGCCGAATTATGTCCGGCTCGAGTGGGAAGCAAGCGACAAAGACATTCGTTGCCCACCCACCACCCACTTCATAGCCACGGTTGATGATTTAACCGATGTGCTGGACTTCGACTCCGAAGACATCGACGGTATAGATGACGATGCACGAGAAGACTCGGAATCTATGAGGTGCCGGATTCACGCCTCGCCACACGACATATACATGGTGGATACGCCCAAGGAAGGCGACGGTGACAATCTAGAAGATAACACCTGGCAAAAACCAAAGCGGCGGGCGCAGACGCCGTTCCAAATCCGCAGCGATAACAATATCGGCATGGCGCCCGGAAGAATGGATACTCCGGTCAACCATGAAGGCAATAACGACCAAACAGAACCAGCGATGGAGCAGGACAAACCAGGTCACGCCGAACATAGTCCGATCATACGCCAAAAGAAAACGATCCAGAGGGACGAGTTCACCAATCCGGCCCAGGACAAGAAGACAGTCCGGACAATGACGCATTCATCATTCCGAAAGAACGCATGGAACGAAAGAACCTCCACAAAAAGCTTATGGCCACAGCGAGAAGTCTGAAGAAGCAGAAGCAACGGCTTAAAACCGCGCAGGAAATGCTCAATCGCAGATGGAACAAAGTGCTAGACACTGAAGAAAGATACGGCGACAATCGCCATACAAAGAGCTACCCAAAATGCAAACTACTGCCAGAATTCGACGACGAGGCTCTTCCACCGAAGAACAACACGACCAGGAGACCAGGAGTACCACTTCATAATCACAACAAATCAGCTGCCAAAGACGCCCACGATTTATGCGAGCACCTGGAGAAGAAAGCTGGCGCAGCTAGGTCCATCTGCGGATCTAAAAGAGACACCCCGGCAAAGGACTATGGTCGTCAAAACAATTATGACAACAAAACACCAGTTCGGAACAAACACCGAACACAACAACAGCCGACGACATGCCACAGCGCGTCCAGATACAGAGGGGATGCTCACCCCCTGTGCTTTACCAATGAAGTACTGGACCATGAACTCCCACAGGGCTTTAAACCTGTCAACATAGAGGCATACGACGGAACGACAGACCCAGGGGTCTGGATCGAGACTTTATCCACCACATACACATGGCTCGTGGAGATGACCTCCATGTCATCAAATACCTTCCCTCAAACTGAAGGGACCAGCTCGGCATTGGTTGAAAAGCCTCCCTGAAAATTCAATATGGAGCTGGGAGGAACTAGAGGATGCTTTCAGGGCCAATTTTCAATGGACTTATGTCCGGCCTCCGGATGCTGACGATTTAAATCACATAATCCAACAACCCGGAGAGTCCGCCCGCAAGCTTTGGAACAGATTCCTCACTAAGAAGAATCAAATCATTGACTGCCCGGATGCCGAAGCCTTAGCGGCATTCAAGCACAGCATCCGGGATGAGTGGCTCGCCAGACACCTCGGCCAAGAAAAGCCAATGACAATGGCAGCCATAACAAGCCTTATGACCCACTTTTGTGCGGGAGAAGATAGCTGGCTCGCCCGCAAAGGCACCAGCAACCCCAGCACATCCGAAGTAAGGGATGGCAATGGGAAGCCACGGCGTAATAAAAACAAACGCCAAAACAAGGAAGAGAGCCCGGACAACACAGCGGTTAATGCGGATTCCGAGGCTCTCGACCTAACCAACAAAATAAGCAACCTAAAAAGCGGTAAGAGGACCGTCCGGTTTGAGCGAGTTACGGATAGACTATGCCAAATTCATGGCACCTTCGACAAACTGCGAACCACACGCATACGAGAGTCTTTGGGTCTTCAAGCGAGCCGGCGGACTAAGCGCCGAACACAAGGAAGGGAAACACCAAGTGAAGACGAGGATGAACCTCACCAACCAAACACTGGGGGACAGAAAACATTCCCGCCAGAGGTTAAAACAGTGAACATGATCCACGCGACTCACACATCCCTGGAAAGGCACGAACGCGCCCATAAAGATGCACGCGATATAGAGCCCATCGTACCCACACCTAACTACTGGATGTCTTGTTAGATCACCTTCGATCACCTGGAGGCCGAACTAGTATTCGGCGCGAAGGATCAAATGCCTTGGTGCTTGACCCAATAATCAACGGATACCATCTCACTCATGTCCTCATGGACGGTGCCAGCAGTCTAAATTTAATACATGAGGACACTGTCCGCAGGATGGGGATAGACTCATCCAGAATCAGCAAGATTCACACCACCTTTGAAGGGGTGATACCAGGTGTTGAAGCCTACAGCAAGGGCTTCGTCATACTAGAGGTAACATTCGGCTCTCCAGGTAACTCCAGAAGCGAAGAACTAGTCTTCATCATCGTACCCTTCCAAAGCAGCTATCAAGCATTGCTTGGAAGAACGGCCTTTGCCCGCTTCAACGCATTGCCGCACTACGGCTACCTTACACTCAAGATGCCCGGTCCACGCGGCATCATCACCGTTAGCGGAACAACGGAGTGCTTTTCGTGCGTAGAGGAATATGCGACGGCCCTAGCGGCCGAACTATAAGCGGCCTCTAACAAAATTATACCAAGTCGTTAAGACACGGACAGGGTTAGACGAGTCTGGCAGCCCACATTAAACCAGGGCATGTATATGTAATCATATAGTGGACACAAGGGGCTAATAATAATAAAGCCCCACACTCTCGGCTCAACCTTATTGGTAGGCCAGCCCTTTACATTTTCTACTATCCATCGCACACTTACGTTGCGCTCTTTCATGAGATCCCCTCTTCCGTAGACAATGTTCGCGCGATACCCTTCCAGGATGTGGCACAACGGAGACAAAGGCGCAGACGTGCAGCAGGGCCCCGTCCAACAGGTTTCTCTTTAGATTAAGCCCATGTGTAAACCTTTTCTATTGCCTCTTGTTGTTTCATTATCCCATGGGTTCCATACCCACAGAGGATACTGCCGTTTTCGGCATTACGCCACGACAGATTAATGCATGCACCTGGACAAACAGGGTTTATAATGAATGGGCATTCTTAAGCCCATCATCTGCTAGAAAGTCCGAATACCTTCGGGAGTGTTTGGCGTCACGAGTTTGGCCTTATATGCATCAGCTCCGAATCATGTCTTTGGTCAAATGTTGGGATTGCCCGGCTCCTGGGTTTGCCGCCTTACGTTCCGTTATAATCGGCTAAGGTGGCCAAGGAGAACTCTGCGATTGTGCCACTGGTTATTCGGATGGCGCCTCGATGAAAAGCCAAAACCGACCGTCATGATACGGCGAGAGACTGGTCAACCACTTTCGACGACTCACGGAATCTCTAGGATTCCTCCGCATTAACGAAGGGCCATTTCTGGCGGTACATCTGCGCCCGTATTCGGATGCATGCGATGAATGCGAGGGCTACATAGTAGCCCCAATATTAGAATCCCGCGACCAGCGAAAGTGTTACAACTATATAGTTCGGTTGCCTAGTTAAACGTGCGATCACCTCCTTGCTGGACCAAGACATTGGATAAAGAGTGATCAGGCACATTTTTTCATGAACACCCGCATTGTATCGTGGGGCTGAAATAACGATCTGCTATCTTTTGGATTACACACACACACACACACACACAGATATATATATATATATATATATATATATATATAACAGCTACTGCAGAGGACACAATCATATTTTGAGACACCAATTATAAATATGACCTTCTAATCAAAATGTTTTTACAATAATTGAATCATCACTCGAAGAGAGATTCTTGAACGGCATCGCCTCTATCGGCGGGCACCCTCCGTGACTGCGCGCCAAATAGTGCCCGGCGGATATTGACCCCCTACGGATCTGAGGCGCTACCATAGTGGTATCCATATCCGTCCAATACGCTTTAACGCATGCAAGGGCCATCCGCACACCTCTATGCATCTTGACCTCCTCATAGCATCGACCGAGGCACGGCCCCAAGGCTGTTGCACTAAACCAAAGTAGTTATCCGGCTTGGCTCCTTGGCCAAAGATGATCTATTACGCATCCGCGCCATGGCCGGACGACTGTGAAGCTCCGCCACAGCAGCCGTCTTATCACTTAATGGCAGCGGGCGAGGGGGAACATGGAACTACGACCAAAAAAGCTTCTCCACCTCCTTTTCACCCTGATCTTTGAAGAACTCCATAGCATCAGTCGTACTCTTCCCGTGTCCGCGTGTCGTCCGTGAAACTCAGCGTCCATCAAGGGGCGTGCCGGATCGAAGAACTTCGTCCGCAGCAAGTAGGAGCCTCTAGCCATGATTTTTCCGGCCTGTTGAAGCTCCTCCCGCGCACCCCTGAGCTCGGTCCGTATTTCCTTGGTGGCATTCAGCGCCTTGCTCAGGTCAGCCGATTTATCTTCATGCTCCTTCTTCAGGAGCTCATACCGGTCAGCGACATGTTTTAACTCGATAGCCATTTCGGCTATCTTTTCCTTGCTTCGGCGATGAGCAACCTGTTCGGCTCTCAATTCCTCGACCACCTTTAGGGCAGCCGCATTGCTCACCCGAGCTTGTTCCTTGGCTAGAGCAAGTTCAGTCCTCAGGGCCTCCACGGTAGCAGCACCATCTGCAGTCCGAACAAATTATATTAATACATGCCACCTTAATATTTTCCTATGCAAGGGGAGACAGGGCACATACCTTGTGATGTATCCAGCCGCTCATTCATCAGAGTAATATCGGCATCAATCGATCCAATTTGCCTCGATAGTTCGGCAACTTCAACGGACGGGCCGGCGGCCGGACCCATAGGTACCTGCACACGTTTACAGCACTATCATTGGTTTATGATCCTCCATTTGCTGCCTAGGGTGGGCAACCAGAGTCTTAGGGGCTGCTATATATATGGAGCACACCTAGCGCGTGCCTTACAACCAAAGAAATAGTGAGTTTTCCATTACATACTTCAAAGCCTCTGAGCAGGCTTGTGAATGCTTCATTCAAACCGCTTGTAGCGGATGAAATCTTGAGCACCACGCTCATTAATGAGCGGTGCTCCTCCGAGAGCGCAGCTCGCTCCAGTAAGCCCGTCAGTACGTCCGGACTTAGGGCGACTGACGCATTGGCTTCCGGCCTTGGCGGATCTGGGCTCCTTTGTGATGACACCCTTGAGTTGGCTATCCGCATCCTCTGTAGGAGGATCGTCTGGCGTTGTCCCGGTGTTAACCTCCGCCCTTGAGTCCGGCCTCGGAATCCGGCTGGTGGAGGCGTGGCCGGCAGGCTCTCCGGATATAGTCCGGCAAGTGCTTTTTTTGCCGGGAAACCACGAACATTGTTATATTTTCAAGACGATAATTATGTAGCATGTTTTTAATCATACCTCTGCAATGGTGTCTCGGTCCTGACCGCCTTCCTTTTAAGCCTACCCGGCTTCGGTTCCCCTTGTTGACGAGTCACCGCGGGTTCAGTGCGGCGTCCCAATGGCCTTTCCTGTAAAACGCAAATACATGTGCGGTGGGTAAGGTGCAAAGAGGGGATCCTTCTTGGAAGTTGGGACTTCGGTTTTACTTACATGTGATACAGGGAGTAGGCCAGGATAATCAGCTATGATGGACACCAAGGCACCATCACGGCTTAACTGATAAAATGTCCAGTCGACGAGCTCCACAAATATGTCCGGATCTTCTTCAAGTCCGGGGTCGAGGGCCCGGTCGGGGTCCTCTGGCTGTGGAGACGGGCTGTGAACCTCCCTCATAGCTTTTCACAGTTCCTTCTATGAATTGGCAAGGTAAATATTTGTGCTAAGGAATGCGGGAAAGACCAAAATAAAAGATAGCAGCTCACCCAGCTTGGGGGGTTGTACATGGAGAATCCATCCCGTGGCTTAATACGGATGAACTCCTCTTCTTCTCCTTTGTACAAATCGGACAATATTTTTGCCAGAGCGGCAGTGGAGTCCAGACCTTTATAGCCACAGCGGGTGGCATCGTCTTCTCCATTGAAGTGCCACATGGGTTTCCCCCAATATTGAAGTGGATGCACTCCCCGCATTATACATACTGACATAACCTCAATTATTGTCAGTCCTGATTTGGCCAGCGTCTTTATCTTGTCCATCAGGAAAAGGACCTCTCTGTTACCTTCCTCCTGGGGGCTCCGGGGATGCCAACTGTGGTGTTTCTTCAACGGGGCATTTGCAAACTCAGGAAGGCCCAACCAAATAGGGTCCGGAAGTGGCACGTCCTCTATATAAAACCACTCCGAAGGCCAGTCTTTGGATGTCTTCTTCGGAGTACCGGACAGGTATCCGGTCCCGGCGATGCGCCATATTTCAGCTCCGCCCACTTGATATACCGACCCCTCCTAAGTGCGGGGTATGAGGCAGAATAGCCTCTTCCATAGCTCGAAATGAGCTTCGCAGCCCAGAAATAGCTCGCAGAAGGAAACGTAGCCTGTGATGTGTAAAATGGAGGCGGGGTGAAGTTATGCAGTTGGAGGCCATAGAACTCTAGGAGGCCATGGAGGAATGGATGGATTGGAAATCCAAGTCCCCTCATCAAGTACGGGACAAGGCATACCCACTCCCCCTTGGACGGGTTGGGCAAACTCTCCACTTGCTCCCCGCCATTATAAGTTGCTAGTCTGGCTCGGACGGGGACCATGTATGCAGGCGGGAGAAACCCCTGGGTCTGCAACTCTACCAATCGGCTATGGGGAATGGAGCACTTCTCCCAATCGCCTGGCTTAGTGCTACGGGAGCGAGAGGAGGAGCCGCGATGGTCGGCCATGATGGGATGGATTTTTCCGGGCGCGCTCTGATGGATGCTTGCTGGGAGGAGACGGTGTGATTTGGATCTGAGGATCCCCGTCTCTTTAAATAGACGATTTACTTACATGGGTCAGGGTGGCAAATTTAAAAATGCCCCGACTTCTCGCATTCGCTCGACACGTGGAGACAACCATTTTTAAAGCACAGAAGCCGAGGAGTGCAACATTAATGGGAAGATGGACACTGCTCGTTACAATAGGTACTCTGGAGAATTTGGAGAAGAACCCGCCTTGCAATGCCGAAGACAATCTGTGCGCCGGACTCATCATCATTGAAGCCTGGTTCAGGGGCTACTGAGGGAGTCCTGGATTAGGGGGTCCTCGGACAGCCGGACTATCTACTTTGGCCGGACAGTTGGACTATGAAGATACAAGATTGAAGACTTCGTCCCGTGTCCGGGTGGGACTCTCCTTTGCGTGGAAGGCAAGCTTGGCAATTTGGATATGTACATCTCCTTCTCTGTAACCGACTCTGTGTAACCCTAGCCCCCTCCGGTGTCTATATAAACCGGAGGGTTTAGTCCCTAGGACAACAACAATCATAATCATAGGCTAGATTCTAGGGTTTAGCCTCTACGATCTCGTGGTAGATCAACTCTTGTAACACTCATATCATCAAGATCAATCAAGCAGGAAGTAGGGTATTACCTCCATCGAGAGGGCCCGAACCTGGGTAAACATTGTGTCCCCCGCCTCCTATTACCATTAGCCTTAGACGTACAGTTCGGGACCCCCTACCCGAGATCCACCGGTTTTGACACCGACACCCCCCTCTAGTCGACTTAACGCACTTTCATTTATGCTACATGACACGCTGTTTTTGAAGATCAGGTGGCATCAGCAAAGCAAGGAGCTGGCTTAGAAATCTCCTGCCTGAAGGCTTTGAGTAAACGTTACAGCCCCAACGAGCACGCGGTGAGTGGCATGGTACTGAGATTGTCCACACGTGAAACAATGAGCTTGATTACCTCTGTGGGGAGCAAATTCCAGCCACTCTTTCGGCGGACGCTGATCGGTTCTGCCATTGTTAGTGCTTGGGTTTCGGACGAGGGGGAGGCGCCTTAACTGGGATGGAAGATTGGACGAGATTATGTGCGGACAAAGATGGAGAAGCGAATATGTGCTGCGGGAAGTGGACAGGTGATGATGACTATAGCACGCCGCTTGACTTACGAGACACATACCAGCAGCGTAGGGTCATATCGATGCCAGACAACTTGCTTGAGTGATCACAGTACTGGTACTCCCTACCGTACCTACTACTATGCCCTAACTTGCTTGAGTAGAGTAGTAGTGGAGTAGGACTCTGCTCTACTACTAGCACCGGAGGAGTAGTATATTCTAATCTAAAATAGTTACAAACTTCAATTCCCGAGCGTGGAATGACTACGAACCGCCATCGGTGCTAACTCCAATCCCAAGCAAACGTTCGTTGGAAGACATGGCAGTTGCAAACGCCCGCGACACAATTACAGTACGTGTGTAAGGGTGGCGGTTTTGTCAAATACTATGGCTTAAAAATAGATTCGCCAGGATTGAGCTCATGGTGAACAATCGCCAGATATCATTACTAAAAAAGGTTAAAACACCCAGGGCTATAACTTGCACCGGCTGACCACTAACAATGATACTAACATAGTTGTAAAATGGTCAAAGACCGTGTCTAGGTGGTGTTTGGAATATATGCAAAAAAATAGCAAGATGCCCGTGCATTGCACGGCACACCATCATCACCAACTCGGTTTTTTCTCTACTCCTACTCCTATAAAAGACTCAGTTGGTGATGATGGAGGCAAGGCGTGTTCAGCAAGGCGTGCGTGAGACGGTGCGATACTATTCGATTTGTTATAAAAAACAAAGAAGACTAGTAGAGATACAGATAAGAGTAGAGATAGAGACTTAGGGAGGAGCACCATCTACTGCTTTGTGTGCTACTCCTGCGCTCCATTCGATGGCCACAACGTCCCTGCAACCACTCCCTCCTGCGCTCCATTCGGCAGGCGCTGTTGAAATTTGGGGAGCGCACTCTCGCGACTGCTGGCAGCGACGACACCAATGACGACTTCTTCCCCGACCTCAGCAATCTCTTCCTCAACGACATGGGCGACAACGTCAATGCCAACGGTGCTACTCCCATTGCACCGTATGTGTTTCTGTCCTTCCTGTTCGAAATCGTGGTGGAATTCATGTTTCTACTCTGTATCCTAGATTCTATCTGTTCATTTACTATGCTAGTCCACATGATTAGTTTAATCTCTGTTATAGCCGTCATAATTTATTTTGTGCTTATTCGGATTAAATCTCGTAGTAACTTGCTCATATATTCAACTGGCGCAACGTCCCCTACAGCCACTCATGTTTCATGGATGGCCTGGTCGATGCCTCCAAGGAGCCCTTCGTCTACTGCTATGAGTGCCTGATGCAGTTTTAGGGCTCGCTAGCAGACATCGTGCATCACCTCACGGATGCGTAAGGTGGTCACAACTAGCCCTTGGTGAAGAACATCAAGTACGAGACGTGCTACCCATTCACTGTGTCGGAGTCGCTGGAGGATCACCACCGCCTGCTAGTCTCGGAGGAGGACGACAGCGTCTTCCTCTTGATCGTGGGCACCGGTGAGGCCCGCGCAGGCCGCCGCCCCGTCTTTGTAGTGTGTGTCAGGGGCGACGCCGCTGACGCTGATGCTTACACTGACACGAGGCCGTTGTATGGGTGAGTGCTCACTGTTTCTACCCCTCAGAGGTACGTGGGCGGCGACACCGGCTCCATCATGCTGACTAGGACTATGCAGAGCTGGGACCTTCCCACCGATGTGTACATGGAAGACGCATGGTATGATTTACCCCACATCGCGGTGCACGGGGACTCCAAGGAGGTTCACCTGGACATATGCATTACCAAGTTAAATGTTGATCATTAGTCTTTGCTCAATGTAATCCGCTGTCTAAGCATGTGGAGAATTCTATGCATGATCTTGCTCTATTGGAGTATCGTGCATGAATAAAAGTGTATCCATTTATGGTTTAGTCTAGAATCTTCCATGTATGAATTTTTACTACAGTATTGGTGAAAGACATATGATGAAACATTTCTTACATCTCCTCTGCCCCCTTCCAAGTCATCCTGATTTAATCCCTCCATCTAGGTGTATAAGGACATGGTTAATACTGAATAGTATAGCCAATTGTTGACTATAAGAAAGTGCGATGTCATCTGTAGCTAACATGTTTAACAACCGATACACAAAAACTAATTCTTAAGGATCATTTCTTGCAAAGCACAATAAGTGCTATTTCTTCACAAGTTTTGTATGCAGGTTGAACAGTTGAACGCTTTTGTTTGCAAAAGATACTTTTTTATCTACTTCACACGGATGTTTGTGAGCTCTAGAGATGAAATAATATCCGAAGAAACCTATCGATACCTGAGGGAGTCCTGGATTAGGGGGTATCCGGACAGCCGGACTATACACATCGTCCGGACTATTGGAGCGTGAAGATACAAGACTCAAGACTCTGTCCTGTGTCCGGATGGGACTCTCCATTGTGTGGGAGACAAGCTTGGCGATCCAGATATTGTATTTCCTTCCTTGTAACCGACTCCGTGTAAACCCTAGCCCTCTCCAGTGTCTATATAAACCGGAGAGGTTGGTCCTTAGAAGGCCGATCACAACTACAATCATAATCATCATAGGCTAGCTTCTAGGGTTTAGCCTCTACGATCTCGTTGTAGATCTACTCTTGTACTACTCATATCGTCAATATTAATCAAGCAGGAAGTAGGGTTTTACCTCCGTCGAGAGGGCCCAACACAGGTAAACATTGTGTCCCTTGCTTCCTGCTACCATCACTGAGACGCCTGCATCGGGACCCCCTACCGAGATCCGCCGGTTTTGACACCGACATTGGTGCTTTCATTGAGAGTTCCTCTGTGTCGTCGCTGCAAGGCTCGATGGCTCCTTCAATCATCATCAACAACACGGTCTAGGGTGAAACTTTTCCCCCCAGACAGATCTTTGTGTTCGGCGACTTTGCATTGCAGGCTAATTCGCTTGGCCATCTAGAGCAGATCGACAGCTACGACCCTGGCCACCAAATCAAGTTCGAAAACCTGAACTACACGGCGGACATTCGCGGAGACTTGATCTTCGACGGATTCGGGCCTGTGCCAGGAGCACCGGGCAGTCACGATGAGCACGGCTTAGACCTGCTGTCGGACAATGATCGGGATATCACCCCTGCAGTAGCCCCAGACCTAAATCCGGAGCAGGCTGTGTTGCCTAAGGACGGAGGGATGGACCCGGCCCCGCAGGCCGCACACTCATCGGTGGTGGAACCAAACATAGGTCTCACCTCTGTGGAAGCCTGTGACTCTGGACCCCCGGACTCGTATCCGGTTGTTGGTTCCAGTCCGCGCTCCCGAGCCAGCCGAGCCAGGTTGGGCCCCGGTAATGGAGTTTACCCCTGCGGATATCTTCTAGCACTCGCCCTTTGGCAACATGTTGAACTCGTTAAAATCTCTCTCTTTGACAGGAGACTCTTGGCCGAACTATGTCCGGCTCGAGTGGGAAGCAGGCGACGAATGAATTCGTTGCCCACCCACCACCCACTTCATTGCCACAGTTGATGATTTAACCGACGTGCTTGACTTCGACTCCGAAGGCATCGACGGTATGGACGACGATGCAGGAGAAGATTCAGAATCTCTGGGGCGCTGGACTACTACGTCATCACACGATATATACATGGTGGATACGCCCAAGGAGGACGACGGCGACAATCCGGAAGATAAAGCCCCCGGGAAAAAACCAAAACGACGGTGCAGACGCCGCTCAAAGTCCAGCAACAGTAAAAATAGTGACAAGAGCGCCAGAAAGATCGACATACCAGTCAACTCCAAAGGCAAGAACGACCACATGGACCCAGCAATGGAGCAGGATGAGCCAAGTCACGCCGAACCCAGTTCGGAGCAGACGCCTGATCACAATGATCCCGAGGGACGAGTTCATCAAACCGCCCCAGGACAAGAACACAGTCCGGACGATGATGCATTCATCATCCCGGAAAAACGCGTGGAACGAGATAACCTCCACAGAAGGCTTTTGGCCACAGTGAGAAGTCTAAAGAAGCAGAAGCAACGGCTAAAAGCCGCACAGGAAACGCTCAATCATAGATGGAATAAAGTGCTAGACACTGAAGAAAGATACGGCGACGATCGCCATACAAAACTATCAAAACACAAGCTACTTCGAATCTGGACGGCGAGGCCGTTCCACCAAAGAATAACACGACCAGGAGGCGAGACATACCGCTTCATAACCGCAACAGAGCGGCTACCGACGCCGCGCACAATCTACGTGAGCACCTGGATAGGAAAGCCGGCGCGGCCAGATCCATCTACAGATCTAAAGGACACACCCCGGCGAGGGACTATGGTCACCAAAACGATCATACCAACCAAATACTAGTTCGAAATAAACACCGGACACAACAACAGCCGACGGCATGCCACAACACGTCCAGATACAGAGGGGCTGCTCATCCCCTATGCTTCACCGAAGAAGTATTGGACCATGAATTTCCACAAGGTTTTAAACCTGTGAACATAGAGGCATACGACGGAACGAGCGGACCAGTGCGGATCAAGATTTTATCCTGCATATTCACATGGCTCGTGGGGATGACCTCCACGCCATCAAATACCTTCCCCTCAAGTTGAAGGGACCAGCTCGACACTGGTTGAAGAGCCTCCCCGAAAATTCAATTGGGAGTTGGGAGGAACTCGAGGATGCTTTCAGGGCCAATTTTCAAGGGACTTATGTCCGGCCTCCAGATGCGGACGATTTAAGTCACATAATCCAACAGCCCGGAGAGTCCGGCCACAAGCTTTGGAACAGATTCCTCACTAAGAAGAATCAAATTGTTGATTGTCCGGACGCCAAAGCATTAGCGGCATTCAAACACAGCATCCGCGACAAGTGGCTCGCCAGACACCTCAGCCAAGAAAAGCCAAGGACAATGGCAGCCTTAACAAGCCTTATGACCCGCTTTTGCGCGGGTGAAGATAGCTGGTTGGCCCGTAAAGGCACCAGTGACCCAAGCACATCCGAAATAAGGGAAGGCAACGGGAAGCCACGGTGTAATAAAAACAAACGCCAAAACAAGGAAGAGAGCCCGGACAACACAACGGTCAATGCCGGATTCAGGAGCTCTCGACCCGATCAGCAAAAGAAGCCATTTAAAGGCAGTAAAGAGGGACCGTCCGGTCTGAACAGAGTCCTAGACAGACTGTGCCAAATTCATGGAACCCCCGACAAACATGTGAACCACACGCACAGAGAGTGCTGGGTCTTCAAGCAGGCCGGCAATTAAATGCCTAACACAACGGAAGGGAAACACCAAGTGAAGACGAGGATGAACCTCGCCAGCCGAACACTGGGGGACAGAAAAAATTCGCACCAGAGATTAAAACTAGTAAACATGATCCACGCGACTCACACATCCACGAGAAGGCATGAACGCGCGCTCAGAGACGCGTACGATATAGAGCCCATCGTACCCACACCTAACTACTGGATGGTTTGTCTGATCACCTTCGATCACACGGACTTCCTAACTAGTATTCGGCGCGGAGGATCATAGGCCTTGGTGCTTGACCCAATAATCAACGGATACCATCTCACCCACGTCCTCATGGACGGCGGCAACAGTCTCAATTTAATATACGAGGACACTGTCCGCGGGATGGGGATAGAACCATCCAGAATTAGCCAAAGCAACACCACCTTTGAAGGGGTGATACCAGGCGTTGAAGCCTATGGCAGGGGCTCCGTCATACTGGAGGTAACATTCGGCTCCCCAGACAACTCCAGAAGCGAAGAACTACTCTTCACCATCGCACCCTTCCAAAGCGGCTATCATGCATTGCTTGGAAGAACGGCCTTCGTCCACTTCAATGCATTACCGCACTATGCCTACCTTACACTCAAGATGCCCGGTACACGTGGCGTCATCACTGTTAACGGAAACACAGAGCGCTGTTCACACGTAGAGGAACACGCGACGGGCCTAGCGGCCGGACTATAAGCGGCCTCCAATATTAGAAAGCATGACTGGTCATTAAGACCACAGACACAGTTAGACAACTCCGGCAGCCCGGATAAAACTGAACCAGGGCACTGTATATGTAATCCCATATAGGACACCAGGGGCTATAAATATTTAATAAAGCCACACACTTGGCCCAACCTTATTGGCAGGCCAACGTCTTACACTTTTACTATCCATCGCATACTTACGTTGTACTCTCCTACATGAGTTTTCTTTTTACAGACAACATTCGCGCGATACCCTTCCAGGATACGGCAGAACGGAGACAAAGGCGCAGACATGCAGCAGGGCCCCGCTCAAAAGGTTTCTCTTTAGATTAAGCCCCTGTGTAAACCTTTTCTATTGCCTCTTGTTGTTTAAACAACCCATGGGTTCCATACCCACATAGGATACTGCCGTTATTGGCATTTCGCCACGACAGACTAATGCACGTACCTAGAAATACAGGGTTTCTAATGAATGGGCATTGTTCAGCCCATTTTCTGTTATAAAGTCTGAATACCTTAAGGAGTGTTCGGCGTCACGAGTTTGGTCTTATATGCATCAGCTCCGAATCATGTCTTTGGTCAAATGTTGGGTTTGCCCGGCTCCTAGGTTTGCCGCCTTATGTTCCGTTCTTATCGGCTAAGGCGGCCAAAGGAGAACTACTGCGATTGTGCCTTGGTTATTCGGATGAGCACCTCGATGAAAGCGGCCCGATCATGATCTGATAGCGACACTGTTCAACCACTCGAAGACTTACCGGAATCTTTAGGATTCCTCCGCATTAACGAAGGGCCATTTCTCGGCCATGTACATATGCACCCGTATTCGGATGCACGCAAAGTACCAGGGGCTACATAGTAGCCCCACTGTCAAACTCCTATGTCTAAGTGAAAGTGTTACACCTATATAGTCCGGTTGCCTAGTTCGACGTGCGATCACCTCCTTAATGGATCAAGACGTTGGAACAAGTGTGATTATGCATATTTTTAACGAACACCCCCGCATTGTATGCGTGGGGGCTAAAGCCAATGACTGCTAACTTTCAGAATTACACATAGACATAAAAACAGCCGCACAGGAGGCACAAATAATACCTTCGGGCACAAAGTATAAATATAGCCTCATAATCAAAATAACATTGTTTTTACAATGATTCGATTTGTCACTCGAACAACACATTCTTCGAGCACTGCGCCCCTATTAAGCGGGCACCTTCTGTTACATGCTCCAAGTAGTGCTCGGCCGGATACTGGCCTCCCGCCGGATTCTGGGCCGCTACAATGGTGGCCTCCATATCTCTCCAATAGGCTTTAACGTGGGCAAGAACCATTCGTGCACCCTCTGGGCACGCCGACCTTCTCATGGCGTCGATCTGAGGCACGGCCCCAAGGAATTGTTGCACCAAACCAAAGTAACTGTCTGGCTTAGGCCCCTTTGGCCAAATATGGCCTATTACAGACCGCATTGCAAGCCCGGACAACCTATGAAGCTCTGCTACAGCAGCCATCTTCTCACTTAACGGCAGCGGGCGCGCGGGAGCATTG
The DNA here is from genome assembly GCA_021437245.1 of Aegilops speltoides. Classification (NCBI taxonomy): domain Eukaryota; kingdom Viridiplantae; phylum Streptophyta; class Magnoliopsida; order Poales; family Poaceae; genus Aegilops; species Aegilops speltoides. Next base: position 369,453,702 of record CM038143.1, read on the forward strand.
AATTGCGACCAGAAAAGCTTCTCCACTTCTTTATCACCTTGATCCTCGAAAAACTTGGCTACATCAGCTGTACTCTTCGCCAAGTCCGCATACGCATCTGCAGGACTCTAGCGTCCATCCAGGGGAGCATATTTTGTTTCCAAAAACTTCATCCGCAGTAAGTAGGAGCCCCCAGCCGCGATTTTACCGGCCTATTGAAGCTCCTCCCGCACACCCCTGACCTCGGTCCGCATCTCCTTGGTGGCATTAAGTGCCTTGTTCAGGTCGGTCGAACTAGCCTTATTCTCATTTTCAAGGAGTTCATACCGGTCGGTGGCATTTTTCAACTCCACAGCCATTTCGGCTATCTTTTCCTCGCTTCGGCGATGAGCAGCCTGTTCGGCTCTCAATTCTTCAGCCGCATTTAGGGCAGCCGCATTGCTAACCCGAGCTTGTTTCTTGGCCTGGGCAAGTTCCGCCCTCAGGGCTTCCACGGCAGCAGCACCATCTGTAGTACAAAAAAATTGCATTAATATTACGCCCCTCTCATATTTTTCCTATACAACATAATAAGGAAAGCAGAGCACATACCTTGTGACTCGTTCAGCCGCTCGTTCACCAGTGTGATATCGGCATCAATAGATCCAATCTGCCTCCTTAGCTCGGTAACTTCAACGGACTGGTCGGCTGCCGGACCCTTAGATACCTGCACATATGTACAGCAGAATCATTACTATATGATCCCCCGTTTGCTGCCTAGGGCGGGCAACCAGAGTCTCAGGGGCTACTATCCATATGGATCACACCTAGCGCGTGCCTCACAGCCAAAAAATAGTGTATTTTTCACTACATACCTCAAAGCCTTTGAGCAGGCTCATAAATGCTTCATTCAAACCGCTTGTAGCGGATGAAATCTTCTTGAGCACCGTGCTCATTAATGAGCGGTGCTCCTTGAGCTCAAACCGCTCGGAAAACTGTCGGTATGTCCGCGGACATCGAATCGCAGGACCCTTCTCATCGCCCCCCGTGGGAGCCAAACGCCCCGGGCTCAGGGCGGCTGACGTATTAGCTTCCAGCTTCGGCAGATCCGGACTCCTCCGTGACAACACCTCCGTGTCTCCCGCTTCATGAGGCGGAGAGGTGGGTGGGGTCTCGCTCTCCATCATCTCCGGAGGAAGATCCCCCGAAGACGAACTCTGTTGAGAAGAGCTGCTAGCCGGACTACAAAAGACGAATCCTGGTTATTGATCTCGGAGAAATGCAGTACCTTCGAATTAATGATTAACTTACAGCTCGGTTGAGTGCTGGCCCGTTGGCAGGCATGACATGGTGAGGACGCCCGTCGGGGCAGAGCTCCCCAGCGACACTTTCTTTCCCTGTTTGGGCATCTCCATCTCCAAGTCTTCGGAGGCAGCTCTTTTCTTCCCGTGTGGGGAGGTGGCCTCGGATTCCCCTCCCCGACTATCCTCCCTTGGGGTGGAAGCAATTCCCCTGGTCCGGATGCGCAATGTGTGAGGTTCGGCTTCACTATCCTTTCCTTCGTCCTTCCCTGAGGGCATTTTGCTGAGAACCCGACCAAGCATCTTGGCAACGGTTGGACTAGGCGAGCCTTCGAGAAGTGGTGCCGGACACCTGATTCTCTCCGCCTTGCTGAGCCATTCTTGGCCACGGAGGATTTTCAGAATAATGACTATGACAAATAAAAATAAAGTGTCTGGTTTTATGGTTACTTACTTGGGCATCCAGGCGATTGCAGCTTAGGCCCGCATCCTCGATGGTGTCCGGACACTTTACTTGTGGTCCGAAGAATAATTTACACATCCCTTCGAGCTTCAGGCCGAAGAAGTGCTTAATAGTTCGCGGACCCTCTGGATTGAACTCCCACATCCGGAGAGGCCGGCATTTGCACGACAACATCCGTCGGATTAGCATTACTTGCATTATGTTGACAAGGTTAATGTCCTTCTCAAGAAGCTCCCAGATACGGCTCTGCATTATTGGAACATCACTGGCGAGCCCCCAATTCCGTCCTACGTCGGTCCATGATGCCAATTGTGACGGAGGGCCCGAGCGGAACTCGGGGGCGGCCACCCACTTTGTGCCTCTGGGAGCCGTGACATAAAACCACCTCTGTTGCCATACATCGGATACTTCTGGGAAAGAACTCTCTGGCCATGGGGCATTGGTGTTCTTGCTTGTTATGGCACCTCCGCACTCCGCATGTCGCCCCTCGATCATCTTCGGCTTCACATTGAAGATCTTGAGCCATAAGCCGAAGTGTGGAGTGACGTGGAGAAAAGCCACACAATGATGAACGACGAGATATGGAGGATAGTGTCCGGAGCTAGATCATGAAAATCCAACCCGTGATAGAACATGAGCCCCCTCACAAAGGGATCAAGGGTGAGGCCCAAGCCAAGGAGGAAGTGAGGAACAAACACAACGCTCTCATTGGGCTCCGGTGTAGGGATGACCTGCCCTGGAGCAGGAAGCCTGTGCTGGATGTCGGCGGTCAGATATCCGACCTCCCTAAGCCTCGCAATGTCCTCCTCTTGGATCGAGGAGGCCACCCACCAACCTTGAGGGTTGGATCCGGACATATTGGAGGATCTTGGGTGTCGGAGCTTAGGTCTCGGGTGGTAGAACTCGAGGTGCGAGAAGGCACAAGGGAGGTGGAAAAGAGGCATAGGCCTCGGCCCCTTTATAAAGGGGGTGAATATCAAGAGTCCTCAGCGTGACCGCTTGAGGCTTATCTAAAAACACACGGAGTCATGCCAACGGTCGTCGTGGGGTTACGCATGCCCATATTGATGGAAGATCCCGTAATAAGAGGAACACGATCTCTGCTTTGGCAGGGCGTGCCAATAAAACCGCCTCGCAACGCGAGTCGAGGTGGGGCAAGAAACACCAGTTCGTGTTGGACCGGGCCACGATGCAATGGCACGACGTATGAAGATTGCCAGCAGATTAGATTTATGCTATGTTCCCTACAATAGTATGTGAGGATCATCTCGCAGATCCGGACACGGTCTAAGTGTTTGATAATTACTTTGGAGTATTCGGAGATGGAACCCGCCTTGCAATGCCGAAGACAAGACTGCGCGCCAGACTCATCATCATTGAAGCCTGGTTCAGGGGCTACTGATGGAGTCCTGGATTAGGGGGTATTCGGATAGCCGGACTATATACATCATCCAGACTATTGGAGCGTGAAGATACAAGACTCAAGACTCCGTCCCATGTCCGGATGGGGCTCTCCATTGCGTGGGAGACAAGCTTGGCGATCCGGATATTGTATTTCCTTCCTTGTAACTGACTCCATGTAAACCCTAGCCCTCTCCAGTGTCTATATAAACCGGAGAGGTTGGTCCTTAGAAGGCCGATCACAACTACAATCATAATCATCATAGGCTAGCTTCTAGGGTTTAGCCTCTACGATCTCGTCGTAGATCTACTCTTGTACTACTCATATCGTCAATATTAATCAAGCAGGAAGTAGGGTTTTACCTCCATCGAGAGGGCCCGAACCTGGGTAAACATTGTGTCCCTTGCTTCCTGTTACCATCAGCCTGAGACGCACAGATCGGGACCCCCTACCCGAGATCCACCGGTTTTGACACCGACAATACCCGTTACACATGAGATGACCCACACATCCTTTGTCAAAATAAACAACTCCCCGATCAATGCATTTCACTCTTCCATGCAACGCACAGGCACCTTACTATAGATTAGTACGTTCAAAAATTGAACTAACATTATATATAGTACGATAAATGTTGATGCATCACCTAAAATTATATCATTGAAAACTATGTTCAAATACGAATCCAACGATATAGTTTTTGTTGACATGCACTAACATTTTGTCAGTTAAATCTTCAGTGAAATTCAATGGGGGAATAATAAACCACAACCGATGTAGTACAAGTGTAGAGGGCGGTGCTGCACGGGAGTCTCAACCCGCTCGTGGCGCGGCAGTAAAGCCGTCATATCACAAAACCCAACCACTGCCAGTAATAAGTGGCTTGATAAAATAAATGGCCAAGCAACCATCACATCCCTCCGTCTTTTTTGCATTTCATCTCTCTGCATTTACTTTCTCCGGTTCATCTCGCACACTCGATCCCTAGCTGCTACTCCTAGTATCCCTAGCTACTACTCCTAGGGCCAGTTCTTTTGGCGGCTTAAAAAATAAACCGTCTCTTCCCCAGCTTTTCCCATAAGACTAGTCACAGTGGAGAGTAACATTAAGGTGCCTCACTCATTTATTTGGGCTTCTAAACTACTACTAGTACCTCCGTCCTGGTTTATTCGTCACAATTATAATTTGTGCTAAATTTTGACCAAAGATTTAACTGATAAAATGTTAGTGCATGTGACATGCACAGACATTACATTAGTTAAATTTATGATCAAAATTTGACACAGATTACAATGGGGACCAATAAACCAGGACGGAAGTAGTAGTAATGGGATTTCTAATCTAGAAGCCTAAATGAACTGGCCCCTGGTACTCCTACTAGTAGTAGTACTCAAGTTGGAATTCCAATTGCACGACACAACTTGTTAGGCAAAAAAATTGATACAGGATGTAGGAAGCGGTTTGGGAATTTGCATGCCTTCCTGACCAGTGAGATACTCCGTACAAAGTATGACAGAGAAATAACCACAGAGAAGGAAGCTAAAAGTAAACAATCAAATGAGCATTTTTGCATTTGTTTTGCATTGAAACGTTTCACAAGCTTGACTAGTGATGTTTTTGCACTTTTACAAAAACCGCATCATAATGTTAAAACGTGCATTTGCACGTACATAAGTAATAGTAGTACTCCCTCCATCTAGGTGTATAAGTCTTCCCTCCTTCTTGGTCATGGTGCACAACCAAAGATGACTTATTCACCTGGACGGAGGTAGTAGCACAGTCTGCAACCATATATAGAGAGAGACGTGTAGTGCGATAGTATATAGTAAAGTTTGTGCTATATGCACGAACTTACAAAATGCGTACGGATACACAAGGTTTCCAAACTTTCCGTTTTACATACTTAATTAAGGACGCTAATAATTCCCTAACATTCAGGGTTTATCATTTGCGTCCCAAAACTAATGAGATCGCCTTACGAAACTAAATTATACTCCTACTAAAAGCCACGACGCTCGCAGGAGCGCTTGCGGTGCGCCATGGGTGCCCTGGTGCACGGCCATTTCCCAGCGCGCTGACACAATGCCTCTTCCTTAGCCTCACAACTCGCGAGGTGCTGATTGGCAGCTTGCCGGCAGGCGAGTGCAATCTCACCGGTGTGGTGATCCGGCGCCAACAGGTACTCCTCCTTGCTGGAAGCGTGCACCCGGTCCACGTACCGCCAACCGTAGATGAGGCACTTGGGCCCGACTGCACTCAGGGCTTTGGCACGGGCGTCCTCTGCCACCCTCATGGTCCTCGCATGAGCCCTCTACCAAAGAGCCAATTGCCTGACTCTCTCAGACGCTACATAAAACTGCCAGGCAGCTTGCCCCACGGCGCACTTCTTTTCCTCGTCCTTCTTCTCCGCCTCTATTTTGGCGTGCTTTGCCGGAGGCAAAGCCTCCCTCAAGGCGACATCCATTTCTTTCCAAAGCTCCTCAAGGCTGGGGGGCTCGACGGGCAGCGTGGAGTTCTCCTCGTAGCGGGGAGCCGACGCGTCCTCCGACTCGCGTGCTGCAAGATTGGGAACACTGACGTGTCCACCTTGATGTGTCGCGGCAAGGAGTGGAACGTCGACGCATCCTCCTCAACTAGTGGCGACGAGGAACGGAACGGCGATGCATGACCGTCTGCGCAGTGCAGCGAGGGGCCCCTAGGGCGTGGGAGGGGTGATGCCATGGTGGTCGACGTGAGAGGGAGGGGAGGAGATAGCGATGAACGTGGGCGTTCTTCTGAATGCCGTGGGAGGCGTAGTATTTATAGCGAGCAATGGCACACCTATGTAAGATATGGACTAAGCTGCACTGACTTAACTGCAGGTCCAGTTGCGTCAGTGACATGTGGGCTAGACCCCTGTTGGGCCCATATGTCAGTGACCCAATCCACCTGCAGTTAAGTAACTGAAGCAGCGTCCCGTAAGATATGTTGCGTGATTAACATAATAGCACGTGGGCATATTTGTTGGAGTAAATTACAGGGGAGGGAAGAGGTGGAAATATTGCTGGTCACAACGGATTGAGCGAGCGCGGGGGAGGAGAGCCATGCAGGCAGATTTTTCCCACACGGGGTGGAGTGGTGGGACCGCCGGAGGGAGAAGGAGAGTCTACCAAGCATATTGTTTTCACACACGGAGAGGAAAAGATTTGGAGACGAACGGGCTGCCTGCAGGTATGGGGAATGGTGCATAATAAGTCATTTTGCATGCCAGGCTAGGTATAGTCTCAAGTCATTAAAAACATATACGCCCCACACATGTTCATATTTCAAGGTGCACTAAATTATTGCATGCGATGATTAAGGCTAGCCATAATGGTGGTTGTATCATGCACACGGGAATAGCAAACATGTTGATGTGGCAAAGAATTAAAAAAGAGAGTGGGCTTAGAGTATTTAGTGTTCATGCATGCATGCAATGCGATAATGCATTGGTAAACACATTTTTTGTGAAGAACGACATCATTAGTTGAGTACTTTTGTAGACTACAAAAACTATTCCACCGCCTCTATCTTGCTAAGAGTAGGTGAAATTTTTGAATCGAGTCCTTTAAACTAGAAGGGAGGTAGCAGTACTCTAATAGCTAACCTTGTTGTGATGACTAGATAGGACATGGCACGCACCTGGACGGAGGAACTAGTCTGCATTGTGCATTTAAGTTTTGTCTGAAGTCAATGTACCTCTACTTTGACCAAACTTATAGAGAATGTATCAACATTCACAATGTCAAATAAATATTTTTATACTCATTGTAAAACATAGTTCTTATACTCATTATAATCAGCTAGTCGCCAACCCGTGCTAGTGCACGGGCTAGCAATTTATAACATTGTATTGGCTACTACATCAAATTATAATATTATTGATTAAGTTTTTGTAAGTATTGTTTCCTCGAAAGCCTTGTAAACATAGAAATACAAAATATTTAAATTAATATTTAACCCATGAGAAATAATACCCGTCATTTTGAACTTATCATTGTACTTTTATAATATTGGTAAGATCATTGAACTTGCAGATTTTTTTAAACTCGTGGAAGTCTTCTTGTCTTTAAAATAATTCTCTATATTTCTAGTTTTCTCGTCGAAAGGGGAGCCTTGGCGTAGTGGTAAAGATGTTGCCTTGTGACCATGAGGTCACATGAGGTCACGGGTTCAAGTCTTGGAAACAGTCTCTTACAGAAATGTAGGGTATGGCTGTGTACTATAGACCAAAAGTGGTCGGACCCTTCCCCGGACCCTGCGCAAGCGGGAGCTACATGCCCCGGGCTGCCCTTTTTTTTCTTGTTTTCTCATCGAATCATTTTTTTACTTGGACTCTAACATTCTAGTATTCATCCTTATATTTTTAAATCAAAAATGAAATTTGAATTTTTGCTCGAATATTCCAAAATATCCCCTAAATTACTGGATGCATGCCTGTAAGACTTTAGAAGTTACTTTGCACATTTTTTAAATTAGCTGATCCTTCTCAAATCCCAAATGGACAACTACGAAAAGTGGTGATGCTATTTTCTTTATGGGATGGCGGCTAGCTAGCCTGTGTCCTAGTCGAAGATATATTGCTTTATCCAGTCAACGCCTATGTGCACTCTCCTTTTTCTATCTATTAAAAGGATTAATTAAGTGATTAAATATCATTGTGGTTTTATTCCTTAAATATAAAACATAAAAGACATAAGTAAACTTCAGAAAAACATTGGTTTTTCTTATGCACTTGCATAGTTTAGGAAATGTCATTTAATAAATATAATCTATGATTTGTTTATCGATATTCATGACATAGATTTTGAAAAAACATTGACACTATACCTTTTTTTCATTTTTAGCAAACTATGTGCTACCCAAACAAATTTGGGAGTATATATGTGTGGGTGATTTGTGTGGTGATTTTCATTGAATAACCATGTATGCATTGGGTACGTTTCTGAAAAGAAAAACAATTAGTTTGTTAGGTGATTTTAGTTTGTATACTTCCTTCTTCTCCTTTTACAGCCTGGACATTTCTTTCCTTTCATTTACAAAAAACTGGATGTGTCTTCCACTGTAACATGTTAGGATTCTTGTGACTTGTGCGTGAGGTAGGTAATCCTGGAAGTTGTAACTTGTTAGGACTCTTTGGCCTTGTACGTGAGATGGTTTCTTAATCCTGGACGTTGTATTTCTGGAAAAAAAATCATGGACGTTGTAACATGTATGTACTCTTGGGATTTCCTATCTCGTTTAATCCTAGATGCATAATTACGGTCTAATGGTCATTTTACAGTAATTTTTGAGGATTAACGTGAAGGCTCGTATGGTGCTTCTAATTAGTAAATATAAGATATTGTAGATATTGATATTTTTAGTATAAATTTGGTCATACACTTTGCAAACGGTTGACGGAAGTAAAAAAGGACCAGAGGAGTATCATGCATGCGGAGTAGGCAAAAAATTGCTCATTTATAGCCGGTCGAAGTCTCAAACGACGCGACCGTGCGAGGGAGGCGAAGGTCGTGGGGGGCGCGACGGTTGACGGAATTAAGTGAAGTTACATCCATGTGCCGGCATGGCGTGTGAGCAGGCAGAAGCTATACCGTCAGGCCTACGATATGGGTCTAGTAGACATGACATCTAGTGGGTCTCGCATGGTACTTGAGAACTCTTCGGGGGCTTGCAGACGTTTATCCATCGGGCAAGCCAACAACCCCACGCCGTTTGCACGCCCTACTCGTCCCCCTCTTCTACTAGTACAGTACCTTACAACAGTTCGCTCCCAGTCGTCCCGTCCTTTCACATTACACCAGTTCAACTTCTCCTAACCCTCCTCCAACCATGGCCTCCCAAATCTCCATGGTCGCGGCTGAGTACCAGGTTAGAGCCATCACCGGCGATGAGTTCATCGTCATCTACACACGTGGATCCGCGACGGTGAAAGCATGCCTTGCTCGCTTCCTACGCATGTTCAATAGTTCAAAGGATGAGTGGGTCGCTAGGCTAGATGTTGAGTACACCACAGTCCTGGAAAGAGAGAAGATTCTAAAGGAGGCAGAGAAGAAGAAGCCCACCGTGATCCAGGTTTGCGTACATAACGTGTGCTCGGTCTACCACATATGCCATGCCGACGTTGAGTGCCAGGATTTTAAGAACTTTCTCAAGGACGAAAGAGTGAAATTCGTTACTATAGACTTTAGGAACGACAGGGATGTCCTAGGTCGGATAGGCCTCGTTGTAGGCCAGCCCTTTGATCTCTAGAAGGCAAGCCTGGGGTCCTCCTCTCAGCCTTCAATTCTGACCCTGGGAGCAGCCATGATTGATCCTTCGTAAGCTAAACTAAAGAAACCTCACCACGAGTTTCATCATGCATGGGAGTCGAAGACATTAGATGAAGATCGCATCATGTACGCAGCAATGGATGCCTACCTTTGTTTAAATGTCTACAACGGTTGGATGAAGAAGCTGAGTGAGGGAGTCCTGGATTAGGGGGTCCTCGGACAGCCGGACTGTTGGACTATGAAGATACAAGATCGAAGACTTCGTCCCGTGTCCGGGTGGGACTCTCCTTTGCGTGGAAGGCAAGCTTGGCAATTCGGATATGTAGATTTCCTTCTCTTAACCGACTCTGTGTAATCCTAGCCCCCTCCGGTCTCTATATAAACCGGAGGGTTTAGTCCGTAGGACGAGAACAATCAGAATCATAGGCTAGCTTCTAGGGTTTAGCCTCTACGATCTCGTGGTAGATCAACTCTTGTAATAATCATATCATCAAGATTGATCAAGCAGGAAGTAGGGTATTACCTCCATCGAGAGGGCTCGAACCTTGGTAAACATTGTGTCCCCCGCCTCCTGTTACCATTAGCCTTAGACGCACAGTTCGGGACCCCCTACCCGAGATCCACCGGTTTTGACACCGACATTGGTGCTTTCATTGAGAGTTCCACTCTGTCGTCACCATAAGGCTTGATGGCTCCTGCAATCATCTACAACGATGCGATCCAGGGTGAGGTTTTCCTCCCCGGACAGATCTTCGTGATTCGTGGCCGCCTGATCAAGGGCCAACTCGCTTGGCCGTCTGGAAGCCGATCGGCACGCCCGCCATTAGGTCAGGTTTGGAAGCCTGAACTACACCGCTGACATCCGCGGAGACTTGATCTTCGACGGATTCAAACCCATGACAGGCGTACCGAACAGTCACGATGAGCATGACTTAGATCTGCCATCGGACGGTGTTCGGGAGATCACACCTGCAGCTGCCCCGCCTCTAAATCCGGAGCAGATCGTGCCGTCCGAGGACGGGTGGATAGACCCCGCTGAGGGAGTCCCGGACTAGGGGGTGTCCGGATAGCCGAACTATCATCATCGGCCGGACTCCAAGACTATGAAGATACAAGATTGAATTCGTCCCATGTCCGGATGGGACTTTCCTTGGCGTGGAAGGCAAACTTGGCAATACGGATATGTAGATCTCCTACCATTGTAACCGACTCTGTGTAACCCTAGCCCTCTCCGGTGTCTATATAAACCGGAGGGTTTTAGTCCGTAGGGCACAACAACAACAACAACAACAATCATACCATAGGCTAGCTTCCAGGGTTTAGCCTCCTTGATCTCGTGGTAGATCCACTCTTGTACTACCCATATCATCAATATCAATCAAGCGGGAGTAGGGTTTTACCTCCATCGAGAGGGCCCAACACAGGTAAAAACATCGTGTCCCTTGTCTCCTGTTACCATCCGCCTAGACGCACAGTTCGGGACCCCCTACTCGAGATCCGCCGGTTTTGACACCGCATTGGTGCTTTCATTGAGAGTTCCTCATGCGTCACGATCGGGAAGGATGCCTCTTCCGCCTTTAAAGACGGTACCATTGCCAAAGGAGCTTTGGCCGCCGGCCAAACTATCCGGCTAGGTGCTTTCCTTATGACCGCCTGTTCGGCCGCCGCTTCAACGATGACATCTCGGGTCATCAAAAGCAATCTTCACGTCAACTCGGAATTCACCGAGCAGCTGGATTCGATGGAGCTCTCTTCCGTAAACAAGCTCTTGGATCGCATCGCCGCCCTGGGAGTTGCTACAGACTACGATCAGATTGGGCTTAAAACCGATCAGAGAGAGATTAACTCTCCCCAATTTACCCACCACATCGCGGTGGTAGAGGAACAAAGCGGCGACCCTTCTTCTGTATTAAAGACCAGTTATGTCCGGACTCCTGATCCCTCCATGCCGGATTCCCGCGGAGGGACGGACGTCAATCAAGTACTGAACCTAAAGTCAGGCAGCCGACCAGATTCGTTGGACAACGTCCAGCAATCCAGGCTTCCAAATTTGGAAACCTTTCGGCCCTTGAGCCTCAAGTTGGGCAGGGTTCCGGACTTAATTCCACCCGCCCACCCAAACATAAGCGATCTATCTCACATCCGGCAAGAGCCCATGGAGACAGTACATCATTACTGGGCCAGATTCCTCCTAGTTATGGACAGGATAAAGGACTAACGTGAGGAAAGTGCAATCTCAGTTTTCTGCAACAATTGCATGGACAAGGGAATCACTAACGCCATAAGTCGCCGCGCGAAATTACACGCTTCGCCAACCTGGCGTCCATAGTATGAAAGTACTGTGCGATGGAGAGTAGAGTACATGGAAAACCGAAACTAAGTTTTGGGACAATCCGGCTCCGAACACAACCCTAGTCTGAAACAAAAGGGTGCATCATGCTCAGGCACCCGGGACAAAAACCAAAAAGCAAAAACCCCATAAAGGGCACAGAACCGTACTGGAGGGATGGCTTAGCAGACCCTATAAAATCCATAGTACAGAGGGCGCCACTCCAACACATAGCCTTCGAGCATGTTGGATACTACGGCAGGTGGCCAAAAGTGGCGAAAAGCTTCTAGCCCCGAAAAACCAGCCTAATAGTACCAGTACGGTATTAATAGTCTTCGAGACTTTCGCATCAAATAATATGCGGAAACGAACAATCCGCAGCGTCGCCGAAGTCTACCAAGTAGCAACAACAAATCCATGGAGCGACACGGCTATCACTTTCAATACCAGCGATGAACCTAAATTCCGAACAGCCCGAGCACCAGCCGCATTGGTCCTCAGTCCAATAGTGGACGGCTTTCGTCTTACCAAGGTGCTCATGGATGGCGGAAGCGGATTAAACCTCATCTACGAGGAAACCCTTTGAAAAATGGAAATAGACTGGAGCCGCATTGAGCGAAGCAGCACAACCTTCAGAGGAATAATCCCTAGTCGGGAAGCACGCTGCACAGGAAAAATTACACTAGATGTGGTGTTCGGCTCGCCGGACAACTACAGGTCCGAGGAGGTCACGTTCCAAGTGGCCCCATTCAGCAGCGGATATCACACTTTATTAGGGCGAGAGGCATTCACAATTTTTCAAGCTATACCCCATTATGGGTACATGAAGCTCAAGATGCCCGGACCCAATGGAATCATCACTCTTGTAAGTGATCCGGACATAGCACTCCGCGCCGAAATAAGACAGCCGCACTAGCCCTAGAGGCACTATCCGAAGCCCTAGCGGCAGAGGAACTCACTGCGCTGCACTCCACGGTGAACAGGAACAATGTGATACTTGATAAGAGATCCAAGTCCACCTCTTTTAAACCAGTGGACGAAATAGTCAAATTCCAGGTCCATCCAACGGACCCCACAAAGGCGGCCTCCATTGGGGCACAATTAAACCCCGATGTAGACGCCGCACTACGAGAATTCTTCGGGAAAATTGGGACATTTTTGCCTGGCTCCCTTCAGATATGCCAGAATCCCACGCAGTCAAGCGAACACAGCCTAAACATCCTAAAAGGATTCAAGCCAGTCAAACGGGCTCTTTGGCGATTTTTCGAACCCAAAAGACAGGCAATGGGAGAGGAGCTAGCCAAACTATTAGAAGCCGGATTCATTAGAGATATAAAACATCCGAACTGGCTAGCGAACCTGGTGATGGTACCAAAAAAGGACAAATCCTGGCGCCTTAGTGTCGATTTTAAAGACCTTAACAAAGCCTGTCCAAAGGACCCTTTCCCTCTTCCCCGCATCGACCAAATCATCGATGCCACCGCAGGGCACGATTCATTCTGTTTCCTCGACGCATACTCCGGATACCATCAAATCAAGATGGCGGAAACAGACCAGGCCGCAACGGCATTCATTACTCCATACGGACCATTCTGCTTCAACACAATGCCCTTCGGACTCAAAAACGCCGGCGCAACATATCAGCTTATGATTCGGACATGTCTGGCTACCCAGATCGGCAAAACAGTGGAGGCATACATAGACGATGTGGTCGTTAAGACCAAACACGTCGAAACTCTAGTAGACGATTTGAGGCTCACATTTGACAACCTCCGAGCATATGACATTAAGCTCAACCCAGAAAAATGCGTTTTCGGCGTACCAGCCGGAAAGCTCTTGGGATTCATTGTATCCGGTAGAGGAATTGAAGCAAACCCAGCCAAGATCCGAGCTCTGTCACAATTGGATATCCCAAAAGACCTCAAACAAATACAAAAACTGACTGGATGTGTGGCAGCTCTAAGCCGCTTCATCTCCCGTTTGGGAGAAAAGGCATTGCCCCTCTATCGCCTCCTCCGGCGCACCGAACACTTCGAATGGACGGATGCTGCCATAGCCGGACTCGAAGAAAACTAGAAATTCATAGCTGACTAGCGTACGAACGAGTTGGTCAGGCTATGAATGAAGGCTACTACTCTTCAGGAAGAAGGTACTAATAGCTCGCTCAGAGGTTCAGTCAACTCCAACAAAGCAATAAGCACTAGGTTATCCACCCACCCGCCAGTTCGAATAGTCGGTTTCCTCCCCTTCCGCTCAAGCTAAAGGTTCTGGGCTACGGCTTCCGGTTCCGTCATGCCTCTTTCGATGTGAGGCAAGCGATGAACGAGTAGATGCTGCCCTTAGACCAATTTTCTCTTTCGGTAGCTGACACCGAGATGCATATTGGCAACAAATCCGGTCCTGGCCGCGCCCAACCTGGGCAAACCGATGTTATTATATATCGCGGCAACACATCAAGTTGTCGGTCGGTACTTTCGTCGTCGAGAGAAATGAAGGACACAAATTCCCTCTTCAAAACCAGATGTACTACGATCCATCATTAACCCCATGCAAGTCCCGTATCCACATTATCAAAAGATAGCATACGCGGTGTTCATGGCATCCCGGAAGCTGTGACACTACTTCCAAGAGTGTTCGATAACAGTTGCCTCCGAAGTACCTCTCAACGACATTATAAACAACCTCGACGCGACGGGCAGGATTGCAAAATGGGCCATTGAGCTCTTACCATTCGACATAACCTACAAACCATGGCGAGCTATAAAGTCGCAAGTTTTGGCCGACTTCATCGCCGAATGGACCGAAGCCGAACTCCCTAAAGAGTACGGCGCATACTCCAATTGGATTATGCATTTCGACGGCTCCAAAATATTGGTCAGCTTGGGGGCTGGCGTCGTATTGACGTCCCCAACCAGAGACACAGTCCAATACGTACTTCAGATAATGTACACGGACTCCAACAATGCAGCCGAATATGACGCCCTCCTACATGGTCTCCGGATGGCAATCTCCATGGGTATTCAACGCCTAGAGGTGTGTGGGGATTCAAACCTCGCAATATCCCAAGTAAACAGAGACTTTGACGCCAAGGATCCGAAAATGGCAGCCTATCGTAACACCGTCTTAAAAATGTCAGCTCGGTTCGAAGGACTCGAATTCCACCATGTAGCCCGGGATAATAACCATGCAGTCGACGTGTTGGCACGCATCGGCGCAAAACGCGACGCCATCCCTCCAAACATCTTCCTGGAGCGGCTCTTTAAGCCATCCGTATTATGGGAAGAGGAGTCCGGAAATAACAACCCGGAACCAACCGTACCACCCAACACGGAACATTCTGACACAATCGATGGCTCACCAATGAAATAACACCTTCATACGAAATAATGGCAGTAATTGCCCGTGGATGGAACCATTCCTAGCCTACTTAATTAGGCAGAACTTCCCAAGACCAAAATGAGGCCCCCGCATAGTTCGGCGATCTAAAGCCTACAAGGTCCATGAGGGAGAACTTTATAAGAAAAGCACAACCGGAGTCCTTCAAAGGTGCATCTCCGAAGAAGAAGGGCGAAATCTCCTGGCTGAAATTCACGCCGGACTCGGCGGGCACCACGCTGCAGCCCAGGCCCTTGTGGGCAAGGCCTTCCATACAGGATTTTATTGGCCGACTGCCCGGGCAGATGCTCATGACTTAGTCCAACGATGCGTCGGTTGCCAGCTCTTTGCTAATCAAAGCCACATGCCACCCAACGCCCTCAAAACTATACCCATCACCTGGCCGTTTGCAGTCTGGGGGCTTGACATGGTTGGACCCCTTAAAGGGGGAACCCACAAGCAAAAATTAGGGGTGGAAACGGATCGGATGCGGATCGGATAGTGCTCTTACCACTTCCATTTTCATATTTTCAAAATGAATACGAATGCGAATACGGATGTTATCGGATACGGATGCGGCTCGGATGTTATTCGAATACGGATACGTATCGGATGTTTTCTTCATTCGGAACATATACGAATAATAGCGACATATTGCTTAAGTATATTAGTCAATAGCTACATGACATGAAATAATCAACTTGTGACATACAATAATTCAATGATAAATAGGTTTATGAATAAATACTAATGTGATGCGTAATAATTTCTAAGTTTAACCATACAAAGAGTAAATTTTGGCCACTTATTTGGCTTTTATGTTGGATAATTGGAATATTGGGGCTAGAATTTTGAGAATTATCTCCCATAATCTTATTCGGATACGGATATATCCACTTCCATATCCATATTTGTGTCAAAATCTCATACCATATTATATTTTTTATTTGTTAAATAAATTCGGATACGGATAATTTCCATTTCCATTTTGGTTCGGATGCGGATGTTTCGGATATGAATAGGCATTTTGTCGAATACGAATATCGGATATTTCGGATTATCCGCTACCACTTTCCACCCCTAGCAAAAATACCTATTGGTCATGGTGGATAAATTCACCAAATGGATAGAGGCCAAGCCGGTTAAAACGGACGAATCTGTACCTGTGATAGACTTCATATCTGGGGTAGTACACCGTTATGCCGTCCCCCACAGCACCATACTGATAACGGCACAAACTTCACGACCGACGAGGTTAAACTCTGGTGCAAAAACATGGGCATCAAGCTTGACTACGCTTCAGTCTATCACCCTCAAACTAACGGTCAAGTCGAACGAGCAAATGGTTTAATCATGAGCGGCATTATACCCAGGTTAGTGCGGTCCCTCACGGAATCTAACACACACTGGGTGGAGGAGCTCGACTCCGTACTCTGGGGGCTGCGGACCACGCGAAATCGTACTACCAGATTCACGCCATTCTTTACGGTATACGGCGCAGAGGCAGTTTTGCCCTGCGATATAATCCATGACTCACCTCGAGTGCGCATGTACGAAGAAAGAGAAGCCGAGTTGGATCGGCAGGACAGTTTGGACGTATTGGAGGAGGAGCGCGACGTGGCAAAGGCTCATTCTCGCATTCTATCGCCAGCGAGCTCAAGATATCAAAGCGAGAAGCACGGGCCAAAACTTACAATGTTGGCGAACTAGTTCTACGCTTTGGGACAAGAAAAAGGACAAACTCAAGCCCAAATGGGAAGGTCCTTCATCATCGACCAAGTCCTGATCGGCAGAGCATACCGTCTCAAACGATCGGACAACCGACTCAAGCCGAACCCATGGAACGCAGCCCGCCTCCCAAGATTCTACGCCTAGCGCGGACTCGAGTTCGCCTCCTTCCTCCGTCCACATTTTATACTTCAGTTGTCTTTTGTTTCTCTCTTTTCTCCCCACTTTTTCATAAAGCCTTTGAGGGCTGATCTGCGCATTGTTCGCATACACTTGACATGCCACTCGCACTCATTATACCTGGGGGCTTCTTTAACAGAAGCTTATTTATACGGGCTTTATGCCCAACACATGTGTCAAACTTCCGCATGTACCTTTTATTCACCATTATATGCATCGATATGACTTAAGTTTTGGCCAAGCTGGGTAGCTGCCCTATGCTTACCCCTCGTTCCCGATTGTTCGGCTAGGAGGTAAAGGGAGCACCTCTGCGATTGTTACTGCCGGGTCAGCCGGATGTGTACCTCAAACTGGGTGAAGCCGAAAGCTAGCGTTCTTAAGAGAATATTCGGTCGGTGACTTGAAAGATGATTTCTTATTTATTTATTTATCTGCCCCCAGATGTTTTTCTGCTCTTTTCGCAGTCCGGACATGCACTTTAGGGCATGCCTCCCAGGGAAAGGAACCTCTAACGGAACTATTCTCCCTGGAAGATGTTTCTTACTAACCATGTAATATAACTTAACTAGCTCGGCACTTGTCTGATAAAGCACTAATGACCCCTACGCCTGGTCTCCATGCATGCACCGATTTTTTCATAACCGTGGGTATTCGGACACACTCCGGACTCTAGGGTCCCGAGGTTGAAGCGAAAAGGTCCGCAAAGACAAACGATCTACAATCCGGCTAGAAGGCATTATACATGTCATTTTAAAATACAACTCAAATCGACTGATTGTACTCCTCTTCAATCTCATCTAACAGGCTGTCTAACTTACAGTCCCGTTGGAAATACTTAGCGGCCAACTCTACTTGGCCGTACATCAAGCTCACAGGGATCTCCTTCCCATCAGGCCCCACAGGTCCGACCTCGGCCATGTGGTTCGGATCCGCCTTTGTGTACCGCGTCTTCACCATGGCCCAGGCCTCCCTGGCGCCTTGACGGCAGGCCGATATCTTCCATAGGCGGAAGCGCTGCCGTGCTCCCTAAAGCTTCTCCGCAAGCCCCCCCAAGGCCCTCGGGTAGGGAGACGGACGGCCATAAGGCCTGGGCGACGCCACTCATCGCCTGCCGAACACGTTCATGCAGTTGCACTAGCTCGGGAAGTTGGTCACCTGTTGAACCGGGCATTTCCTCCGCAGGGCAACCTGTGAGCACACCTACAGACACATTCCTGTCAATCGACTTCCTCGCCGAACTCTTCTTTTCAAAAGAGTTTGCTCAAGCACTCTTCAGATGCCGCGACGGTTACCGATTCTCCTTCACGAGCTGCATACCGGGCCCAAGACCTTTTAGCTCTTCTCCAAGCTGGGTGTGGGCATCTTGGAGTTTGTTCCTCTCCTGCTGCACCTTCATAAGCACCTTCTCACCGGCCTTCAGCTAGCGCAGTAGCTGTTGCTTGTCCGGATCAAGTCCGGCAACATCTGCAATATTATTGTCAGACTTATACGCACACCGCACACCGCTTATCCTTTTGAAATATGTGTTACCGGAGGGGGTCTCTGTGTCTCCTCCTGCGACAGCTAGTGCGGCCTCAAGTTGGGCCTTGCACTCTTGAAGCTCCTGGGAAAGTTGGGTATTCTTCTCCGTAAGATCCTGCACATCAAATGATCCTTAAATCAGTTATTCCAACTACTTTAAGTCTCGAGGGCTACTGGCATATATAACTATTAAAACTCCTTACCCGTATGTCTTTCACATACTGCTCCGTGGCTCTGGTTAAACCATCTTGAGCGGCACGGAGGTGTGCGTCTCCTGCATTAAAGGCATTCAACGCCTCTGGGGAGAAACACGCGTCACGAAGAACAGTCCGGCGGCGCATATGATTCATGGCGCTCTCCACCTCAGACCTGGTGGCGGACAGCCTGTCGGCATCCTCCGTTGGAGGAGCATCCGACTCGCGCCTTGCGCTCGCCTCCCCCTCCGGACCAGGTGTTGGAACCTGGCTGGCGGAGGCTTGGTTGGCAACCTCTCTGGGCACAGTCCGGCGAGCGCTCTTTCTCCTGGAAAAGTCATGAGCATTAATGTACCTCCCAGGAATCTTTCCCTTAAAACGGTGGCGTGCCATACCGTTGCGGCGACGTTTCAATTCGCACCGCACCCCTCTTCCGCCTGCTGGGCCGAACTGACCCTGGTTGGTCAGCCGCCGCGGGATCAGCTTCCCGCCTTGAAGGCACCTCCTACGAGACACTGTTGGTATACGGTGGTCAGAAATAATCACGGACAAAGTAATGGTGTCAGGGCTCCGGTCATAATTACCTGAGAAGCCGGAGATAAACCGGGGTAGTCAGCCGTAATGGCGACTAGAGCATTGTCCATGCTAAGTTGGTGGATCACCCCATCAATCAGCTCCACCTTTATGTCCGGATCCTCTTCGGAGGCCGGATCAAGGGATCTTCCCGGATCCTCTGGTTGTGGAGCCGGACTGTGTATGCCCTCCACATCCCGGCGCAGTTCCTACGTCAAAATCATAAAGTAAGACACTTAACTTTGAAAGCACGGATCGGATAGATAAACGTTCGCTTACCCAGCTCCAAGGGTTATTCATAGAGAATCCGTTCAATGGACTCGTTTGGAGGAAGTCCTCCTTCTCCCCCTTGTACAAGCCGGACAGGATCTTCACCAGATCGGCGGCCGATCCCGGCCCCTTGCGGCCATGACGGGTGGCGTCATTCTCCCCGTTGAAATCCCACATGGGGTGGCCCCTATATTTGAGGGGCTGCACCCCTTGCATAATGCACGTGGCCATGACTCCAATCATGGTCAATTCGGAATGAGCCAGCAACCTTATCCGGCCCATCAGATAATGGACGCTCCTGTCATCTTCCCGCTGAGGGCTCATGGGCGCCAACTCAGCGTTTCTTCAGAGGCGCTATAAACTCCGGAGGCCGATCTGAACTGGGTCCGCAAAGGGCGTCTTCCATATAAAACCATTCAAGGCCGCCTCTTGGACGCTTTCTTCGGGTTCGAATAGATATCCGGTCCCGGCGATGCGCCATATTTTGGCTCCGCCCACTTGATATGTCGACCCCTCATGAGAACGGGGTACGAGGCAAAACAATCTCTTCCACAGCGCAGAATGGGGCTCGATGCCCAAGAACAGCTCGCAAAGAGCTACGAAAACCGCAATGTGCAGAATGGAGGCGGGCATAAGGTGATGAAGCTGGAGTCCGTACAACTCCAGAAGCCCCCGGAGAAACGGATGTACAGGAAATCCGAGCCCCCTTATTAGATAAGGGACGAAGCACACTCGCTCTCCTTTGGAGGGACTGGGGGGTGTTCTCCGCCTGCTTTCCACCTTTGTAGGTGGCCAGCCCAGCTCGAACCGGGACCATAAAGGCCGGAGGTAGGTATCCCTCCGCTTGGAGCGTCACCAGCTCGCTGTGCGGGACTGAACATCTCCTCCAATCTCCTGACTGAGGGCTGGGAGCACGAGAGGAGGAGCCGCGTCGACAGTCCATGATGGAGTGGGTTTTTGTCAGAAGCACTCCGATGAGTACTCGCGGAAGGAGGATGGTGTGATTTGGATCTGGATTCTTGCCTCTCTTATAGGCAGCTTATCCGCGCAGCTTGGGGGTAAAATGTAAAATACCGGCCTTTCGCATTAAATGCGACCGTGGAAGAGGGCCATTATTGGGCGTGGAAGCCAAGGAGCGCAACATTTATAAGGAAGCCGGACACTATTCGGCAAGCACATGGAATTTGGAGGAGAACCCGCCTTGTAACGCCGAAGACTATATACGCGTCGGACTCGTCGTCATTGAAACCTGGTTCGGGGGCTACTGAGGGAGTCCCGGACTAGGGGGTGTCCGGATAGCCGAACTATCATCATCGGCCGGACTCCAAGACTATGAAGATACAAGATCGAATACTTCGTCCCGTGTCCGGATGGGACTTTCCTTGGCGTGGAAGGCAAGCTTGGCGATATGGATATGTAGATCTCCTACCATTGTAACCGACTCTGTGTAACCCTAGCCCTCTCCGGTGTCTATATAAACCGGAGGGTTTTAGTCCGTAGGACACAACAACAACAACAACAACAATCATACCATAGGCTAGCTTCTAGGGTTTAGCCTCCTTGATCTCGTGGTAGATCCACTCTTGTACTACCCATATCATCAATATCAATCAAGCAGGAGTAGGGTTTTACCTCCATCGAGAGGGCCCGAACCTAGGTAAAAACATCATGTCCCTTGTCTCCTGTTACCATCCGCATAGACGCATAGTTCGGGACCCCCTACTCGAGATCCGCCGGTTTTGGCACCGACACCCGCCATGGAGGCCGCACACTCATCGGCGATAGAGCCGAACACAGACTTCGCCTCCAATGAGGACTGTGTCATCGGACCCTCGGACTCGTCTCTGGCCATAGGCTCCGAACCGCTCGCATCCGTGCCTATCGAATCTGATTGGGCACCGATCATGGAGTTTACCTCCACGGATATCTTTCAGCATTCGCCTTTGGGTGACGTGCTAAATTCACTAAAATCTCTCTCCCTGTCAGGAGACTCTTGGATGAACTATGTCTGGCTTGAGTGGGAAGCGGACGACAAAGAAATTCGTTCCCCACCCACCACCCACTTAATAACCACTGTCGATGACTTAACCGACATGCTTGATTTCGACTCCGAAGACATCGACGGTATGGATGACGATGCCGGAGAAGAATAGGAACCACCGCCCACAGGGCGCTGGGCAGCCACCTCATCATATGATATATATATATATATATATATATATATATATATATATATATATATATGGTGGATACACCCAAAGAAAGCAATGGCGATGAGGCAACGAAGGATAACTCCCTTGAGAAGCAATCTAAGCACTGGCGTCATCGGCGCCACTCTAAGCCCTGTCCTGGTAAAAATAGTGATACCGGCACAAGCGACAATAGCACTCCGGATAATGCCGAAGATGAAAACAATCCCGCCCAGCCAACCTTCGAGCAAGCCGGACAGGGGGATGGGCAAGCTAGCCCTGATGAACAGGCAACGGATGGAGAATCGGAGGACGACAATTACATGCCCCTCTCCGAAGACGAGGTGAGCCGCGTCGACGAATAATTTATCATGCCTGAGGATCCCGTCGAGCAGGAGCGCTTTAAGCGCCGTCTTATAGCCACTGCAAAAAGCCTGAAGAAAAAGCAGCAGCAGCTTCAAGCTGATCAAGATCTGCTAACTGATAGATGGACCAAGGTCCTGGCAGCCAAGGAATACGGACTCGAGCGCCCAACCAAAAGTTACCAAAAGCGCTGGTTGTTACCTCAACTCGAGGAGGAGGCACTAGAGCCTACATTACCAACGCAGGATGCGGCTGACCGGACACCTCGTGGCCGAGACAAAGCGGCGTATCAGCCCGAAGTACAGCCCGCACCCCGTCGCCAAACAAGCAAAAACACGAAGGCCTGGGGCAACACGCATGACCTGCGAAACAAATTGAACAAAGCAGGACAGTCAAGATCGATCTACGGATCACGGGGGCGCGCCCCAACACGTGACGATGACCGTCATGCCGGATACACTAAATACAAATCCGGGCGGGCCGAATACAACAGACCAGACTCATTGGAAATGCGTCGTGATGTAGCCCGGCATAGAGGCACCGCACACCCCCTATGCTTCACTGACGAAGTAATGGATCATGAATTCCCAAAAGGGTTTAAGCCCGTGAATATTGAGCCCTATGATGGGGCTACATACCCTGCGGTATGGATAGAAGATTTCTTTCTCCACATTCACATGGTTTGCGGGGATGATCTACACGCCATTAAGTACCTCCCACTAAAACACAAGGGACCAGCTCGGCATTGGCTGAATAGTTTGTCGGCAAACTCCATCGGAAGTTGGGAGAACCTGGAAAACGCATTCCTGCATAATTTCCAGGGCACTTATGTGCAACCACCGAATGCTGATGATTTAAGTCACATAACCCAACAGCCCGGAGAGTCATCCGGGAAATTCTGGACTCGGTTCCTAACTAAAAAGAACCAAATTGGCGAATGTCTGGATGCTGAAGCCCTAGCAGCCTTTAGACATAACATCCATGATGAGTGGCTTGCTCGACACCTCGGCCAAGAGAAGCCGAAGTCCATGGTAGCCCTCACGACACTCATGACCTGCTTTTGCACGGGCAAGGATAGCTGGTTGGCTCGTAGCAATATCACAGCAAGCCTGGCACATCAGAGGCCAGAGATAGCAACCGCAAGCCCCAACGCAACAAACACAAGCATCGCAATAATGGCGATAACGCCAAGGACACAGTCGTCAATGCTGGATTCAGTGGCTCTAAGTCCGGTTAGCGGAAAAAGCCATTCAAAAAGAACAATCTGGGCCCGTCCAGTCTGGATGGCATACTCAACTGTCCATGCCAAATTCATGGCACCCCAGGAACACCAGCCAATCATATCAACAGAGAATGCTGGGTCTTCAAACAAGCTGGCAGGTCAGATGCCGAAAACAAGGAGAGGGGATCTCAAAGCGATGACAATGATGAGGAGCCCCGGCCACCGAACATAGGAGGGCAGAAGAAATTCCCCCCGCAAATCAAAACGGTGAACATGATAAACACCACCCACATTCCCAATCTGGAATGGATGTGCACTCTTAGGGATGTCGACGCAATGGAGCCAGTCGCCCAAAATATAACCTATGGCCGATCACCTTTGACCGTACGGATCGTCTGACCAATACCAGTCAGGAAAATTCAGCCGCACTAGTCCTTGACCCAATAATTGACGGATTCCACCTCACACGAGTCCTTATGGACGGAGGCAGCAGTCTAAACCTGCTATATCAGGACACAGCATGCAAGATTTGTATCGATCCTTCAATAATCAAGCCCACTAAAACCACCTTTCAAGGTGTTATACCAGGTGTGGAGGCCCGGTGTATAGGCTCCATCACTCTGGAGGTAGTCTTCGGATCACCGGACAATTACTATACCGAAGAGTTAATCTTCGACATCATCCCTTTTGCAGTAACTATCATGCACTGCTCGGACGAACCGCGTTTGCTTGATTCAACATGGTGCCACATTATGCCTACCTTAAGCTCAAGATGCCCAGTACACGCGGCACCATAACAGTTAATGGCAAGGCCGAACGATCCCTCTGTGTCGAAGAGTATACCAATGCCTCAACGATTGAAGCAACAAGCGACATATTTCAATTGAACCTTGAGTCGACAGCCAAGCTCCCGGACACCGTCAAAGGAGTCTGAACTACTTCGCGGCAGGATAGCCCGGCTCGTCCGGAGCTCAATTAAAACACTCCGGCAAAAGCTAGGATAGGCCACACACTGCGGCTTAACTGCTCCATGGCACACAAACGTTTTTTGCATTTTCTTTGCAGGTTCGCTTTTGCGCAGGCCAGGACTGGCGGCATGGAGACCAGACCCATGAACGGACGGGAAACATCTCGAATGCATAGGGAATCCTTAGATATTCCCCTCGACGACCATCCGATTACACCCTAGATCTCCACATAGCCTCCTCCCGCCTGGTCTCAGCAGGTTCCGAAGTCATATTTATTTTTATCACATTACCTGTACTCATACGCATCGACGTGTTATTCAATTACAACATGTGGCTTTATATGACGCTTATCTGCTGTTGTTTCTTATTGACACTCTTTGTCAAAATGGCATCTGTACACCACGATATGCCTTAATATGTCAGGGGCTTCATTGTACCCATAATACATCAATAAAGTCCGAACACCTTCATGGTCATTTGGCACCCCGAACTTATAGCAATATATGCATCAGCTCCGAATCATGTCTTGGGTAAATAGTTGGGTTTGCCCGGCTCCCATGTTTTGCTGCCTTAAGTTCCGCTATATCGGCTAAGGCGGCACAGGGAGAACTACAGCGATTGTGTCCCGGTTCTTCCGGACGAGCGCCTCGATGAAAGCGAAAGCCGAAACTGTCATGATACGGCGAGAGCTGGTCAGCTGTTCGAGAGGTTGTAAAATCTTTAAGGATTTCTTCTGCATTATGCGATAACTAATGTAGCGTGCGATGGATCGGCTTTTCTCCCGATCAGGTGCTTATAGAGCCCCTCGTGCGGTCTTCCGAACACCAGGGGTTGCGACCTTTCTTTTGTCAAACTCCTATGGCTAAGTGAGAGTGATAAAGCCTTATAGTCCGATTGCCTGGTTCGTTGCGCTGAGCACCTCCTTCAAGGACCCCAAGACTGCGATAAAGAGTGCTCAGGTTTATCCCGAACACCCCCATACTTCCTATGTGGGGCAGAAGCTGACGACTGGCCAACTCTCAGGATTAATATATAAAACGGTCTCGCATGAGGATTTTTTTTTCAAATAGCAGGCAGTAAATAATAGAAATGACCTTCCACATTACAAAGGACAACATGACTGTATTCATGGGAATATAATGTCCTTGGTGCATTGCTCCGCCGCAAGGCGGGATCCTTTCAGGACACTATCATAATATAACTCGGGCTTGCGGTGCTCCTTCCCCCCCCCCCCGGCGGTCCCTCGGTCATCAGCTTTCCAGCGTCCATCTTCGCCCAGTGCACCTTTGCGCGGGCGAAGGCCATTCGCGCACCCTCCATATAAACCAACCGCTTGATGACTTCAAGTCGATGGCAGGCACTCACAAGCCGCTTTACGAGCCTGAAGTAACTACTGGGAATTGGCTCGGCAGGCCACAGCCGGATAATTAAATCCTTCATGGCTAGTTCGGCCGCCTTATGCAATTCGATCAACTGTTTCAGTTGATCGGCAAAAGGCAATCGGATAATTGGCGCCGAGATCTGCGACGGTAAGAGCTTCTCCATGATGTTCCTTTCTTCGGCTCGGTAGAATTGGGCGGCATCAGATATGCTATGGGGCAGCTCCGCAAATACCCTTGGAGAAATCCTAACTCAAATTAGAAACGTGATTTTCTCCTCAAATACTTGCTTTACATAGAAAAAGCCTTACCCGCCGCGATCTTCCTCGCCTCCTGGATATCCTGCAGGGCACCTTGGGATTCCCCCCGGGCATCGCGTGCGGCTTGATGAGCCTTGGTGAGTTCGGATTCTTTCTCCGTTAAGCTCTGCTCCAAGGTCTCGCATTTCTTCACGGCCTCTTGAAGCTCTTGCTCAGCTTCAATAACCATGTCCTCGTGCTTCTCACGAAGAGCCTGCTCTGCGGCTGCCTTTTTCTCGGCCTCGGCCATAGCCTTGTTAAGAGCCTCGACTTCGGTCACCGCCCCTAGAGCAAACCATGAACATATTTTTATCATACTAAATATTCGTTCGCGCTAAACGCGCGCAAGGTATTTTGCATACCTTGTTTATCCTCCAACTGCTTTTTCAATTGGCCAAGTTCCTCTTTGGCCTGCTCCAGACTCTGCTTCAGTCAAGAGACTTCCGCAGTATGAGAGGTGGCAGGCGCTACAGACGCATGCTTACGAAGAAAAAGAGGGAGAGATGCCATAAAGTGAGTGTCGGTGTCAAAACCGGCGGATCTCGGGTAGGGGGTCCCGAACTGTGCGTCTAGGCGGATGGTAACAGGAGACAAGGGACACAATGTTTTACCAGTTTGGGCCCTCTCGATGGAGGTAAAACCCTCGTCCCGCTTGATTAATATTGATGATGTGGGTAGTACAAGAGTAGATCTACCATGAGATCAAGGAGGCTAAACCCTAGAAGCTAGCCTATGGTATGATTGTTGTAATGTATGTTGTCCTCACGGACTAAAACCCTCCGCTTATATAGACACCGGAGAGGCTAGGGTTACAGTGGGTTACAATGGTAGGAGATCCACATATCCATATTTCCAAGCTTGCCTTCCACGCCAAGGAAAGTACCTTCCGGACACGAGCCGGAGTCTTCAATCTTCTATCTTCGTAGTCTTGGAGTCCGGCGGATAATGATAGTCCGGCTGTCCGGACACCCCCTAGTCCAGGACTCCCTCAGTAGCCCCTGAACCAGTCTTCAATGATGATAGGTCCGACGTGCATAATGCTTGGCGTTGCAAGGCGGGTTCCTCCCTTGAATAATCCAGAGAAGATGATGAACACCAGGATAGTGTCCGGCTCTGCAAAAATAATTTCCACGTTCCACCGTAGAGAGAATAAAACATATACACTAGCTCAATCTGCTGACGTATTATACGGCGTGACATCACACCGCTACCAAGCCCTTGTTCGAATCGTTTTTTACTTATTCCACCTCAGCACGTGTAGCGAAGCGGTTTCCCTTGCACGTCTTGTCAAAGCAGAGATCGTGTTTCCCTTTATTCCGGGATTCTCATCAATATGGACGTGGGTAACCCAACCGCGCCATTGATGGTGGCGCTTGGGAGATAAGCGAGTTTTACCAGGCTGGTGATGTACGCATAGTTTAGTCCGCCTGTATATATGGGATAAGGATTTACCTTCTCACCTACGCCTTCTTCCTCCTTTGCTTATCCATCCCCGCGCACTCAAGCTCCAACGCTCAAGCCTGCACATCTCGCCACGACCTTCTCCGAATATGTCCGGAGCGGGAGGTAAATGGTTGGTCTCCACCGCTAAGGAGGAAGACATCACCAAGCTGCGCGACGCCGGATACCTTTCCAGCGATGTCGCGCATCAGCTGCCCGACGCGGGGCAGCTCATCCCTACCCCCGGGCCTCATGAGAGGGTCGTCTTCCTCCCCCACTTCCTCCGCGGACTGGGCTTTCCACTCCATCCATTTGTCCGGGGGCTCATGTTTTACTACGGCCTGGATTTCCACGATCTGGCGCCGAACTTCGTCCTCAACATCTCGGCGTTTATCGTCGTGTGTGAGGCCTTCCTCTGCATCCAGCCCCACTTTGGCTGTGGCTCAAGACCTTCAACGTCAAGCGAAGGTTGTGAAGGGCACGCATAAGCGGAATCTTGGAGGCGCCATGTTGGGTAAACTGCCCAACGTCCCTTGGCTAGAAGGGACCTTCGTGGATTCCGTCAAGGGTGGCAATCGGGTGGTTCTACATCACGAGCGCGTGAGCCTACATGGGCGGCGGCCCCGAATTTAGATCTGGAATCCCCACGCAGCTCACCTCCCGGAAGAGAAGGGCCTGCGGTGGGGCGATCCGGTGGAGGTGACGGACTCGGCGTGCATCAAGAAGATGGTGAGCAATAGGCTCCGGCTCATCGACGTGGTCCAAGTCATGCTCCTCCAGCGGATTCTCCCATGCCAAGAACGGGCATTCAATCTGTGGGAGTTCAATCCGGAACAGCACCAGACGCTAAGCGGGCTCTTCGACACAACATACGAAGGTGCCTGGAGGGTGCTGTTCAAGGGCGCCAAATCCCTCGCATCCGAGACGAAAGATCGCGGATTCAGCGCGCAGTGTCCAATTGACGCGGTAAGTGGTTCAACCCCATTACAGGACACTTGCGATAATTAGATTGACTCTAGTGAGGTTTTAATCCGTTTCTTCCTTTGACAGGAATGGATGGAGAAGGCCAAGCTGCTCATCAGCCCGGCCCCCATGCCAGAAGACCTAGTGGATGCCCGTTTAGCAGGGCTGCTGGTTCCGGCACCGCACGTGGTGTCGGAGAAGAAGGCCAAGAAGGTGGCCACGGGGACTCGAAAGAGTTCCCGTGTCAAAGGCCGGACGACAACGAGGACTCCTCCCACGAAGACGAGGAGGAGGTATTCTCTCCCGGAGGAGGGAGAGAAGAAAAGGAAGGCTTCCCCAACTGGGGAGGCCGAAGGGTCCAAGAGGGGGAGAACTATCCCCCCGGACAGTTCCGCCAACATCAACGTTGGCGAGGATGAGTGGCCTCCAAGGGCCAGGCATCCGGCAGGATCGTAAGTATTCGGATCATTTATATGCCGTATATTGTATGTCATGCGGTGTCCTTCTAACGCCGCATTCTGCCTGTAGTCCGGCCGTTGACGATCTTCCCGACTCGATGGCGGTCGTTAGCCTCGTCGGATGTAAATTCCATCCCGACCGCCTCTACCCCACGCCGATGAGGGGCCGAGGTGGGATCCCAGAGGGACCCATCAGAGGAGGCTCCGAGGTGTTAGGCAGCCTCCGGACATCGTGCCGGACTCTACACGGAACCCGTAGTGGCTCCAGAGTCCGCAAGCTGCCCTTCAAAGAAGGGCAGGACCATGACGCCGCGGCTTCCGGCCCATTCGGGCGCCGGATAGCTGCTGGGGCGCTTAAAGGCGCTTCCATCGAGGAAGAACACCGCACCGTCATGAGTGCGGTGATTGAGAAGGTTCAGCTCGCCACAAGCGGGCTGACCAAGCTTCGCAGCAGCCTTCTAACAGCTTTGAGGTAAGAAGTTAAAGTTATGTAATGTAATACCACATAGACAAGAGCCCTCGATGCTTAGTTCGATGTTCGGAAGGAAAAGCCGGACTAAGGATCTAACAAGATATACGCAGGTTGCTAAAAATATGTCAATATGGGTTTGCAGGCGCTGCGCTTGCCTCTCTGCCGTTAATGGCGGAGGTCGAAGTGCTGAAGAAGGATCTCGAGCGGTCCGAGCAAGAGCTCGGCCATGCGAAGAAGCAGCTCGAGGAGAAAGAAGGTGAGTAACACCTCTTTGAATAAGTACCTTACAGAAAAGGATTTTGGTTGCAAACAAAATTAACAAGGATAATATGTGTATTGCAGGGGCCACTAAGGAGGTGGCAGCCCTGAAGAATGCCGTGTCCGCGGCCGAACGCAATGTGGCCATGGAACGGGCTGAGCGAGAAAAGCAAGTGGCGCTGGTGGCGGAAGTTCGGCAAGAGCTCCAGGCTCTCATGGAAAAGCATGAGAGTTTGGAGCGTGACTCCAAGACTCGAGAGTCCGAGCTTGCCTCGGCTCTTGAAAGTGCCAAGTCCGCCAAGGCCGGGGCCCAGAGGGCCCTTCAGGAGGTCGAGGATATAAAGAAGATAGCTGCGGGTAAGGCGTTTTTCATGCAAAGCAAGCATGTTAATGTGAATTACCGGATACTTACCCAAATTCGGAGCTCTCCAGGGGCGTTTGCAGATATGCCGCGTAGTGCATCTGATGCCGCCGCATTCTATCGTGGCGAGGAGGGGAGCTTGACGGAGATGGTCTTCGGTCTCGAAGACGTGAGGCCGCCATCCGTGCCCCAAGCGACCAGCTGAAGCAGCTGGTCGAACTCCACAAGGTAGCTGAGGAGGCCATGAAGGGTCTCATAGTCCGGCTGTGGCCTGGACAGGCCATGCCAGGAAGCTACTTTGGCCTTGTGCGGCGGCTGTTGGATGCATGCCCCAGGCTGGACGTCATCAAGCGCTCCGCCTGTATTGAAGGCGCTCGTCGGGCCCTTGCCCGCATAAAGGTGCAATGGGGCAAACTGGATGCGGAGAAGCTTCTCACGGATCCACCGCCGCCGGGCAAGGAGCATCGCAAGCCGGAGTGATATTATAAAGTTGTCCTGAAGGGAGCCTGCGATATTGCAGATGAGTGCCCCCGAAATGTAATCTTTGAGTGAACTCGCTGTATTTTTATACTGGGCGCTGAAACTTCGTTTATATGCGCCATGAGCAACGCTTGTTTTATTTAAAATATTACCTTCTGTGCGGCCGTTTGTTAAATCGAGAGATGGCAAGTCATTGGCTTCACCCCCAAGCCACGTCTTTGGGGTGTTCGGTGAGAAACTTGAGCACTCTTGTTCCCATTTTTGGGTCCATCTAGGGAGGCGCTCAACACGACGAACAAGGCAACCGGACTTATAATGCTTGAACACTCTCACTTAGCCATAGAATTCTATAATTTTAAATTTCGGCGAAGCCCCTGGTATTCGGAAGACCGAATCCGGGGCGCTATCCACGCCTTCATCGGACATCATCCGGAACTTCGCTCGAAGCGGCGTGAGTCTTTAAGGACCGAAGAACCTCTTGAACAGCGACCGTCTCTCGCCATATCATGCCGCCGTTTTAGCTTTCTCCTCGAGGCGTTAACCCGCTCAACCGGGCGTGTCGCGATGGTTCTCCCAGTGCTACCTTAGCCGACGGAACGGAACGTAAGGCACCAAAACATGGGAGCCGGGCAAACCCAACTATTGACCAAGACATGATTCGGAGCCGATTCATATAACGCTATAAGTTCGGGGTGCCGCACTTGTGAAAGTTTTCGGACTTAATCACACCATAATCTGGGGAACATGAGCCCCTGGCGTATTCGGCCGTACCAAAATGTACGGGTGCAAGATGTTATATAATGAACATATAAAAGATAACGCAATTGCAATAAAAACGTGTTGCATTATTTATGAAAGGAAGTCTGCTAATAGAGCGGACTGATACAAATAGTGCGGTAAGCAAGGGATTTGGACTAAGTAAACACGTCCCCCTCCAGGGATAAGCTGCAGACTTGGTGTATGTAATTGAATTTAATTCTCATAATTTAGACCACCTGAGTGTTCGCCGCAGCCTTCTTTAGTCCCTGACTGTTGCATGGTGAGTTCGGCGAGTTCGCCATCGGACAGGGCTTCTGGTCAACGGAGTCCTGTATACACGAAAGAAGAAAAGATAAAAATAAAAACAAGGGGGGCGCTAGTGTGAGCCCCTGGTGTGGTCAAGCCGCACTCTTGGTCCCTTGTGATCGTGCCCCTTTCCCTGCGCCCATGGTATCTCCAAAGCGAGTGATGTACGCGAGTGTTATTCTTGCGATCATGCGCGGCGAGGGTTGGGGCGCATTGCTATCGTGCTCGATCGCGCCAGTGGTCTTGGTTGGCATTGCTCCAGCGTTTATTGTATCCGCTTTTTAACCGCGGACTTGAGAATTGCCCGAGAAGGCTGCTCAGTTTCCGCCGTGAGAGCATGTATGTTCCTCCGCTCGAGGGCGTTCCCGTATTTCCATTGACCATGATGACTCCGCGAGGGCTGGCATCTTGAGCTTTAGGTATGCATAATGCGGCACCGCGTTGAATTTTGCAAACGCGTTCGTCCGAAAGCGAGCATGATAGCCGCTATGCGAACGGGACTATGTCGAAGATTAACTCTTCGCCGGAAGTTATCCGTGATCCAAGACCACTTCGGTGTGGTGAGCTCGCATGCTTTGCTTCCACTCTGGATGACACCTTTAAAGGTTGTCTTTGTAGGTTTAATCCTTGATGGGTCTATGCCCATTTTGCGACTTGTATCTCGATAAAGCGGTTCAGGCTGCTACCGCCCCATCGGACTCTCGTCAGTGGAACCCATCAACGATTGGGTCTAAGACCAATCGCGAATCCGCCATGGCGTATGCTGGTCGATGGTCTCTCGATCGAAAGTGATCGGGCAAGAGGACCATGGGTTGAACTTTGGGGCGACTAGCTCCATCGCATAGACGTCCCAGAGTGCACGCTTCCTCTCCTCTTGGGTATATGGGTCGCGATATCATATTCACATACCGCACTTGGGGAAACCCTTCATCCTCTATTGTTCGGGCGGCGGGTCTCTTCCTCGCCGTCGCTATTTAGCCCCTTGTCATTGTTTTCGCAATTAACTTGCCGGCCTGCTTGAACACCCAATGTCTCTATTGGTGTGGTTAGCTGGCTTTTCAGAGGTGCCATGTATCCGCATAGACGGTCGAGTATTTGGTCCAGATTGACGGACCGGAGTGGTTCTTTTGAATGGCTTCTTCCACGACCGGTTTAAAGCCTCGAATCCGGCATTGACTGCCGTATCCTCCTTATCGTCGCCATTAATGTGGCGCTTGTTTTTGATTCGACGTGACCTGCCGTTGTTGTCCTTAGTATCCGTACTGCCTGAGTTTTTACGGAGATTGTTGCTGCGGGCTAGCCAGCTGTCCTCTCCCGCACAAAAGCGGGTCATTAGCGATGTGAGGGCTGCCATGGATTTCGGCTTTTCCTGCCCCAGGTGCCGGGCTAGCCATTCGTCCCGGATGTTGTGTTTGAAGGCTGCAAGGGCCTCTGCATCCGGACAGTCGACGATTTGGTTTTTCTTCGTCAAGAACCGTGTCCAGAATTGTCTGGCCGATTCGTCTGGCTGCTGAATGATGTGGCTTAAGTCATCGGCGTCTGGTGGTCGCACATACGTGCCTTGGAAGTTATCAAGGAATGCGGCCTCCAGGTCTTCCCAACATCCAATTGACTCTGCGGGCAAGCTGTTAAGCCAATGCCGAGCTGGTCCTTTAAGCTTGAGTGGGAGATACTTGATGGCATGGAGGTCATCACCGCGGGCCATATGAATATGGAGGAGATAGTCTTCGATCCAAACTGCGGGGTTTGTTGTGCCATCGTAAGATTCGATGTTTACGGGTTTAAACCCTTCGGGGATCTGATAATCCATTACTTCGTCGGTGAAGCATAGAGGGTGTGCGGCGCCCCTGTATTGGGCAATATCACGACGCAGCTCGAGAGAGCACTGTCTGCTGTGTTCGGCCTGGCCGGGATTGTTATGTCCGGCGCGACGGTATTCGTCGTGGGTAGTGGGGTGCCCACGTGATCCGTAAATGGATCTGGATTGTCTTGCCTTGTCCTCCAATATGTCTCGCAAGTCCGGCGTGTTCCCTCTTGGCTTCGTACTCTTGGAGTGATGCAGGGGTACGGATTTGGCTGGGGGCCTGGATGCCTCTCTGTCATGACCACGGGGTGGTCGGTCAGCCATGTCGTGCGCTGGTGATGAAGGTATGTATGATTCCTCCTTTAATCGGGGGAGCACCTTGCGTCTTGGGTAACTTTTGGAGGGGCGTTCGAGTTTATACTCTTCGGCCGCGAGGACCTCAGTCCACCGATCGGCCATAGATCTTGATCAGCTTGGAGGCTGTTGCTGCTTTTTCTTTAGGCTATTTGCCGTGGCTATGAGCCTGCGCTTGAAGCGCTCTTGTTCGACGGGATCCTCGTGCAGCGAATTCATCATCGTTGAGGCTTGCTTCGTCTTGGAGGGAGGCATATAGTTATCATCCTCAATCCCTTCTGCGCCGCCTGCCGTGAGGGCTTGCTTCTGCGTCCTCCTGCGCTGAGTCTTGCTGGAGGGGATTGTCTTCGGCACTCTCCGGAGTGTTATTGTCTCCCGTGCCGGAATCTCCATTCTTGTTGTGGCGGGATTTAGAGCGGCGCCGCTGACGTCGGCGTTTGGGCTGCTTCTTTAGAGAATCTGCCTCCGCTGCTTCTTCGCCATCCCCATCTTTTGGGGTGTCCACCATGTATATGTCGTATGACGAGGTGGTCTTCCACTGCCCTGTAGGCGCTGGTTCCTGTCCGTCTCCGGCATCGTCGTCCATAGCGTCGATGTCGTCGGAGTCGTAGTCTAGCATGTCGGTTAGATCCTCGACAGTGGCTACAAAGTGGGTGGTGGGTGGGCTCTGAATTTCTCCATCGTCCGAACTCCAACCGTCCTGGCCATAGTCCGGCCAGGATTCTCCTGATAGCGAGAGATGCTTCAGTGAATTCAGGATATCGCCAAAAGGCGAGTGTTGGAAAATGTCCGCGGCGGTGAATTCCATGACCGGCGCCCAATCCGTATCAATTGGTAGGGGCGCGGGAGGTTCGGAGTCCGGCGAGGAGTCCGGCGCCTCGGAATCACGGGTTTCGCAGGGGACAAGATCAGTGTTCGGCTCCATCGCCGTGGGTGTTGAAGCCCCCAGGGCGGCGTCTACCCACCGGCCCTTGATATGGGCGATCGGCTCCGGGCTAATGGCCGAAGCGGATCCGAGTGCGGCCACCAAGGCACTGTCCGTCGGCAGAGCTAGATCATGCCCATCGCCACAAGGCGGGCGCTTGGTCAGGCTCGAGTCCGTCGAAGATCAAGTCTCCGCGACATCGGCCGTGAAGTTTAAGCTTCGAATCGACTGACGGCCAGGCGTAAGCTTCGATCTGCTCCAGATGGCCAAGAGAATTGGCCCATGTGCAAAGCCGCCGAATACAAAGATCTGTCCGGGAGAAAAGTCTCACCGGGACAGCGTTGTTGGTTGAAGATGCCATCAAGCCTATCGGTGACGACACGAGGAACTCTCAATGAAAGCACCAATGTCGGTGTCAAACCGGCAGATCTCGGTAGGGGGTCCCGACTCATGCGTCTAGGCGGATGGTAACAGGAGACAAGGGACACAATGTTTTTACCCAGGTTCGGGCCCTCTCGATGGAGGTAAAACCCTACGTCCTGCTTGATTAATATTGATGATGTGGGTAGTACAAGAGTAGATCTACCGCGAGATCAAGGAGGCTAAACCCTAGAAGCTAGCCTATGGTATGATTGTTGTAATGTATGTTGTCCTACGGACTAAAACCCTCCGGTTTATATAGACACCGGAGAGGCTAGGGTTACACAGAGTCGGTTACAATGGTAGGAGATCCACATATCCGTATTGCCAAGCTTGCCTTCCATGCCAAGGAAAGTACCTTCCGAACACGAGCCGGAGTCTTCAATCTTCTATCTTCGTAGTCTTGTAGTCCGGCGGATAATGATAGTCCGGCTGTCCGGACACCCCCTAGTCCAGGACTCCCTCAGTGAGTCTCCTATGAACATATATTGGATCCTCTGTCCGGTTCTTTCTTTCACCGAATAGTGTATCATGGGCTACTACCTATACTATGACACTCTTCAAAACCTCATAGAACATGCCTCAAAGCCCGTTATAAGGCTGATGCAGGCTTCATTCAATCCACTCTCCACAGACTGAATCTTCTCAATCACCGCACCCATAAGGGCTCGGTGTTCTTCAACGATGAAGGCGCTCTTTAGAGCCGCCAATAAAGTATCTGGCACCTCTGGTTAGACAGAGGTTGTCGACGGAACAGGCACACCCCCTCTAGCCGAGGAAGGCTGCCAGCCTGATTCTGGAGCCGTATCAGTCTCCAGAATTGTGTCCGCTCGGGGGCCGAATTCGAGATAGCCCCCGCCGACATCCATGGGAGCCTTTTCTCCCGTGTGTCCGGCTGATACGTCTCCAACATATCTACTTTTCCAAACACTTGTGCCCTTGTTTTGGACTCTAACTTGCATGATTTGAATGAAACTAACCCGGACTGACATTATTTTCAGCAGAACTGCCATGATGTTGTTTCATGTGTAGAAAAGAAAAGTTCTCGGAATGTCCTGAAAATCCACGGAGGCACTTTTTGGAAGTAATAAGAATTTCTGGGCGAAAGAAATACACCAAGGGGCCCACACCCTATCCACGAGACAGGGGGCGCCCCCCCTATAGGGCGCGCCCCCCTATCTCGTGGGCCCCCTGGACCTCCACCGACCTCAACTCCAACTCCATATATTCACGTTCGGGGAGAAAAAAATCAGAAAGCAAGTTTCATCGCGTTTTACGACACGGAGCCGCCGCCAAGCCCTAATCTCTCTCGGGAGGGCTGATATGGAGTCCGTTCGGGGCTCCGGAGAGGGGGATTCATCGTCATCATCATCATCAACCATCCTCCATCACCAATTTCATGATGCTCACCGCCGTGCATGAGTAATTCCATCGTAGGCTTGCTGGACGGTGATGGGTTGGATGAGATTTACCATGTAATCAAGTTAGTTTTGTTAGGGTCTATAGTCACCTATTATGTGTTATGATCCGACAACCCCGAAGTGACAATAATCGGGATACTTCTCAGTGATGACCGTAGTTTGAGGAGTTCATGTATTCAC
Organism: Aegilops speltoides; assembly: GCA_021437245.1. NCBI lineage: Eukaryota > Viridiplantae > Streptophyta > Magnoliopsida > Poales > Poaceae > Aegilops > Aegilops speltoides. The sequence goes on from CM038143.1 coordinate 369,490,307, forward strand.
TATGTGCTAATGCTTTGTTCCAGTTCTCTATTAAAAGGAGGCCTTAATATCCCTTAGTTTCCACTAGGACCCCGCTGCCATCTAAGTTATCCAGGTGAAATGGAGCACGTATGTCATGCAAGTTCTTTTCCATAAGCACATATGACTATTTACGGAATACATGCCTACATTACATTGATGAACTGGAGCTTGTTCTGTGTCACCCTATGTTATAGCTATTACATGAGGAATCGCATCTGGCATAATTATCCATCACTGATCCATTGCCTACAAGCTTTTCACATATTGTTCTTCGCTTATTTACTTTTCCGTTGCTACTGTTACAACTACTACAAAAACCCAAAAACTATTATCTTTACTTTTGCTACCGTTACCTTTATTATCATACCACTTTTGCTACTAAACACTTTGCTGCAGATACTAAGTTATCCAGGTGTGGTTGAATTGACAACTCAACTGCTAATACTCAAGAATATTCTTTGGCTCCCCTTGTGTCGAATCAATAAATTTGGGTTGAATACTTTACCCTCGAAAGCTCTTGCGATCCTCTACACTTGTGGGTTATCAAGACTAATTTCTGGCGCTGTTGCCGGGGAGCATAGCTCTATTCTCTGAGTCACTTGGTATTTATATCTGTTGATCACTATGAAGAACTTGAAAGACGACAGAACTACGATTTTGCCCTCAACTACGAGGGGAGGTAAGGAACTGCCATCTAGCTCTGCACTAGATTCTCCTTCCGTTATTAGTAAGCTTGTGACACCTAAACCTGCTACTTCTATGAATTCCGATATGTCGCATGTTATTGATGATGCCACTTCTGCTATGCATGATGAAACTACTTCTGTGCGTGATACTACTTTGCCATTAGGTGAATTTCTTGATGAACAACTTGCTAGAGTTAGGGGGAATGAAATTATTGAAGATGCTATTATTGATGATAGTGATGATGAAAATTCTCCCAATGATTATGTATTGCCTGTTGTTCCTGAGGGTTATGTTATGAAGGAAGAAGCTGCTAGAGCTATCTTTGCTTGCAATGATAGATATGATCTTAAGAAATTATTAGCTAAATGGAAGCAGCAGTCTCTTAATGCTAGAATGAAACCTGACCCCGCTTTTGCTACTTCACCTATCAGTGTTACTGATAAGGATTATGAATTCTCTGTTGATCCTGAGATTATTACTTTAGTTGAATCTGATCCTTTTTATGGCCGTGAATCTGAAACTGTTGTGGCACATCTTACCAAGTTAAATGATATAGCCACCCTGTTTACTCATGATGAGAAGTCTCGCTATTATTATATCCTTAAGATATTCCCGTTCTCATTAAAGGGTGATGCTAAGACTTGGTATAATTCTCTTGCTCCTGGTTGTGTGCGTAGTCCCCAGGATATGATTTATTACTTTTCTGCTAAATATTTCCCTGCTCATAAGAAACAAGCTGCCTTGCGGAAAATATATAATTTTGTGCAAATCAAAGAAGAGAGTCTCCCACAAGCTTGGGGGAGGCTTCTCCAGTTACTTCATGCTTTGCCTGATCATCCTCTCAAGAAAAATGAAATACTTGATATATTTTATAATGGACTAACCGATGCTTCCAAGGACTACTTGGATAGTTGTGCTGGTTGTGTTTTGAGAGAAAGAATAGTTGACAAAGATGAAATATTATTGAATAATATGTTGACAAATGAAAATAATTGGACCCTTCCTGAGGCAATTCTTGAACCAATTGAGCCAACTCCTGAGCCTATTCCTAAACCCACTCCGAAGAAGAGAGGTGTTTTATTTCTCGGTCCTGAAGATATGCAAGAGGCAAAGAAATCAATGAAAGAAAAAGGTATTGAAGCTGAAGATGTTAAGAATTTACCTCCTATTGAAGAAATACATGGTCTTAATGTACCGCCTGTTGAAGAACCACATTGTCTTGATAACCCGACACAGGTAATAAAGGTAAATTCTCTCTATAGATATGATAAAGTTGAAATCCCCTCTACTAAATTCCATAGCCCATGCTTAGATGAATTTGATGACTTTATGGGTAGACAAGAAAGTTTTAATGCTTATGTTGGTAGAGAGTTAAAGAATAATGCTTTCGAGATAGTACGCGTGAGCGATAATATGGCTAGAGTTAAAGGTGAACTCCAACTCGTTAGCAAATATGCTTCTATGGTTGCTACTCAAGCTAAGTAAGTACTTAAAGCTCAAAATGATTTGCTTGATGAATTAAATAATAAGAATGACTTTGCTGTTAGAGTGGCTACTAGAACTAGTAGAATGACTCAGGAACCTTTGTATCCTGAAGGACACCCTAAGAGAATCGAGCAAGATTCTCAGAGAAACAATTTAGAGGCACCTAATTCTTCTAAAAAGAAGAAAAAGAAAAATGATAGGACTTTGCATGCTTCTAGTGAACCTATTGTAGGCACACCTGAGAATCCCAATGATATTTCTATTTCTGATGCTGAAACACAATCAGGTGATGAACATGAACCTAGTGATAATGTTCATGTTGATGCTCAACCTAGCAAAAACAATGAAGTAGAGATTGAACCTGTTGTTGATCTTGATAACCCACAATCAAAGAATCAACGTTATGATAAGAGAGATTTTGTTGCTAGGAAGCACGGTAGAGAAAGAGAACCATGGGTTTAGAAACCCATGCCCTTTCCTCCTAAACCATCCAAGTCAAAGGATGATGAGGATTTTGAGCGCTTTGCTGAAATGATTAGACCTATTTTCTTACGTATGCGCTTAACTGATATGCTAAAATTAAATCCTTATGCTAAGTATATGAAGGATATCATTACAAATAAAAGAAAGATACCGGAAGCTGAAATTTCCACCATGCTTGCTAATTACACTTTTAAGGGTGGAATACCAAAGAAACTTGGAGATCCGAGGGTACCAACTATACCATGCTCCACTAAAAGAAATTATGTTAGAACTGCCTTATGTGATCTTGGAGCCGGTGTTAGTGTTATGCCTCTCTCTTTATATCGTAGACTTGAATTGAATAAGTTGACACCTACTGAAATATCTTTGCAAATGGCTAATAAATCTACTGCTATACATGTCGGTATTTGTGAGGATGTGCCTGTTGTGGTTGCAAATGTCACTATGTTAACGGACTTTGTTATTTCTTGATATTCCTGAGGACGATAGTATGTCTATTATCGTTGGTAGACCTTTTCTTAATACTGTAGGGGCTGTTATTGATTGCAACAAAGGCAATGTCACTTTTCATGTTAATGGTAATGAGCATACAGTACACTTTCCGAGGAAACAATCTCAAGTTCATAGCATCAATTCTATTGGAAAAGTTCCAACTATTATTATTTGAGGTTTTGAATTTCCTCTCCCTGCTGTGAAGAAAAAGTATGATATTCTTATTGTTGGGGATTTTCATATCCCCGTTGAGGTAACTTAGTGTTATTCGAAATTTCTCCGGTTTCGTGTTATTCGGAATAAGTTTGTTAACAAGACTTGATCAACCTTGTTAGTGGATTCATTTTGATGATCATGAGATGGATGAAACTAGAAGGCACAACCTTCTGTACTCTCTTTTTACTTTCTTTCATTTAGAATAAATAAAGCAAAAATAGTATTATCCGTCTGTTTTCTGAATTATCCGTGCATTAAAAAATATCCCAAAAATAAAAGTGCTCCAAATGCCCTGCAAATTTAGTATGATTTTTATGGAATATTTGAGGATTTTAGGCACTGAAAACACTACAGAGGGGCAAGCACCAAGCCACGAGTGGGGGCGCCCCCTTTAGGGCGCGCCTGTCTCGTGGGCCCCTGGTGGCCCCCCTCCACTTATGCCAGCACCCACACACTTCATCTTCTACCCAAAAAATCCCCATCCAGCTCAAGCACGAGTTCTAGCTCATTTTCCTGCGATTTTCGATCTCCTTGCTCAAAGCTCCATTCACAAAACTGCTTTGGGAGATTGTTGCTTGGTATGTGACTCCTCCATTGGTCCAATTAGTTTTTGTTCTAGTGCTTTATTCATTGCAAATTTTTGCTGCATAGGTGACCATGTTCTTGAGCTTGCATGTCAAATTTATGAGGTCCCAAGCAAGCCTAATGCATGATATAGGCTCTAGGCACTTGTAGGAGTAGTTGCTACCAATCTTGTTTAGTTTTATTCACTTTTATTTTGAAGTTACTAAAATTTCAGATTTTTAAGAAAAATAATTATGCTTAGAAGAATGTACCAAGGTGGTTCCTCGGTAAAGAAAGGGCCAAGGATTGCCATACGTGAGATGTTGAATTGCCGAGGGACGCGGATGTACGAGCTTGTGAGTGGCCATCCGATGATTTTATGGTTTAAGCAGGCTTCAAGGAGGAATTTGACGCGTATGTGCGTAATGCCGAGCTGGAGGACTTCTTACAAGATAAGTGTCCGCAGTACTATCAATTGACTGATTCTTTTGTGCGGAGGTTTAAATTTAACTATGCACGTAATTCTCCTAGTGTCATATTTGATATTTATGATACATCTTATACCATAGATTTAGAGGATTTCTGGCCGCTTGCAAACTCCCGATGGGGTAATATTAATGATCCTCACAAATCTGAATTTAGAGATTTTCTTGCTAGTATTACTGTGGGAGAATCTAGGGACATAGCACAAGCTACCATAGGGAGCATTCATTTTCCTGCTATACATTATTTTGCTCTTTTTATTGGTAGATGCATTAACGGTAAAGACGAAGCATGTCACATGTGTGTCCCTGATCTGTGTGTCCTCAAGAGTGTTGTGTTAGGTTATAAAGGTTATAACCTGGGGGCAATAGTTGCACGTAGGTTGCAGAATAATAGTAGAAAGGGAAATTTATTTGGAGAAATTTATGCAACCCATGTGGCTAATTTTCTTGGTATAGCCCCACGAGAGGGAGATATGATAATACCTCCTGTTTATTTGGATTCTGAAGCTATGGTCCATCATCAATTTCTCGGGAGGAATGAACAATTCCTCCAATATCGACTAATCTATGACAGACGCAACGTCGTCCATGTTACTCTTCCTGCTCCCTACCTTTTTGATTATCATGCAAAAGGAAGATGTGTTGTCACCGGGGAGGAAGCAGCTGAACACGAGAGAAGAGCGGAGGCAGCTTGTCAACACGCCGCAGCTTAGGAGGCGGTTGCCGCTGCATCTCAGTACGACCCTGGTTTCACTTACGGATATCAGCCAGGCGGTCCTTGGTACTAGACCAACTTAGGCCAAAAGCCTAAGCTTGGGGGAGTACGTATTTCTCACCGACTTTACATTCATGTTCACACACTAGTCGTCGGTGCTCATACTCTTTCATTGTATTATCCATGCTAGTTTAAATTTCTTTTTCTAAGTTTTCTTCTTGTGTGTTCGATAGACCTTGAGAAAAACCAAAAAAATTAGTTAGTTTAATTTCCATGCTTGTAGTAGCAATTAAAATGAAAACCCAAAAAGATTTCTAGTTCTTCTTCTTACTTGTTGGGAGCTTTCCCGTGTAAATAGTTTTATTTTCTTTTCTTTCCTTTGGGGGTCGAGAAGACCATATTGAAAATGTTTAGTGGCTCTCATATGCATGATTGTTTATTTAACTTAGAGCCCATATTACTTGTCTTCTCTCTTGAGTTGAATGCTCACGGATTCCAGCTTAGTCCAATGCACGTGCACTCTTATTATTATACACATTGTTCGGTCGTGCAAGTGAAAGGCAATAATGACGATATATGATGAACTTATTGAGATGAAAAAAGTTGGTATGAACTCGACCTCTCTTGTTTTTGTAAATATGATGAGTTCATCGTTTCTGAGTCAGCCTATTATGAGGTAAACATATTTGCAATGACATTTAGAGACTATAGTTGCTTGTGCCATGCTTGATTAGCTATGAGTTATAATGGTTTACCTTGCGTGCCAACATGCTATTAGAATGACTAGCAAAAGAGCCCGTGCGTTGCAACGGGAGAGAAAACATAACACACACTCTTAACTCAACAACCATCACTCAAGACCACAATAGGTCCATCTTCTTTATTTTTGTGAGGCATCATATTTGTGTTGCCACTTATCCTCCTTCTCACCCTCGCCGACGATGGCCTCGGTGTTCACACAAAACAACAAAAACCGTGTGTTGAATATGGTTAATCCTAAGGAGTCTCTCTCTCCCTCTCCTCTCTCTCTCTCTCTCTCTCTCTCTCTCTCTCTCTCTCTCTCTCTCTCGCTCGCTTTCTCTCACTCTCGCGATGAGAAATCTGTTGTTTTCCCTTGCGACATTTTTCAGAGGTATGCACGTGTAGTTATCGATGTTTTCTTTTCCGTTTATGGTTATAGTGGAGTGATTATTTGCAATCTGGATCGCCGCTGGTATGACAAACGGATCTTGCCCTATAAATTATAAGTTTGCTTCCATAACAATATTTTAAAAATATTTAACAGGTAAAATTAACATCATATTTAGATTCCACACATTTTTCTAATAAAATTTCATATATAATATGTTAAGATCAAAGTTACGGTTTAAAAGATACATATAATTTAGAAAATCATTTGGTTTGACTCAATTATATTCCAAAATAATATTTAAAGACACTTAAAAGGTAAAAATAATCTCACAGTCTTATTCTACATATTTTTCTAATCAAATTTCATATATAACATGTTCAAATCGGAGTTACGGTTTAAAAGATATGAATGATTTTAAAAAGCATTTGTTTGACTTAAATATGATCCGCGGATGAATTACCTAAAACATCAAGGGGGGTTTCGAAAAATGTAAAATAACGGTTCGGGTGTGACTTAAATTCGGATGGCGGGTTGATTTCAAGAAAAGACAGGGACTTTTGTGTAAAATACAAAAATAACGATTCATTTTAACTTAAAACAGGACTACGGTTTGAATTCTTTGAAATAGAGGGACTTTTCTGAAAAATGACATGAGGGACAAAAGAAACCCAATTTGCTTTATTATTAGGTAAAGATTATGATGTGGTATGATGGGATGGTATCCTCCTTTGAATGAATTGAGTGACTCGACTTGACACATGTTCACGCATATACTTGAATCAAATCAACATAGCCTTCATGATATTTATGTTCATGGTGGATTATATCCTACTCATGCTTGTACTCGGTGTGAATTAATTTTAATGCATGCTTACAACTATTGTCGCTCTCTCAGTTGGTCGCTTCCCAGTCTTTTGTTCGCTTTCACCTGTACTAAGCGGGAACACTGCTTGTGCATCCAAACTCCTTAAACCCCAAAGTTTTCCATATGAGTCCACTATACCTTCCTATATGCGGTATTTACCTGCCGTTCCAAGTAAATTTGTATGTGCCAAACTCCAAACCTTCAAATGAAATTCTGTTTTGTATGCTCGAGCAGCTCATGTTTTGACTAGGGCTGCCTATATCTTCCATGCTAGGTGGGTTTGTCACGCCCTCGATGCGGCTATATCTCCCACGTGTCGAAGCACGACTTAGAGGCATAACCGCATTGAAAGCAATGTCGCAAGTGAGGTAATCTTCACACAACCCATGTAATACATAAGGGAAAGAGATACATAGTTGGCTTACAATCGCCACTTCACACAATTACATGAATAAAGCATTACATCATCCAGATACAATCAAGGTCCGACTACGGAACCAAAATAAAGGAAGAAGAACCCCAAATGCGACAAAGGTCCCCGATCAACCCCAACTGGGCTCCACTACTGATCAACTAGAACAAAACAACACAAAGGACAAGATCTTCATCGAGCTCCTCCTTGAGCTTGGTTGCGTCACCTGCTCGGTAACATAGGCACCTGCAAACTGGTTTTGGAAGTATCTGGTGAGCCACGAGGACTTAGCAATCCCATTACCATGGGTATCAAGACTAGCAAAGCTTAAAGGGAAAGGAAGGGGTAAAGTGGTGAGGTTGTAGCAGCGACTAAGCATATATGGTGGCTAACATTCGCAAATGAGAGCGAGAAGAGAAAACAAGCGGAACGGTCGTGAAGCTAGCAATGATCAAGAGGTGATCCTGAACACCTACTTACGTCAAACATAACACAGAAACCGTGTTCACTTCCAGGACTCCGCCGAGAAGAGACCATCACAGCTACACACTCGGTTGATGCGTTTTAATTCGGTTCTGGTGTCAAGTTGTCTACAACCAGACATTAACAAATTCCCATCTGCCACATAACCGCGGGCACGGCTCTCGAAAGTTTATACCCTGCAGGGGTGTCCCAACTTAGCCCATGACAAGCTCTCGCGATCATCGAAGAATAGACCTTCACCCGAGACACTCCGATCGACTCGGTATCCGGTACATCAAGACATTTCGACAATGGTAAAACAAGACCAGCAAGACCTCCCGGCGTGCCGACATCCTGATAGTAGCCGCGCGTATCTCGTCTCAGGCCACGACCGGATGAGCAATCCGTACAACTAAAACCAGACCTCAAGTTTCCCTGAGGGGGCGCTGCAAAGGGCTCTAGTTTGGACCAACACTTAGACAAGCATTGGCCCGGGGGGGCTAAAATAAAGATGACCCTTGGGATGCGCGACTCCCAAGGGAAAAAAAGGTAATAGGTGAGGCAAATGGTAAAACCAAGGTTGGGCCTTGCTGGACAAGTTTTATTCAAAGCGAACTGTCAGGGGGGTCCCATAAATCACCCGACCGCGTTAGGAACGCAAAATCCGGGAACATAACACCGTATGACGGAAACTAGGGCGGCAAGAGTGGAACAAAACACTGGGCATAAGGCCGAGCCTTCCACCCTTTACCAAATATATAGATGCATTAATAATATAAGAGATATTGTGATATCCCAACCAAAATCCTGTCCACCATGGAGAAATCTTCAACTTCACCGCAACTAGCAATGCTATAAGAGGGCTGAGCAAAGCGGTAACATAGCCAAACAACGGTTTGCATAGGAAAGGTGTCAAAGGTTAGAGGTTCATGGCAATTTGGGATGGCTGGACAAGCAGTAATAGGTAGCGCAAACATAGCGAAAGAACGAGGCAACTAGCATAGCAATGATAGTAGTGAGATCCGTAGTAGCGGTCATCTTGCACGAAATCCCGCTAGGAAGAAGAACGAGTCCATGAAGAAGACAAACGGACGTCGTCGAACGAATCCTCACAACTCCGAAACGGAACCGAAGCTAACGAGAGAAGCAAACCGGAAAGAAGCAAACAACATGGTAAACAACCATCGCATAATCATGGCATGATGCACAACCAAGTATGATGCATGTATGGTTTAATGAGGCATGGCATGGCAAACTGCAACACACAAAACTACAAGTTAAGTGGAGCTCAATATGCAAGGAGTTGCATATTGACGGAACACCACATCAATTATTTAGTTCTCTCTTGTTTAAGCTACCCAACAATATTAAATGTTGATTAACATGGCAAGGGGTGAAGCATAACAAAACTACCTAACTAGGCAAGTTTAAATGAGGCCGGAAGAACAAACAACAATTCCGGAAAAACCTCATATGCAATTTAAGAATTTGCTACTGTTCTGCCCTAAAACATATTTTAAAGTTGTTAAACAGGAAAATAAAGTGGACCATGTTAATCTAGGCATTTTTCCACCCCATTTACATATAAAGAACATTTAAATCCGAGCTACGGTTAATTACTTATGAATTAAATCATTTTAGCATGTCATTTAAGCAAATTTAATCAAACAACATTTTAAACATTTTAACATGGAAGAAAGTGGCATATTATTAATCTAAACAATTTTCTGAGCATTTTACATATATAAATTATTTTAATCTGATGCACGGTTAATTAATTATCGATGCATGAACATTAAGGGGGTTTTCTGCAAAACTGGCAGTCTCTGGATAAATAACTAAATTCGCAGAACTGGAAAAAAACTTCTACGGGCCGAATCTAAACCCGAGCAGGCCCAACAGAAGAAAACAAAGGGCGCTGGGGAGCGCAGCGGTGGCTCACCATGGCCGAGGCCAGCTCGAGGAAGAGGCTCGGCAGCCGCTTGCTTGGCACAGCAGACAATGAGGCCAAGGCCAGTGAGGTGGAGGCCACGCGGTGCACAAAGCGGGCGGGAGGACGAGATCGGGGGCTCCTCCCGATCCGTCAGCGGCAGCGGCGACATGAGCAGATCCGGCGGCCGGTCCGGATCTGCACGGCGGCGGCAGAACGGGCCGGCGGGGACCGGAGGAGACGCGCGGCGAAGCTAGGTCGGCGCGGCAGCCAGCGGCAGAAAGGCACGCCGCGCGGCGGCGCTCGGGCGATAAGGTCGCCGGAGGGCGCTGACGGCGGGCCGGTGAGGAGGCCGAGGCGACGCGACACGGCGACGCTGGATCGGGAGCCGGCGGGGTCGGGCGCCATCGGCGCGGGGGCACGGGGAGCTCGGGATCGAGGGGCTCCTCCCCTCGATCCAGATCGAGAGCGGGAGGCGCGGGGCACTCGGGCTCTGAGGGGCTTCCAGCTGGCTGGGCGAACTCAAGGGGCGGATCTCTTGGGAGGCGGCAGTGGCGACCGGGAGTGGTTCTTGGCGCGGGGTGGCTGAGGTGGCGCCCTAGGAGTGGCTGGAGAGGCGTGGCGGCGGCGCCAAGTGGCGGAGGCGGGATAGGCCGGCGCTGAATCCGAGGAGGAGGGGGTAGGCTGCGGCAGCAGGTAGGGGAAGGGGTCTAGGTTGCCCAAAATTGGATAAGGGGTGTCCTTAAATAGCAAATTTGCTAGGGTTTGGGGTTTAGGAGGGTTTTGACCCTCGGATCGCGATCGTCTTGACTCCCATGAGGGGGAACTAGGTGGGCTGCAGTGGGGTTAGTGGGCTGTGTTTAGAAGGCCTTGGGCTGAGAGGAGAGGGAGAAATGCAGCCCGCACGGGTTTTCAAGACCGAAAACATCCGATTTAATATACCGACTATATTATGGATATAAGTTAACGGAAGGGCTATTAAGCGAGCTCCGACGCGTGAAACTTGACAGGCGGCCTTTCTACACTATAATAAGACCGCACGACAAGTTGCAACCCATTCCGAGAACATTTTTATGCCACTTATAAAATAATATTTCGGAGGTGCCGCGGGCGCGTGCCAGTGTGTCTGGACTCCGAACGGACAACGGAGAGAACCGGGGGAACCCGAACGGATGCAAGTTTTGAAAAAACATGCGGATGAAATGCAGATGATGACATGAGATGAGATGCATAACAAGAACAAAATGCAAAACAAACGACAAAAACCCAACCACGTAGGAGTATCATATGGCATCTCCGGAAAAGGCAAGAGTTGGAGTTACGAATATGGAAAGTTGTATCTGGGGCGTTACAACACTCCACCACTACGAGAGGATCTCGTCCCGAGATCTAGGATGGCACCGGAGAGAAACGGAAGAGGAAGAGAAGAGGTAAAACTAACTTGCTTCTTTGACCAATGAGTGAAACCAAAGAACCTTGAGAGGTTGAACAAATTGAAAGAAACAAAATAACAGAGATGAACAAGATTGCAAACAATCCTCTTAGAAAAGAGGAAGAAGGAACATGATGTGAACCAAGAGGTTTAGTGATAAGATAGATATTGAAACCACTCCGGTTAAAACTAGATAGAGAAGGAAGAATTCGGGCAGCACTCCGATTGAACATGGAACAAATAGAACATGAACTTGAGAAGATGAGATGATACTTGATGAAATCAACAACACACTGCCTCTGGAACTATTGAAAGAATGGCACAAAGGTTAAGAAGGATTACAAACCGCACTCCAGTTGAGAAGGGAGGCAAAACTTGATAATATGAGAGAACTCGAATGAAAACACGACACTCCGGCTAAACGGATAAGCAAGGAAAATTACATGATATTTACAAAATGAGATGATGGGTCGAAGAGAGTAACATCACAATGCCTCTGGAACAAAAGAATAGAAGATAGACCACTGGAATAACGGAATGTAGGAGAAAATGCAAACTTTTGCCACAAATGAGCTCGGAAAGCACCATTCCAAGAAGATTACAACGGGGTTGTTGGGGAAAACCAGCAACAAAATGAATAAGCTTGTAGTGGGCTTATAGAAAACATCTCAAAACTATGAGGTGACAACCGGCCACTAACGGAAACCATTGATTTGATTGAGAGCACCAAAGAGATGAAAAACTGCTTTCGCCGAGAGGATAGGAGAAAACTTGGATCATTGATAAACACCATAATAGCAACATTCCTTAGGGAAGGCTTTAGGTGAAATCTTTACCAAGATAACTCCAACGAAGAGATTGATGGATTTAAAATACCTCATTCTTGACAACAATATGAATCATGAAACATGAAGGAAATTGTCAAGAGTGACATAACACCATCTCAAAAGATAAGATAGAAGGAATTGCACTATGGAATGCAAGACGGAGAATACTTGAGCTTCTCAAAACAAAACAAGTGTTGGGCACCCTGTTTAACTTTGGGTATAGCTTGGCGGGTCATAACTTCAAGAGAAATCTTGAAGAACAATTGAAGAATGAAAAGAATCCTTGACGAACCATCATGTAGAGCCTCCATGAAGAACTCCGGTAATAGAAGGATGATGAAAAGAAAGAGAAGTTGAAAACACAAGGTGAAGCCTTGCAATGATTTAGATGGTGCTTCGCGATTATATAACCGAGAGAACTTGGAACTCCGAAAAAAAAGAAGGATGAGCAATTGAAACCAAGAATTTTTTTATGAACCTCCAGATTAAGGAATTGAATTTACTCGATGAAACAAGAATAAGAATTACATTATGCTTATCCCCCATCAATTAAATTGATGACCCACAATGGATTTGGCATGCCACTTATTCTCGTAGAAAGGATTAAGATAGATATGGCGCAAGCTTGGGAAGGTCTTCAACGAACCACCGGTAGGATTGGAAAGAACGAATGAATTAAATGATAATGAAAGAGGTGAAATCTTGAACGAACCACCGTAAGAATTGAAAATGAACGTAGCAAAGGCACAATTCACCAGGAAGAATTTGAAAACGAATGAAGATACTTGAGGGGATTTAGATACATGAGAACGAAGAGAACATGAACTGATTATAGGATATTTGAACGAATCACTGGTAAGATTTGGAGAACGATAGCTACACGCTGAGAATGAAGAATTATGACATGCTGGCCTTCGGAGGAAAGAAATGGAAACAACTCATGAAATGCTCCGGATGGTAAGAAAAGAGTTGTCTCAATCGAAAGCAATTATGAGAGGATGGCATCAAGCTAGGACCATGAATCTTGAAGAGAATAGAGCAAGATTAAAGAGAAATCCTTCTTCGGTCTTCACATGTTGAGAATGAAGATGAGAACCACCATGAACTGTATGAGATACTCCGGGAGAATTAAAAGAGGAAAAGTTGAGCCAAAGATGAAAAGAATTTGAAAATGACCTTGGAGAAGGCATGTGACTGATGATAACTCATTCTTACGTCAAACTTGGAGAAGAATTTAGGATAGCTCTGGGAAAATAGAAGAGTCAGGTAAGATCCTGGGAAAAGACCTGTGGGTTAGGGCCCACTCAAAAGAAACACCGTTGAAATGATTTTAAAGAGAAATTGCACCGGTTGAATTAAATGGCTTGAATGAGATAACAACCTCGAAATAGCTTGAACGGATTAAGAATGGAAACACAAATCTTATGAGATATCTTCAGCACTCCAGAACAAATGAATAGCAAGAGGTGAGTGATTAAGAGGTGCATCGGTATGAGAAAGCATTAGAAACAAGCAAAGGAATATGATCAACACTGAAAGCTTGAATTGGATCCACCGGAGAAGCAAAAAGAACGGAGGATGATGGACTCAAATCTCCATTAGCATCTTCAGGGGAAATCACCGGATAAGAACATTGACGGGAAAAGAGTGGAGAAACTTCACATGAATAAATGGATACTTGATTAAAATAAATGAGTCCTTGAAGAAAAAGGGGTGGGAGGGCGGGAAAACAAAGACAACTTGGGATGGATGGAACAAACACCATTGAGAAAACTTAGATTTGATCTTGCGGATGGGAAAAATGATGGGATCCACTTGAAGAGAAGCACGCCGGTTGGAAAGGAGTTGACATGACAAAATCAATGATCAAAAGGATTAGTATTCACATAGCAATATGAGAACACCGTTTAGGAAAGGTATGGATTCAACATTTGACATTGAAGCAACTCGAATACCACAACTCAAAACAAAAACAAAGGACTGGCTTGCAGAATAAGCCGGAACAAATACATATCATAGAGATTTACCCAATCTCATATCATGCATCTGTCGGAAAGATATTCTAGGAGCTACTTGAATTCCCACCTATAAAACTCCCGAAACTTTCTGGTTATGCAATCTGGTGTTGGGGATACAGGGGAAGCAATATATCTCACCCAAACTAACAATCCCTACATCCAAATTGTATCCATCCGTCAACACATAACCAAGAAACCTTCGAAATCGTGTACCTCAACCTTGAAAAGCATCCGTTACACGAGTCATGGCAATACTCCGTACTCACCTCAAGATTGGGTTAGCGGGGTTATCTCACCAACAACTGCATAAAAGAGATTTTCGATGTCGGCGATACTAAACTCGGTATTCGAATCGCAACGATAAAATTATGACGACAACACCTCGAGCTCAACTCCCCGGACACCTCCACAAAAAACCCTGCCGACGGGAGGCACCAAGACAATGTTGTCATCATAAAACCATCGAACGATTCTAAGATACCAGCGTGATCCTAAAAAAATTTAGTGAAATTTGAGAAGAGAAGAGTCAAAACTCTCGTCGGAGACCTCACCAGAGCGATTTAAGGGACCGAGGAGTAAAAAAATTCCTAACTCTCCGATATATATAATCCTAAATGACTCAAAACATTTTTCTAGACACAACTCGGCCGCTAAAAACGATCAAGCGGTGGGGCTCCTAAGGTCGGGGATGGCTCGATTACCAACTTGTCACGCCTCGATGCGGCTATATCTCCCACGTCGAAGCACGACTTAGAGGCATAACCGCATTGAAAGCAATGTCGCAAGTGAGGTAATCTTCACACAACCCATGTAATACATAAGGGAAAGAGATACATAGTTGGCTTACAATCGCCACTTCACACAATTACATGAATAAAGCATTACATCATCCAGATACAATCAAGGTCCGACTACGGAACCAAAATAAAGGAAGAAGAACCCCAAATGCGACAAAGGTCCCCGATCAACCCCAACTGGGCTCCACTACTGATCAACTAGAACGAAACAACACAAAGGACAAGATCTTCATCGAGCTCCTCCTTGAGCTTGGTTCGTCACCCTTTCGATAACATAGGCACACCAAACTGGTTTTGGAAGTATCCGTGAGCCACGAGGACTCATCAATCCCATTACCATGGGTATCAATACTAGCAAAGCTTAAAGGGAAAGGAAGGGGTAAAGTGGTGAGGTTGCAGCAGCGACTAAGCATATATGGTGGCTAACATTCACAAATGAGAGTGAGAAGAGAAAACAAGCGGAACGGTCGTGAAGCTAGCAATGATCAAGAGGTGATCCTGAACACCTACTTACGTCAAACATAACACAGAAACCGTGTTCACTTCCCGGACTCCGCCGAGAAGAGACCATCACGGCTACACACTCGGTTGATGCGTTTTAATTCGGATCTGGTGTCAAGTTGTCTACAACCGGACATTAACAAATTCCCATCTGCCACATAACCGCGGCACGGCTCTCGAAAGTTTATACCTGCGGGGTGTCCCAACAGCCCATGACAAGCTCTCGCGATCATCGAAGGAATAGACCTTCACCCGAGACACTCCGATCGGACTCGGTATCCCGGTACGTCAAGACATTTCAACAATGGTAAAACAAGACCAGCAAGACCTCCCGGCGTGCCGACATCCTGATAGTAGCCGCGCGTATCTCGTCTCAGGCCACGACCGGATGAGAAAACCGTACAACTAAAACCAGACCTCAAGTTTCCCTGAGGGGGCGCTGCAAAGGGCTCTAGTTTGGACCAACACTTAGACAAGCATTGGCCCGGGGGGGCTAAAAGAAAGATGACCCTTGGGATGCGCGACTCCCAAGGGAAAAAAAGGTAATAGGTGAGGCAAATGGTAAAACCAAGGTTGGACCTTGCTGGACAAGTTTTATTCAAAGCGAACTGTCAGGGGGGTCCCATAAATCACCCGACCACGTTAGGAACGCAAAATCCGGGAACATAACACCGGTATGACGGAAACTAGGGCGGCAAGAGTGGAACAAAACACCAGGCATAAGGCCGAGCCTTCCACCCTTTACCAAATATATAGATGCATTAATAATATAAGAGATATTGTGATATCCCAACCGAAATCCTGTCCACCATGGAGAAATCTTCAACTTCACCTGCAACTAGCAACGCTATAGGAGGGGCTGAGCAAAGCGGTAACATAGCCAAACAACGGTTGGCATTGGAAAGGTGTCAAAGGTTAGAGGTTCATGGCAATTTGGGATGGCTGGACAAACAGGTAATAGGTAGCGCAGCATAGCGAAAGAACGAGGCAACTAGCATAGCAATGATAGTAGTGAGATCCAGGGTAGCGGTCATCTTGCCTGAAATCCCGCTAGGAAGAAGAACGAGTCCATGAAGAAGACAAACGGACGTCGTCGAACGAATCCTCACAACTCCGGAACGGAACCGAAGCCAACGAGAGAAGCAAACCGGAAAGAAGCAAACAACATGGTAAACAACCATCGCATAATCATGGCATGATGCACAACCAAGTATGATGCATGTACGGTTTAATGAGGCATGTCGTGGCAAACTGCAACACACAAAACTACAAGTTAAGTGGAGCTCAATATGCAAGGAGTTGCATATTGACGGAACACCACGTCAATTATTTAGTTCTCTCTTGTTTAAGCTACCCAACAATATTAAATGTTGATTAACATGGCAAGGGGTGAAGCATAACAAAACTACCTAACTAGGCAAGTTTAAATGAGGCCGGAAGAACAAACAACAATTCCGGAAAAACCTCATATGCAATTTAAGAATTTGCTACTGTTCTGCCCTAAAATATATTTTAAAGTTGTTAAACAGGAAAATAAAGTGGACCATGTTAATCTAGGCATTTTTCCACCCCATTTACATATAAATAACATTTAAATCTGAGCTACGGTTAATTAGTTATGAATTAAATCATTTTAGCATGTCATTTAAGCAAATTTAATTAAACAACATTTTAAGCATTTTAGACATGGAAGAAAGTGGCATATTATTAATCTACACAATTTTCTGAGCATTTTACATATATAAATTATTTTAATCCGATGCACGGTTAATTAATTATTGATGCATGAACATTAAGGGGGTTTTCTGCAAAACTGGCAGTCTCTGGATAAATAACTAAATTCGCAGAACTGGAAAAAAACTTCTACAGGCCGAATCTAAACCCGGAGCAGGCCCAACAGAAGAAAAACAAAGGGGCGCTGGGGCGCAGCGGTGGCTCACCATGGCCGAGGCCCACTCGAGGAAGAGGCTCGGCAGGCGGCTTGCTTGGGTCACAGCAGACCTGTGAGCCAAGGCTGGGCGGAGGAGGAGGCCTGCCTGACAAAGCAGGGGGAGGACGATGATCGGGCTCCTCCCGATCCGTCCAGCGGCGCGCGGCGACAGAGCAGATCCGCCGGCGATGCCGGATCTGCACGGCGGCGAGAGCAGGGCCAAGGGGACCGGAGGAGACGCGGCGGCGAAGCAAGTCGGCAGGGCGGCGAGGCGCGACGGGCGGCGGACGGCGCAGCCGGGCGGCGGAGCAAAACGCCGGCGGCGTGCTCGGGCGACGGGTCGCCGGAGGGCGCCGACGGCGGGCCGTGAGGAGGCCGAGGCAACGCGACGCGCAACGCTGGATCGGGAGCCGGCGGGGTCGGGCGCCATCGGCGCGGGGGCACGGGGAGCTCGGGATCGAGGGGCTCCTCCCCTCGATCCAGATCAAGAGCGGGAGGCGCGGGGCGCTCGGGCTCGGAGGGGCTTCCCGCGGGCCTGGGCGGGCCTGCGGCGGCGGGATCCTGCTGGGAGACGACAGGTGGCGACCGGGGAGTGGTTTGCGGGCGCGGGGTGGCTAAGGTGGCGCCCTA
Source organism: Aegilops speltoides (assembly GCA_021437245.1). Taxonomy (NCBI): domain Eukaryota; kingdom Viridiplantae; phylum Streptophyta; class Magnoliopsida; order Poales; family Poaceae; genus Aegilops; species Aegilops speltoides. Next base: position 369,508,391 of record CM038143.1, read on the forward strand.
GGAGTGGCTGGAGAGGCGTGGCGGCGGCGCCAAGTGGCGGAGGCGGGATAGGCCGGCGCTGAATCCGAGGAGGAGGGGGTAGGCTGCGGCAGCAGGTAGGGGAAGGGGTCTAGGTTGCCCAAAACTGGATAAGGGGTGTCCTTAAATAGCAAATTTGCTAGGGTTTGGGGTTTAGGAGGGGTTTCGGACCCTCAGATCGCGATCGTGCGGCTCCCGACAGAGGGGGGGCTAGGTGGGCTGCAGGTGGGGTTAGTGGGCTGTGTTTAGAAGGCCTTGGGCTGAGAGGAGAGGGGAGAAATGCAGCCCGGCACGGGTTTTCGAAGACCGAAAACATCCGACGAATATACCGACTATATTGCGGATATAAGTTAATGGAAGGGCTATTAAACGAGCTCCGAATGCGACGAAACTTGACAGGCGGCCTGTCTACACTATAATAATACCGCACGACAAGTTGCAACCCATTCCGAGAACATTTTTATGCCACTTATAAAATAATATTTCGGAGGTGCCGCGGGCGCGTGCCAGTGTGTCTGGACTCCGAACGGACAACGGAGAGAACCGGGGGAACCCGAACGGATGCAAGTTTTGAAAAAACATGCGGATGAAATGCAGATGATGACATGAGATGAGATGCATAACAAGAACAAAATGCAAAACAAACGACAAATACCCAACCACGAAGGAAGTATCATATAGCATCTCCGGAAAAGGCAAGAGTTGGAGTTACGAATATGGAAAGTTGTATCCGGGGCGTTACAGGGTTATTCTCAAGAGGAGTGGACTTTGCTCCTCATTCACGAGAAAGGGCCGGTAACCGGGATGCCCAGTCCCATGATCCAAAAAGATCAATGCAAATCAAAATAATTAAAAAAAACTCCCCCAGGGCTGTTGTTAGTTGGAGGCACTCGTTGTTTCGAGCAAGCCATGGATTGATGCTTGTTAGTGGTTGGGGAGTATAAACCTTTACCATTCTGTTTGGGAACTGCCTATAATGCATGTAGTATGGAAGATACAACCATCTCATAGTTGTTGCGTTGACAGCGAAAGTATACCGCTCAAAATGTTATTCAATCTCTATTTTAAAATCGAGCTCTAGCACCTCTACAAATCCCTGCTTCCCTTTCCGAAGGGTCTATCTATTTACTTTTATGTTGAGTCATCACCCTTCTTATTAAAAAGCACCCGCTGGAGAGCACACTGTCATTTGCATTCATTACTATTGGTTTATATTGGGTATGACTTGATTGGATCTCTTTTACCATGAATTGCAATGTTTAGTCAATCCTTGATCTTTAAAGGTGCTCTGCATTTATATTTTGCGGTCTCATAAAGGGCTAGCGAGATACCATTTTGTTATATCATGTTATGATTGTTTTGAGAAAGTGTTGTCATCCGAGTTTTATTATTATGGCTCGCTAGCTGATTATGCTATTGATATGAGTAATTGTGACACCTAGGTGTTACTGTTAGTATGGTTAGTTCATAGTATTTGCTGAAACTTGAATCCTGGCTTTTCATGTTTACAACAACAAGAGCAAACAAAGTTTGTAAAAGTTTTTCTTTTTCACTTTCAGTTTATCAACTGAATTGCTTGAGGACAAGAAAAGGTTTGAGATTAAGGAAGTTGATACGTCTCCAACGTATCTACTTTTCCAAACACTTTTGCCCTTGTTTTGGACTCTAACTTGCATGATTTGAATGAAACTAACCCGGACTGGCGATGTTTTCAGCAGAACTACCATGATGTTGTTTTATGTGTAGAAAAGAAAAGTTCTCGGAATGTCCTGAAAATCCACGGAGGCACTTTTTGGAATTAATAAGAATTTCTGGGCGAAAGAAATACACCAGGGGGCCTACACCCTGTCCACGAGACAGGCCCCCCCTATAGGGCGTGCCCCCTATCTCGTGGGCCCCCTGGACCTCCACCGACCTCAACTCCAACTCCATATATTCACGTTCGAGGAGAAAAAATCAGAGAGAAAGTTTCATCGCATTTTACGACACGGAGCCGCCGCCAAGCCCTAATCTCTCTCGGGAGGGCTGATCTGGAGTCCTTTCGGGGCTCCGGAGAGGGGGATTCATCGCCGTCGTCATATCAACCATCCTCCATCACCAATTTCATGATGCTCACCGCCGTGCATGAGTAATTCCATCATAGGCTTGCTGGACGGTGATGGGTTGGATGAGATTTACCATGTAATCAAGTTAGTTTTGTTAGGTTTGATCCTAGTATCCACTATGTTACGAGATTGATGTTGCTATGACTTTGCTATGCTTAATGCTTGTCACTAGGGCCCGAGTGCCATGATTTCAGATCTGAACCTATTATGTTTTCATGAATATATGTGTCTTCTTGATCCTATCTTGCAAGTCTATAGTCACCTATTATGTGTTATGATCCGACAACCCCAAAGTGACAATAATCGGGATACTTCTCGGTGATGACCGTAGTTTGAGGAGTCCATGTATTCACTATGTGCTAATGCTTTGTTCCGGTTCTCTATTAAAAGGAGGCCTTAATATCACTTAGTTTCCACTAGGACCCCGCTGCCACGGGAGGGTAGGACAAAAGATGTCATGCAAGTTCTTTTCCATAAGCATGTATGACTATTTACGGAATACATGCCTACATTACATTGATGAACTGGAGCTAGTTTTGTGTCACCCTATGTTATAGCTATTACATGAGGAATCGCATCCGGCATAATTATCCACCACTGATCCATTGCCGATGAGCTTTTCACATATTGTTCTTCGCTTATTTACTTTTCTGTTGCTATTGTTACAACTACTACAAAAACCCAAAAACTATTATCTTTACTTTTGCTACCGTTACCTTTATTATCATACCACTTTTGCTACTAAACACTTTGGTGCAGATACTAAGTTATCCAGGTGTGGTTGAATTTACAACTCAACTGCTAATACTCAAGAATATTCTTTGGCTCCCCTTGTGTCGAATCAATAAATTTGGGTTGAATACTTTACCCTCGAAAGCTGTTGCAATCCCCTACACTTTTGGGTTATCACCGGCCCCTGAAGTTTGACCTCCTGACGCTGTCTTGATGATCTTTTCCCCCCCTTCCTGGCTTGGGTCCCTCTGTGGCGATACCTCAGTCTCGTTCACATGTTTTGGGAAGGGGCCTTCGGGGGTGTCCCACTGTCCATAGCATCCGAGCCCAGTAAATCCTCCGATGAGGATTGTTCGGTGCGGGACCTCGCTGGACTTCAAAAAAGTATGGCTCAGTGATTAAAACGTCATAGTGAGTCTGGACGCGCAAGCGTGTTCGGATTTTATACTCACGAGTTCTCCAGGGGCTTGGCCCTGGGATCCCACTCCAGGCTGCTATCGGTAGCACCGGTGGACTCCTCCGGAAGGGGGGTTTTCCCTTCTTATGCGACTCGGCCTCCAAGGATGTGGAGGCCGTCCTTTTCTTTCTTCCCCTCATTGGGGATTGGTCTTCCTCCTCTTCCTCGACCTCTCTGGAGGAAGAGCGGGCATCGGAGTCGCCGGATATTGTGTCCGAAGTGCCACGGCGACGAAGGCCGCCCCTGGTCTTTTTGGCCTCCTTCTCGGCCTTCTTATTCGGCACCTTGTAAGGTGTCGGGACCAGCATCTTCGTCAGAAGTGGACCGGCCGGTTCTTCTGGCAGTGGGGCCGGACAGTAGATCCGCCCCGCCTTCTTCATCCAGCCCTAGGAGAGTTGTGGAAAACACATTAAGCATTTCCCTTGGGTTATGCGAATAAAATGTATGACTTGCCAACATACAATGACTTACCAAACTTGCGGGGCAGGATAGTTGGTACCCGCGGTCCTCGGCGGAGTCCGGCCACGATTTGCCGGACTTAAAAAGCACCTTCCAGATGTCCTTGTGCGAGGAGCCAAAGAGCTCTAGCAGGGTCAGGTGCTTGGACAGGTCGAATTCCCATGAATTGCAAGCCCTGTGTTGACAAGTAAGAATCCGACGAACTAACATCACCTGGACTACATTGACAAGTTTGATATTCTTGTCTTCCATATCCTTGACGCGCTTCTGGAGCGCCGACAGCTCGTCGGGCCAAGACCAGTACAGGCCCTTCTTGGGCCAGGATGTAAGCCGCAGGGGAGCTCCAGATCGGAATTCGGGAGCTGCAGCCCATTTTGGGTCGCACGGCTCAGTGACATAGAACCACTGCTTTTGCCACCCCTTGACAGAATCATTGAAAGTACCTGATGGCAATGTGACGTTGGGCATCTTGCTCACCATGGCACCTCAGCACTCGGCGTGCTCGCCGCTCACTACCTTGGGCTTCACATTAAAAATCTTCAGCCATAATTCGAAGTGTGGCGAGATACGAAGAAAGGCCTCGCACACGACGATGAATGTCGAGATATTGAGGAAGGAATTTGGGGATAGATCATGAAAATCGATCCCGTAGTAATACATGATATCGCGAACGAATGGGTGGAGTGGAAACCCTAGCCCGCGGACAAAGTGAGGGAGGAATACAACCCTCTCGTGGGGTTCCGGGGTCAGGACGATCTGTCCCGCCGGCGGGAGACGATGGCTGATTTTCCTGTCCAGATACCCGGCCTCCCGAAGCTTTTTGATATCCTTCTCCTGGACGGTAGAGGCCATCCACTTGCCTCCTGCTCCGGATCCTGACATTTTCGGAGGGCCTTTGTGGGCGGAGAAGACGAACGCTTGGGCGCTGGACCTCGAGCGAGAGGGAATGGATGGGCAGAGGAAGAAGAAGGCATGGGTGAAAAAGGGGAGTCCTTATCTCCTTATAAAGGCAGCAGGGATCCTGCGCCTCCCCACTTGCCCGGTAAACTCGCTTATTCCCCAAGCGCCGCGTTGATGGCGCGGTTGGGTTACCCACACCTGTATTGATGAGAATCCCGAGATAAGGGGACACGATCTTTGCTTCGACAAGACATGCCAATAAAACTGCCTCGCAATGTGTGAAGTAGCAGGTTGAGAAAAACGGTTCGCATAATGACCGGGCCGCGGTGTGATGTCACGCTATGGAAAGTTGTCAGCATATTAGATTTGTGGAAAATTGTGCTCTCTATAGTGGTATGTGGAAATTGTTTTGCAGAGTCGGACACGATCCTTGTGTTCAAGATCTTCTATGAAGTATTCGGAGAAGGAACCCTCCTTGCAATGCCGAAGACAATCTGCGCGTCGGACTCATTGTAATTGAAGCCTGGTTCAGGGGCTACTGAGAGAGTCCTGGATTAGGGGGTCCTCGGACAGCCGGACTATGTACTTATGTCGGACTGTTGGACTATGAAGATACAAGATTGAAGACTTCGTCCAGTGTCCGGGTGGGACTCTCCTTTGTGTGGAAGGCAAGCTTGGCAATTTGAATATGTAGATTTCCTTCTCGGTAACCGACTCTGTGTAACCCTAGCCCCCTTCGGTCTCTATATAAACCGGAGGGTTTAGTCCGTAGGACGAGAACAATCAGAATCATAGGCTAGTGAGGGAGTCCTGGACTAGGGGGTGTCCGGACAGCCAGACTATCATCGTCAGCCGGACTCCAAGACTATGAAGATACAAGATTGAAGACTTCGTCCCGTGTCCGGATGGGACTTTCCTTGGCGTGGAAGGCAAGCTTGGCCCTACGGATATGTAGATCTCCTACCATTGTAACCGACTCTGTGTAACCCTAGCCCTCTCCAGTGTCTATATAAACCGGAGGGTTTTAGTCCGTAGGACATACAACCATTACAACAATCATACCATAGGCTAGCTTCTAGGGTTTAGCCTCCTTGATCTCGTGGTAGATCCACTCTTGTACTACTCATATCATCAATATCAATCAAGCAGGAGTAGGGTTTTACCTCCATCGAGAGGGCCCGAACCTGGGTAAAAACATCGTGTCCCTTGTCTCCTGTTACCATCCGCCTAGACGCACAGTTCGGGACCCCCTACCCGAGATCCGCCGGTTTTGACACCGACATTGGTGCTTTCATTGAGAGTTCCTCTGTGTCGTCACCGATAGGCTTGATGGCCTCTTCAATCAACAACAACGCCGTCCAGGGATAGACTTTTCTCGATCTTCGTGTTCGGCGGCTTCGCACTGCGGGCCAATTCACTTGGCCACCTGGAGCAGATCGAAAGCTACGCCCCTGGCCATCAGGTCAGGTTTGGTAGCCCAAACTTCATGGCTGACATCCGCGGGGACTTGATCTTCGATGGAGTCGAGCCACAGCCGAGCGTGCCGGACTGTCACAATGGGCATGATCTAGCTCTGCCACCGGACAGTACCCTGGAGGCCGCGCACAAGTCCGCTCTGACCCGTAGTTCGGAGCCGACCGCGCAAATCGAGGACAGGTGGCTGGACACCGCCTTCCACGGCGATGGAGCCGAATACTGACCTTGTCCCTTATAAAGCTCGTGACTTCGAGACGCCGGACTCCTTGCCGGACTCCGAACCTCCTGCGCCCCTGCCAATCGAATCCGATTGGGCGCCGATCATGGAGTTCACCGCCGCGGACATCTTTCAGCACTCACCCTTTGGCGACATCCTAAATTGGCCAAGCATCTCTCGTTATCAAGAGAACCTGGCTGGATCATGTCGGGATTGTTGGGATGCGACGACGAAGAAATTCGAAGCCCACCCACCACCCACTTTGTAGCCACTGTCGATGATTTAACCGACATGCTAGACTATGACTCCGAAGACATCGACGGTATGGACGACGATGCCGGAGACGATCAAGAACCAGCGCCTACAGGGCACTGGAAGACCACCTCATCATACGATATATACATGGTGGACACCCCAAAGGATGGGGATGGCGAAGAAGCAGCGGAGGCGGATTCTTCTAAGAAACAGCCCAAGCGCCGATGTCAGCGGCGCCGCTCTAAATCCTGCCACAACAAGAATGGAGATTCCGGCACCGGAGATAATAACACCCCAGAGAGTGCCGAAGACAACCCCTTCAGCAAGATTCAGCACAGAGGATGAAGTTGCCAGCCCTCGAGAGAGAGCGGCAACCGAGGAGATAGAGGATGACAATTACATGCCTCCCTCCGGAGATGAGGCAAGCCTCAACGACGACGAATTCGTCGTGCCCGAGGATCCCGTCGAACAAGAGCGTTTTAAACGCAGGCTAATGGCCACGGCGAACAGCCTAAAGAAAAAGCAGCAACAGCTTCAAGCTGATCAAGACCTGCTGGCCGACAGATGGACCGAGGTCCTCGCGGCCGAAGAGTATGAACTCGAACGCCCCTCCAAAAGCTACCCAAAACGTAGGTTGCTCCCCCGACTAGAGGAGGAGGCATACAAACCTTCATCACCAGCGCACAATACGGCAGACCGACCACCCCGTGGTCGCAACAGAGAGGCATCTAGACCCTCCGTCAAGACCGTACCCCGGAACCGCTCGAAAAGTACGAAGCCATGGGGGAATGCGCCGGACTTGCAGGATATATTGGAGGACAAGGCAAGACAATCCAGATCTATCTACGGATCACGTGGGCGCCCCATGAACCACGACGACTACCGTCGCGCCGGATACAGCAACTCCGGCCGGGCCGAACACAGCAGACAACGCTCTCTTGAGCTACGTCGTGACATTGCCCAATATAGAGGCGCCGCACACCCACTATACTTCATAGACAAAGTAATGGATCATCAAATCCCTGAGGGGTTTAAACCCGTGAACATCAAATCCTACAATGGCACAATAGACCCCGCGGTTTGGATCAAAGATTATCTTCTTCACATCCATATGGCCCGCGGCGACGATCTCCATGCCATCAAGTATCTCCCACTCAAGCTTAAAGGACCAGCTCGGCATTGGCTTAACAGCTTGCCCGCAGAGTCAATTGGGTGTTGGGAGGACACGAAGCCGATTCTCGACAACTTCTAGGGCACATATGTGCGACCACCGACGACGATGACCTAAGCCACATAATCCAGCAGCCACGAATCGGCCGCATTAGCCTCGACACGGTTCTTAACAAAGAAAAATCAAATCGCCGATTGTCCGGACGCAGAGGCTCTCGCAGCCTTCAAACATAACATCCGCGACGAGTGGCTGGCCCAGCACCTAGGACAGGAAAAGCCGAAATCCATGGCAGCCCTCACATCACTCATGACACGCTTTTGTGCGAGAGAGGACAGCTGGCTAGCTCAAGAAGAACAACCTCAAAGAAAATGCCGCAGTTCGGATACTAAGGACCACAATAGCAGGTCGCGTCGAAACAAAAACAAACGCCGCGTTAACGGCGATAACAATGAGGATACGGTAGTCAACGCCGGATTCAGAGGCTCTAAACCTGGTCAACGGAAGAAGCCATTCAAAAGAACTACCCCGGGTCCGTCCAATTTGGACCGAATACTCGACCGCCATGCGGATACATGGCACTTCAAAAAGCCAGCTAATCACACCAACAGAGATTGTTGGGTATTTAAGCAGGCAAGTTAATTGCGAAAACAATGACAAGGGGCTGCACAATGACGACGAGGAAGAGACCCGCCGCCGAACAATAGAGGATGTAAGGGTTACCCCACAAGTGCGAACGGTAAATATGATATACGCAACCCACATACCCAAGAGGGAGCGGAAGCGTGCACTTCGGGACGTATATGCGATGGAGCCACGCGCCAGTTCAATCCATGGTCCTCTTGTCCGATCACTTCGATCGAAGGGACCACCCTACCAGTATCCGCCATGGCGGATTCGCCGCATTGGTTTTAGACCCAATCGTTGATGGCTTTCACCTCACTAGAGTCCTCATGGACGGCGGCAAAGCAACTGAACTGCTTTATCGGGATACAAAGGTCGCAAGATGGGCATAGACCCTCAAGGATTAAACCTACAAAGACAACCTTCAAAGCGCCATACCAGTGTTGAGGCCAATTGTGCGAGCTCGGTCACGCCGAAGTGGTCTTCGGATCCCGGATAATTTCGGCGAGGAGTTAATCTTGACATAGTCCCGCTCGCGGCGGCTATCACGCCCGCTTTCGGACGAATCTGCGTTTGCAAAGTTCAACACGGTGCCGCATTATGCATACCTCAAGCTCAAGATGCCAGGCCCTCGTGGAGTCATCACGGTTAACGGAAATACTGAACGCTCCCTCCGAACGGAGGAAAACACAGCGGCTCTCGCGGCAGAAGTACAGAGCAGCCTCTTAAGGCAATTCTCGAGTCCGGCCGTTAAAAGACCGGACATGATTAAACGCACCCGGAGTAACATACATCAAGACAACCTGGCACGTTCCGAGCACGCGTAGAAATGCGGCCCCAACCCCAGCCCTTGTATGATTGCAAGACAAACTCCCCGCGTACATCATTACGCTCTGGAGATACCTTGGGCATAGGGGGAGGAGCACGACCACGACAGGCCCAGAGTGCGGCTCAACCACACCAGGGGCTCCGAAGTGTATCGCTCTTTTTCTTTTCCTTTTTTTATTTCTATTTTATCTACAGGACTCCGTTTACAAGAGGTCCTGTCTGGCAGTAGATCGGCCGAACTCACGATGCAACAGCCAGGGAGGACCAAGGGCTACGACAAACACTCAGGTGGTCTCCATTACGAGCATTAAATCCGTTTATTACACCATTCTGCAGCCCACCCCTGGAGGGGGACATGTTTAAAATAGTCCACTCCCCTGCTTATCGCACTATTTGTATCGTTCTGCACTCATGGCAGAATTGTTGGAAATATGCCCTAGAGGCAATAATAAAAGGATTATTATATTTCAATGTTCATGATAATTGTCATTTGTTCATGCTATAAATGTATTATCCGGAAATCGTGATACACGTGTGAACACTTAGACCCAATGAGTCCCTAGTGAGCCTCTAGTTGACTAGCTCGTTGTGATCAATAGATAGTCATGGTTTCCTGACTATGGACATTAGATGTCGTTGATAACGAGATCACATCATTAGGAGAATGATGTGATGGACAAGACCCAATCATAAGCATAGCATAAAAGATCGTATAGTTCGTTTGCTAGAAGCTTTGCCAATGTCAAGTATCTATTCCTTCGACCATGAGATCGTGTAACTCCGGTTACCGTAGGAGTGCCTTGGGTGTATCAAACGTCACAACGTATCGGGTGACTATAAAGGTGCATTACGGTATCTCCGAAAGTATCTGTTGGGTTGACACGGATCGAGATCGATTTGTCACTCCGTATGACGGAGAGGTATCTCTTGGGCCCACTTCGGTAATGCATCATCATAATGAGCTCAATGTGACCAAGGTGTTGGCCACGGATCATGCATTACGGTGCAGTAAAGTGACTTGCCGTAACGAGACCGAACAAGGTATTGGGATACCGACGATCGGGTCTCGGGCAAGTAACGTGCCGATTGACAAAGGAATTGCATATGAGGTTTGATCGAATCTCGACATCGTGGTTCAACCGATGAAATCATCGAGGAGCATGTGGGAGCCAACATGGATATCCGCACCCGCTGTTGGTTATTGCCCGAGAGTCGCCTCGGTCATGTCTGCGTGCCTCCCAACCCGTAGGGTCTACACACTTAAGGTTCGGTGACGCTAGGGTTAGTAGGAAGTCAAGTATGTGACCACGAATGTTGTTCGAGTCCGGATGAGATCCCTGACGTCACGAGGAGTTCGGAAGGGTCCGGAGGTAAAGAATAATATATAGGAAGTGGTGTTTCGCCATCGGGAAAGTTTGGGGGTTTCGGTAAAATCACCGACCACCGGAAGGGTCCCGGGTCCACCGGTGGGGCCACCTATCCGGAGGGCCCCATGGGCTGAGAGGGAAGGAACCAGCCCACAAGGGGCTGGTGCGCCCCTAGGGTCCACCCCTGCGCCTAGGGTTGAAACCCTAGGGGTGGGGCGCCCACCGGCTTGGGGGTACTCCACCCCCTTGGTCGCCGCCCCCAGGAGATTGGATCTCCGGGCCGCCAGCCCCCAAGGGGCCTATATAAAGGGGGAGGAGGGGCTGCTGTACACAACTCCCAAGGCGCAGCCCTCCCTCCCAACACATCTCCTCCTCCGTAGAGCTCAGTGAAGCCCAGCCGAGTATCGCTTCTCCACCAACATCACGCCGTCGTCTGCCGGTGGAGCTGTCTTCCTCAACCTCTCCTTCCCCTTGCTGGATCAAGAAGGAGGAGACGTCGCTCGTCCCGCACGTGTGTTGAACGCGGAGGTGATGTCCGCTCAGCACTTGGCATCGGTGATCTGAATCACGCTCGAGTACGACTCCATCATCACCTTGCAAGCTTCGCACGCGATCTACAAGTGGTATGTAGATGCAAACTCTCTCCGTTACTCGTTGCTTAGATGAACTCATAGATGGATCTTGGTGAAGCCGTAGGAAAATTTTAATTTTCTGCAACGTTCCCCAACAAAGGCATCATGAGCCGGTCTATGCGTAGTTCTCTAATGCACGAGTAGAACACAATTTGTTGTGGGCGTTGATCTTGTCATCTTACTTGCCTCTACTAGTCTTTTCTTGCTCAACGGTATTGTGGGATGAAGCGGCCCGGACCAACCTTACACGCACGCTTCGTGAGACCGGTTCCACCGAATGACATGCACTAGTTGCATAAGGTGGTGGCGGGTGTCTGCTCTCCCACTTTAGTTGGAGCGGAATCAATGAACAGGGCCCTTATGAAGGGTAAATAGAAGTTGACAAAATCACGTTGTGGTGATTCGTAGGTAAGAAAACGTTCTTGCTAGAACCCAATCGCAGCCACGTAAAAGATGCAACAACAACTAGAGGACGCCTAACTTGTTTTTGCAGCGATTGATCATGTGATGTGATATGGCGGAAGTTGTGATGAATGATGAATTGTGATGTATGAGATCATGTTCTTGTAATAGGATTCACGACTTGCATGTCGATGAGTATGACAACCGCAGAAGCCATAGGAGTTGTCTTTATTTTTTGTATGACCTGCGTGTCATTGAAGAACGCCATGTAAACTACTTTACTTCATTACTAAACGCGTTAGTCATAGAAGTAGAAGTAGTCGTTAGCGTGACAACTTCATAAAGACACGATGATGGAGATCATGATGATGGAGATCATGGTGTCAAGCCGGTGACAAGATGATCATGGAGCCCCAAGATGGAGATCAATGGAGCTTGATGATATTGGCCATATCATGTCACAACTATATAATTGCATGTGATGTTTATTATGCTTTTACATCTTGTTTACTTAGGACGACGGTAGTAAATAAGATGATCCTTATAAAATTTCAAGAAGTGTTCTCCCTAACGTGCACCGTTGCTACAGTTAAATCGTTTCTAAGCACCACGTGATGATCGGTGTGATGGATCCTTACGCTCACATACAACGGTGTAAGACAGTTTTACACAGCGAAAACACTTAGGGTTAACTTGACGAGCCTAGCATGTGCGGACATGGCCTCGAACACGGAGACCGAAAGGTCGAACATGAGTCGTATGGAAGATACGATCAACATGAAGATGTTCACCGACGATGACTAGTCCGTCTCACGTGATGATCGGACACGGGCTAGTCGACTCGGATCGTGTAACACTTAGATGACTAGAGGATGTCTAATCTAAGTGGGAGTTCATAATTTTGATTAAGAACTTTATTATCATGAACTTAGTCTAAAACCTTTGCAAATATGTCTTGTAGATCAATGGCCAACGCTAATGTCAACATGAACTTCAACGCTTCCTAGAGAAACCAAGCTGAAAGATGATGGCAGCAACTATACGGATCGGGTCCGGAACCCGAGGATCATCCTCATAGCTGCCAGAAGCAATATGTCCTAGAAGGACCGCTAGGTGCCGCTCCGTCCCCTGAAGAACCAAGACGTTATGAACGCTGGCAAACTCGTCTTGATGATTACTCCCTCGTTCGAGGCGGCATGCTCTACAGCTTAGAACCGGGCTCCAAAAGCGTTTTGAGCATCACGGAGCATATGAGATGTTCAAGAGCTGAAACTAGTTTTCCAAGCTCATGCCCGGTCGAGAGATATGATGTCTCCGACAAGTTCTACATTGTAAGATGGAGGAGAACAGTTCACGGTGAACACATCCTAAAGATGTCTGGGTTGCACGCACGTATGACCCAGTTGAACATTAACCTCCCAGATGAGGCGGTCATTGACAGAATCCTCCAGTCGCTCCCACCAAGCTACAAGAGCTTTGTGATGAACTACAACATGCAGGGGATGGTAAAGACCATTCTGAAAGTGTTCTCAATCTTTGAAGTCAGCAGAGGCTGAAATCAAGAAAGAACATCAAGTGTTGATGGTCAATAAGACCACTAAGTTCAAGAAGGGCAAGGGTAAGAAGAACTTCAAGAAGGACGGCAAGGATGTTGCCGCGCCTGGTAAGCCAGTTGCCGGGAAGAAGTCAAAGAATGGACCCAAGCCTGAGACTGAGTGCTTTTATTGCAAGGGGAAGGGGCACTGGAAGCGGAACTGCCCCAAATACTTAGCGGATAAGAAGGCCGGCAACACCAAAGGTATATTTGATATACATGTAATTGATGTGTACCTTACCAGTACTCGTAGTAACTCCTGGGTATTTGATACCGGTGCCGTTGCTCACATATGTAACTCACAGCAGAGCTGCGGAATAAACGGAGATCGGCGAAGGGCGAGGTGACGATCTTGGCGTCGGGAATGGTTCGAGGTCGATGTGATCGCCGTCGACACGCTGCCTCTACATTTACCTACGGATTAGTTTTAAACCTCAATAATTGTTATTTAGTGCCAAGTTTGAGCATGAACATTGTATCCGGATCTCGCTTGATACGAGATGGCTACTCATTTAAGTCTGAGAATAATGGTTGTTCGATTTATATGAGAGATATGTTTTATGGTCATGCTCCGATGGTCAATGGTTTATTCTTAATGAATCTCGGCGTAATATTACACATGTTCATAGTGTGGATGCCAAAAGATGTAAAGTTGATAACGATAGTCCCACATACTTGTGGCATCGCCGCCTTGGTCACATTGGTGTCAAGCGCATGAAGAAGCTCCATGCTGATGGACTTTAGAGTCTCTTGATTATGAATCGCTTGACACATGCTAACCTTGCCTCTTAGGCAAAATGACCAAGACTCCATTCTCCTAACAATGGAGCGAGCAACCAACTTGTTGGAAATCATACATACCGATGTAAAAGGTCCAATGAGCGTTGAGGCTCATGGAGGATATCGTTATGTTCTCACTCTCACGGATGACTTAAGTAGATATGGGTATGTCTACTTAATGAAACACAAGTCTGAGACCTTTGAAAAGTTCAAGGAATTTCAGAGTGAGGTAGAGAATCAACGTGACCGAAAGATAAAATTCTTCGATCGATCGTGGAGGAGAATACTTAAGTCACGAATTTAGTACACACTTAAGGAAATGTGGAATCGTTTCACAACTCACGCCGCTGGAACACCTCAAATAAACGGTGTGTCCGAACGTCGAATCGCACTCTATTGGATATGGTGCGGTCTATGATGTCTCTTACCGATTTACCGCTATCATTTTGGGGATACGCCTAGAGACAGCTACATTCACTTTAAATAGGGCACCGTCTAAATCCGTTGAGACGACACCGTATGAATTATGGTTTGGGAAGAAACCTAAGTCGTCGTTTCTAAAAGTTTGGGGATGCGATGCTTATGTCAAGAAACTTCAACCCGAAAAGCTCGAACCCAAGTCGGAAAAATGCGATTCATAGGATACCCTAAGGAAACTGTCGGGTATACCTTCTACTTAAGATCCGAAGGCAAGATCTTTGTTGCCAAGAACGGATGCTTTCTAGAGAAAGAGTTTCTCTCGAAAGAAGTAAGTGGGAGGAAAGTAGAACTTCGATGAAGTACTACCTCTCGAACGGGAAAGTGGTGCAGCGCAGAAACCGTTCTGTGATGCCCACACCAACCAAGAGGAAAACGTTGATGATGATCAAGGTACTTGGATCAAGTTACTCTTGAACTTCGAAGGTCCACGAGGACACGCTCCGCACTGCAGTGGTACGGCAACCCTGTCATGGAAATCATGTTGCTAGACAACAATGAACCTTCGAACTATGAAGAAGCAATGGCGGGCCGATTCCAACAAATGGCTTGAGGCCATGAAATCCGAGATAGAATCCATGTATGAAAACAAAGTATGGACTTTGACAGACTTGCCGATGATCGGCGAGCGATAGAAAATAAATGGATTTTTAAGAAGAAGACGGACGCGGATGGTAATGTTACCATCTATAAAGCTCGACTTGTCGCTAAGGGTTATCGACAAGTTCAAGGGATTGACTACTGACGAGACTTTCTCTCCGTGGCGAAGCTTAAGTCCGTCCGAATCATGTTAGCAATTGCCGCATACTATGATTATGAGATATGGCGATGGACGCCAAAACGGCATTCCTTAATGGACATCTTAAGGAAGAGCTGTATATGATGCAGCCGGAAGGTTTTGTCGATCCTCGAAACGCTAACAAAGTATGCAAGCTCCAATGATCCATTTATGGACTGGTGCAAGCATCTCGGAGTTGGAACATTCGCTTTGATGAGATGATCAAAGCGTTTGGGTTTATCTTGCACTTATGGAGAAGCTGCGTTTACAAGAAAGTGAGTGGGAGCTCCGTAGCATTTCTCCTGTTATATGTAGATGACATACTCTTGATGGGAAATGATACGACACTCTGGACAGCATTAAGGCCTATTTGAACAAGTGTTTTTCAATGAAGGACCTTGGAGAAGCTGCTTATATATTAGGCATCAAGATCTATAGAGATAGATCGAGACGCCTCATAGGTCTTTCACAAAGCACATACCTTGATAAGATTTTGAAGAGGTTCAAAATGGATCAGTCCAAGAAGGGTTCTTGCCTATGTTACAAGGTGTGAAATTGAGCTCACTCGACCACCCACCACGACAAAAGATAAAGAAGAGATGAGTGTCATCCCTATGCTTCAGCCATAGGATCTATTATGTATGCCATGCTGTGTACTGCACCGATGTAAACCTTGCCGTAAGTTTGGTTGCAAGATACCAAAGTAACCCGCAAGGAACACCGGACAGCGATCAAGAATATCCTGAAGTACCGAAAAGGACAAAGGACATGTTTCTCGTTTATGGAGGAGACGAAGAGCTCGTCGTAAGGGTTACGCCGACGCTAAGCTTCGACTCGAGATCTGATGACTCTAAGTCACAAACCGGATACGTGTATATGTTGAATGGTGGAGCGATGGTGGTGCAGCCGCAAGCGAGCGTCGTGGCGGGATCTACATGTGAAGCGGAGTACATGGCAGCCTCGGAGGCGGCGCATGAAGCGATTTGGGTGAAGGAGTTCATCACCGACCTAGGAGTCATACCCAATGCGTCGGGCCGATCAAACTCTTCTGTGACAACACCGAGCTATTGCCCTTGCCAAGGAGCCTGGTTTCACAAGAAGACCGAGCACATCAAGCGTCATTTCAACTCCATCCGTGAAAATGTTCAAGATGGAGACATAGAGATTTGCAAAGTGCACACGGATCTGAATGTCGCAGATCCGTTGACTAAACCTCTCTCGCGTGCAAAACATGATCAACACCGTAACTCTATGGGTGTTCGATTCATCACAATGTAACTAGATTGGTGACTCTAGTGCAAGTGGGAGATGTTGGAAATATGCCCTAGAGGCAATAATAAAAGGATTATTATATTTCAATGTTCATGATAATTGTCATTTGTTCATGCTATAAATGTATTATCCGGAAATCGTGATACACGCGTGAACACTTAGACCCAATGAGTCCCTAGTGAGCCTCTAGTTGACTAGCTCACAGTGATCAATAGATAGTCATGGTTTCGACTATGGACATTAGATGTCGTTGATAACGAGATCACATCATTAGGAGAATGATGTGATGGACAAGACCCAATCATAAGCATAGCATAAAAGATCGATAGTTCGTTTGCTAGAAGCTTTGCCAATGTCAAGTATCTATTCCTTCGACCATGAGATCGTGTAACTCCGGTTACCGTAGGAGTGCCTTGGGTGTATCAAACGTCACAACGAATCGGGTGACTATAAAGGTGCATTACGGTATCTCCGAAAGTATCTGTTGGGTTGACACGGATCGAGATCGGGATTTGTCACTCCGTATGACGGAGAGGTATCTCTTGGGCCCACTCGGTAATGCATCATCATAATGAGCTCAATGTGACCAAGGTGTTGTACGGATCATGCATTACGGTACGAGTAAAGTGACTTGCTAGGTAACGAGACTGAACAAGGTATTGGGATACCGACGATCGGGTCTCGGGCAAGTAACGTGCCGATTGACAAAGGAATTGCATACGAGGTTTGATCGAATCCTCGACATCGTGGTTCAACCGATGAAATCATCGAGGAGCATGTGGGAGCCAACATGGATATCCGCACCCGCTGTTGGTTATTGCCCGAGAGTCGTCTCGGTCATGTCTGCGTGCCTCCGAACCCGTAGGGTCTACACACTAAGGTTCGGTGGCGCTTAGGGTTAGTAGGAAGTCAAGTATGTGACCACCGAATGTTGTTCGAGTCCGGATGAGATCCCTGACGTCACGAGGAGTTCGGAAGGGTCCGGAGGTAAAGAATAATATATAGGAAGTGGTGTTTCGGCCATCGGGAAAGTTTCGGGGGTTTCCGGTAAAGTACCGAGACCACCGGAAGGGTCCCGGGGGTCCACCGGGTGGGGCCACCTATCCCAGAGGGCCCCATGGGCTGAGAGGGGAAGGGAACCAGCCCACAAGGGGCTGGTGCGCCCCCCTAGGGTCCACCCCCTGCGCCTAGGGTTGAAACCCTAGGGGGGGGCGCCCACCGGCTTGGGGGCACTCCACCCCCTTGGCGCCGCCCGAGATTGGATCTCAGGCCGCCACCCCAAGGGGCCTATATAAAGGGGGGGAGGAGGGGCTGCTGTGCACAACTCCCAAGGCGCAGCCCTCCCTCCCAACACATCTCCTCCTCCGTAGAGCTCAGTGAAGCCTGCCGAATCTTGCTTCTCCGCCATCATCATCACCGTCGTCTTTGCGGTGGAGCTGTCTTCCTCAACCTCTCCTTCCCCTTGCTGGATCAAGAAGGAGGAGACGCCGCTCGTCCCGCACGTGTGTTGAACGCGGAGGTGCTGTCCGTTCAGCACTTGGCATCGGTGATCTGAATCACGTTCGAGTACGACTCCATCATCACCTTGCAAGCTTCATACGCGATCTACAAGTGGTATGTAGATGCAAACTCTCTCCCGTTACTCGTTGCTTAGATGAACTCATAGATGGATCTTGGTGAAGCCGTAGGAAAAATTTTAATTTTTTGCAACGTTCCCCAACAAGAATTCCCTGAATAAACAATGCATCATTTTTTTGCTTATAATTGCATTCCTTTGTTTATATATGTTCATTTATGACATCTTGCATCCGTACAATTTGGTACGGCCGAATACACCAGGGGCTCAGGTTCCCCGCATTATGGTGTAAAGTCCGAACGCTTTCACAAGTGCGGCACCCCAAACTTATAGCATTATATGCATCGGCTCCGAATCATGTCTTGGGTCAATAGTTGGGTTTGCCCGGCTCCCATGTTTTGGAACCTTACGTTCCGTTCTGTCGGCTAAGGTAGCACTGGGAGAACCACTGCGATTGCGCCCCTGTTGAGCTGGGCGAGCGCCTCAGTGGAGAAAGCTAAAACTGACTGTCATGATAAGGTGAGAGACTGGTCGCTGTTCGAGAGGTCTTTTCGAGTCCCTAAAGACTTACGCCGCTTAGAGCGAGGAACCGGATAGTGTCCGGCCCAGGCGTGGATAGCGCCCCGAACTCGGTCTTCCGACACTAGGGGCTTCGCCGAAATTTAAAATTATAGAATTCTATGGCTAAGTGAGGGTGTTCAAGCATTATAAGTCCGGTTGCCTTGTTCGTTGTGTTGAGCGCCTCCCGAGATGGACCCAAAAATGGGAACAAGAGCGCTCAAGTTTATCCCGAACACCCCAACACTTGTGGCATGGGGGCTGAAGCCGACGACTTGCCATCTCTCAGATTTGATAAACGGCCGCACAGAAGGTAATATTTTAAATCAAATAAGCATTGCTTAGCGCATATGAACAAAGTTTTCAGCGCACAGGATAACACATTCGAGTCTACTCAATAGTTACATCTCTGGGGCACTCATCCGCAATCTTTCGGGCACCCTTCAGGACAGTCTTATAGTACATCTCGGGCGTACGATACTCCTTGCCCGCCAAGCGGCGCGTCCGTCGAAGCCTCTCGAAGATCCAGCCTGCCCGGTGCACCTTTGCGCGGGCAAGGGCCCGACGGGCACCTTCAATGCAAAGCGGGCGCTTGATGACCTCCACCCAGGGGCACGCATCCACCAGCCACCGCACGAGGCCGAAGTAGCTCCCGGGCATGGCCTCTCCAGGCCACAGCCGGACTATGAGGCCCTTCATGGCCTGCTCGGCTACCTTGTGGAGCTCTACTAGCTGCTTGACTGGTCGCTAGGGGCACCGGATGTCCGCCTCGGCAGATCTTGAGACCGAAGACCTTCTCCATTGAGCTCCCTCCTCAGCCCGGTAGAATGCAGCGGCATCGGACACGCTGCTGCAGGCAGATCTGCAAACGCCTCGAGAGCTCCAAGTCGGGTAAGTAATGTAAATTTACATTCACATGCTTGCTTTGCATGAAAAATGCCTTACCCGCCGCTATCTTCTTCACCGCCTCAATCTCCTGGAGGGACTTATGGGCCTCGGCCTTGGCGGCTTTGGCACTTTCAAGAGCCGAGGCAAGCTCGGACTCTCGAGTCTTTGAGTCGCGCTCCAAGCTCTCATGCTTTTCCATGAGAGCACAGAGCTCTGCCGCACCTCCGCCACTCGCGCCTCCTGCTTCTCTCGCTCCGCTGTTCATGTCAAGATCAGATTCGGCGCGGACACGGCCTCCTTCAGGACCGCCACCTCGTTCGTGGCCCCTGCAGTACCCACGTTATCCTTGCCATTTCTATCGCAACCGAAATCCTTTTTTGTAAGGTACAAACTTCAAAGTGGTGTTACTCACCTTCTTTGTCCTCGAGCTGCTTCTTGGCAAGTCCGAGCTCTTACTCGGACCGCTCGAGGTCCTGCTTCAAAGCACCGAACTCCGCAGTCAGTGCGGCAAAGGTCAGCAGCGCAGCCTGCAAACCCATATGGACATATTTTTAGCACTCCTGCGTATATCTTTTATAGATCCTCAGTGCGGTTTTTCTTTCCGAACACTTAACCGAGCATCAGGGGCTACTGTCTATGTGGTATTACATTACATATTTTAAACTTCTTACCTCAAAGCCTGTTAGAAGGTTATGCGAGGCTTGATCAGCCCGCTCTTGGCGAGCCGAACCTTCTGAATCACCGCACTCATGATAGTGCGGTGTTCTTCCTCGATGGAAGCGCCGTTGAGCGCCTCCAACAAGTTGTCCGGCGCCTCCGGTTGGACGGAGGCTACCGGTGTCACAGTCTTGCCCTTCTTACGAAGGGGCCGCCTGCCGGGCTCCGGAACCACTGCGGGTTCCGGCGCGGAGTCCGGCACGAAGTCCGGGAGGCTGCCTTGAGGCACCTCCGGAGCCTCCCCCTCCTGGCGGGTCCCCTCCTGGGATCCTACCTCGGCGTCATCAGCATCACGAGGGGTGGAGGCGGTCGGAATGGAATCCACATCCGACGGAGCCCAGGACCCGCTCAATGAAGCGGGAAGATCATCATCGGCCGGACTACAGGTAGTGTGCGGCATTAGAAGGACACCATGTGACGCAAAAGAGAAACTATAAACTATTCAGGATCTGGATACTTATGATCTTGCTGGAGGCCTGGCCCTTGATGGCCACTCTTCGTCGCCAACATTGGCGTTGGCGGAGCTGTCCGGGGCAAGGGTCCGTCCCTCTTGACCCTTTTCGCCTCCCCTTGGGGAAGCCTTCCTTTCCTCTCTCCCCCCAGGAGAGTCCTCTTCTCCTCCTCGTCTCGGGAGGAGTCCGCCTCAGTCATCGGACGACGAGTCCGATATCACTGGCGCCGGAACTTCTTCGAGTTCCCGTGGCCTTCTTCTTGGTTTTCTTCTCGGCACCACATAGTGTCCGGGACCAGCAACCTCGTTAAGCGGGCGTCCGCTGGATCTTCGAGGAGGGCCGCCGACGGTCTACTGTCCGGACGTCCTCTGCCAATCCTGTCAAAGGCATTGTGAGTTTTAGATCCCACATAGAATTAAACTATGAAAGAAAATAAGTGTCCCATAGAGGATAACAAAGCTTACCTCGCCGGCCGGGCGCTTGGTGCTGAATCTGCGGTCTTCCGTCGCGGACGCGGGGGCTTCTCCGCCCTTGAACAGCACCCTCCAGGCATCTTCGTATGTCGTGGTCAAGAGCCCGCCAGGTCCGTCTTGTGCCGGATCGAACTCCCACAAATTGAAGGCCCGCTATTGGCAGGGGAGAATCCGTCGGACGAGCATGACCTGGATCACATTGACAAGCCTAAGCTTCTTGTTCACCAAGGTCTGGAGACAGGACTGGAGTCCTGTCAGCTCCTCCGAACTGTTTCATAGCAAGCCCTTCTCTTTCCAGGAGGTGAGCTCCATGGGGATACCAGATCTGAACTCGGGGGCTGCTGCCCATTTAGGGTCACGCGGCTCGGTGATGTAGAACCACCCCGATTGCCATCCCTTGATGGACTCCACGAAGGCCCCTTCGAGCCAGATGACGTTGGGCATCTTGCCCAACATAGCGCCTCCGCACTCCGCCTAGACGCCCTTCACTACCTTCGGCTTGACGTTGAAGGTCTTGAGCCACAAGCCGAAGTGGGGCTGGATGCAGAGGAAGGCCTCGCACACGACGATAAACGCCGAGATGTTGAGGATCAAGTTTGGCGCCAGATCATGGAAGTCCATGCCGTAGTAGTACATGAGCCCCCGGACGAAGGGATGCAACAGGAAGCCCAGTCCACGGAGGAAGTGGGGAAGGAATACGACCCTCTCATGGGGCCTGGGGGTGGGGATGAGCTGCCCCTTGTCGGGCAGCCGGTGCGAGATGTCGCCAGACAGGTATCCAGCGTCGCGCAGCTTCTTGATGTGCTCTTCCGTAACGGAGGAAGCCAACCACCTGCCTCCCGCTCCGGACATGAGTGGAGAAGGTCGAGATGAGATGTGCGGGCTTGGGCACTGGAGCTCGAGTGCGCGGAGATGGATAAGCAAAGGAGGAAGAAGGCGTAGATAAAAAGGTGGATCCTTATCCCCTTATATATGGGCGGACGAAGATTATGCGTCCCCACCGGCCTAGTAAAACTCGCTTATCTCCCAAGCGCCACCATCAATGGCGCGGTTGGGTTACCCACGTCCGTATTGATGAGAATCCCAGAATAAGGGGAACACGATCTCTCCTTCGACAAGACGTGCCAAGGAAACCGCTTCGCTAAACGCGCTGAGGTGGTGTAATAAAAAACGATTCAAGTAAAGGCTTGGTAGTGGCATGACGTCACGCCACAAAGCACGTCAGCAGATTGAACTTGTGTACATATTATTCTCTCTACGGTGGAATGTGGAATTTATTTTGCAGAGCCGGACACTATCCTAGTGTTCACAATCTTCTATGAGTTATTCGGAGGAGGAACCCGCCTTGCAATGCCGAACAATATGCACGCCGGACTCATCGTCATTGAAGCCTAGTTCAGGGGCTACTGAGGGAGTCCTGGACTAGGGGGTGTCCGGACAGCCGGACTCCAAGACTATGAAGATACAAGATTGAAGACTTCGTCCCGTGTCCGGATGGGACTTTCCTTGGCGTGGAAGGCAAGCTTGGCAATACGGATATGTAGATCTCCTACCATTCTAACCGACTCTGTGTAACCCTAGCCCTCTCCGGTGTCTATATAAACCGGAGGGTTTTAGTCCGTAGGACATACAACCATTACAACAATCATACCATAGGCTAGCTTCTAGGGTTTAGCCTCCTTGATCTCGTGGTAGATCCACTCTTGTACTACCCATATCATCAATATCAATCAAGCAGGAGTAGGGTTTTACCTCCATCGAGAGGGCCCAACACAGGTAAAAACATCGTGTCCCTTGTCTCCTGTTACCATCCGCCTAGACGCACAGTTCGGGACCCCCTACCCGAGATCCGCCGGTTTTGACACCGACAGCTACCTTCTAGGGTTTAGCCTCTACGATCTCGTGGTAGATCAACTCTTGTAATACTCATATCATCAAGATTGATCAAGCAGGAAGTAGGGTATTACCTCCATCGGGAGGGCCCTAACCTGGGTAAACATTGTGTCCCCCGCCTCCTGTTACCATTAACCTTAGACGCACAGTTCGGGACCCCCTACCCGAGATCCGCCGGTTTTGACACCGACACAGAGCCCAGTGTCCGGTTCAAGCAAAGAAGCATCGGCGAAGAGGAAGAGGAAGAGGGACGAGGACGAAGTCGAGGACGTGGACTCAGAATCCGAGTAAGGTGGCAGTGCTGTCGCTCATGCTGGTTCTATTGCAGTGTCAAGCGGACTAGTTGCTTAGTTTATTTTCAGAGGTGTGTTGTGTTGAGCCCCCATATGAACTATGTTTATATTATTTCTCATTATTTGAACTTTATGTTCTTTCTCGTTATTTGAACTCTTTAGTATGTACAGTAGTACTAGTAATATGTCTTACTACTGTTCTTCTTGCAGTTGGTACTACTGCTCGTATCTTCGTGTTCCTACTGTACTTAATATGTTCGTACTAGTGGTATAATTTGGGTCAGTCGATTTGTGAAAGAAGTTCGATGGAGCGCACGAAGAAGATAGCAGAGAAGCTACCCTAGTATCTATATTAGGGTGGCAGGGTGCCCATGATCTATCTTATGAGTGTTGGGTGTGGAATGTAGTTTGCCAAAAAAATGGATCGTGCCTGGGGTTAAACGGATGGCGGGGGTGGGGGAGCATGGCGGTGGTTGGCGGTTCAGGGGAGGGCGGGGTGGAGGCGGCAGGCGGTTAGGCATGTGGCAGGCTGAGAAGATGAACTGTGCATCAATTTCGGAGGTTGAAGAAGCCCTTCTAGCCAACCATGTTGCATCCAACGGCTCACAAGAGTCGACTGACCCAAATTGCTCCTTCAGATTGCAGGATCCATGTGGCGTTCAAGGTCTCAAATGTAGATTCCACGTACGCACCTTGTTTGCGGGCTCGGCGTGGGCGCAACCAGCTTCCGCTGCGACATCCACCATGTGCGCCTCCTCCGCACGTGCGGAGACGATAATGACACGCTAGTTCCTCCTCGCCGGCGTGCTGGAGCACGCGCTCGTCCTCCTCTTCGTACGCTGCGTGCATAGACGCGGCTCCACCAGCTGCTCACGTGCTTGGCAGCACGGCGGCATCACGAGGAGGGACTGAAGGCGACGTGAGCGGGCGAGCCTTCGGCTTCATGGCACAGGGATGGTGGCGACACGGTGGTGATGGGCGAGAAATTGTTGGCCGGAGCAGGCGGGCGCCGGCATGCGCAATGGTGGCAGCGGCATATTGATGAGTGCGTGTAGGGGAGCTTAGGTTAGTTTTATAAAGTGTTGGTCAAACTTAAAAGAAAACCGTACTAGTACACGTAAACATTGGACTGAGGCAACGCTTATATTAGTTACCACATCCATGATACGGAATCCTGTGCAAGCGCGTGAACCGCGGCCGCGCGGTCAATCGAACAGTGTGTCACCGTGTCGCGCTCGAAGGACATCCACGGAACCTTTTTTTGTGTGTGAAAACAATCCCCGAATATTACTCAACTTTTTCCTGGAAAAGTTCTTGACGCTACAATATTTCCATATATTTGAATTTAACTCAAGTTCGTGTTTATTTGGATTTGGACGTTTTAGGTGCACCCTAGTTTTTTAATACTGATTGTGTGTGTGTGTGTGTGATTTAGAGAGAACGTGTGTATGTGTCCATCCGTGTGTTGTGGCAGAAGGGCAATGTGGAGACGGTGTGCGTGTGACAGAGACATAGAGAGGTGTGAATGTGCAAATGATCATGCATGAGTGAGACATAGACAGATGCCGATACATTGTGTATACATGAGAGAATGGTCTTATATTTTACTTGTGTGTGTGTGTGTGAGAGAGAGAGAGAGGGAGAGTGAGAGAGAGAGAGAGGAGCATCCGTAACACAACAACCATCTCTCTCGATTCGTCCGTCCCTCGCACGATCGCATGTAACACATGCATCAACGCACACATTTTGACACCCTCACCCGGCCCCTGCCCACCTCAAGACCCGTACATCGCTCTCTATCTCGCACGCGCAATCTCTTCGTGAAAACCCTGTTTAGCATGTAGCTTTCCTTCACATACACACACATTTCTCTCCATAGGTTTGTTTTCTCTCAATATCTGACACACACACACACACAAACACAAACACACACACACACACACACACACACACACACACTCCCCCGAGCACACAATTTATCCCCATCCAAGGTTATATGGCGACCACTCTCGCGTGTGCTTCTCCGCACCCCAGCATGCACAACACCTCAATCTTCAAAGAGGGCATCGAGGAGATCGAAGACGGCGACCACACTACGCTAGAGAATGCGGGGCCATTTGGAAGCAGGATGATGTGACGACGGCTGACTGACTCCTCCCCCACCCTCTCTCTCCTGCACAAAATTACCAATCCCTCTCCCCCTTTAAAATTATCAATCCCTCAACCCACGAGATCCTTCCCCTCTCGTCCATGTTTTTCCATCTCTCTCATCAAACTAGTTGTCTCTTCTCCTTCCACGTGTACAGAATCCGGATGCACACGCATCTTACGTATATTACATGTCTCCATCTTTCTCACAGACCTAACTTCTTCCTCTCTCTTTCTCTCTCTCTCTCTCTCTCTCTCTATCTCGTTAGGTGTGTCTCCTACTCTCTCGTCCACATACATACAATCTTTCCCGCCCTATCTGCTCCATCTTTCCAAGCTCTCTCTACACGTTTCATTCATACATTGGGATGTGTTCAAAATGTTGCTTTTATAATGGATGATGTAGAGTTATGGTTGGCTTTGTTGCATCCTACAAATTAATAACTATGAAATGCATTTAGATTCTCATTTGACTGGGATTATGTGAGTTTGAGCATATTGTGCAGTACTATAGACCTCGTATACATCTTGGAATTCAACAATGATTGTAACTATTGAATTGTATAGACCATTACATTCAAAGCCAGTAGCCTAATATATTTATTTCACAATTACAACAAATGATTAATTCACTACAAATGAAGAAAGAAATGTGTACTCTTTCTGAGAGTTTACAAAACTTGACTTAATCATTTGTTGTAAACTCTCAGAAAGTTTATAACAAAAAATATTAACATATACAATAACAAATAAATACCATTAGATTCATTATTGAATGTACTTTTCACATCATACATATTTGTTATGGTAAGTGTTTATATTTTTCTATAAACTTGGTCAAACTTTAGGAAGTTTGACTTGGTCAAACCTAATATGCAGAATTAATAAAAACAGAGGGAGTACTAGTAGTTACTAGTACTACTCACTAGTTGCTTAGCCGAATCACCCAGCACGCCACACGGGGAGTTCAATATCACAAAATTTTGAGGTCTTTGGGAAAATCTCCCACGACCCTGATTCGAGTAGTGGGAAGTTACCATCATAGCCTTCGGAACAGGCCTACGGATGATGCTTTGTAGGGGCATGTTTTCGTAACTTCAGGTTCACCCTACCCAGCCAACCCCACCCCGGCAGCCAGAGTAGTACACCTGAATACTCCCTATTTTCTATCCCCACCGCAAAATAGACTTCTCCACGGCACCGCAGCCTTCGTGCTCCTCCCCTTCTACATCGGGCTTTTCGTCCACCGCAGACATCTCGCCTCATCGATGACCTCAGATGTCGACCGAGTCGGTCCACCGTCGTTGTCGTACACGGAGCCTCTTCCCCGGCACCGTCTTCCACGATCTTGGATCTGCTTCCCGGAAGCCGACACCAAGCGCAGAAGCACCACCATCATGGACAATGAACTGACTCCCGTTGCCGACCATGATGCACAGAGGCCGCCGCGACCATCATTCTCCTCCTCGATTGGTAATGTATGTATTGAATCACTTAGCAGTACATGTGCAGTTCCAATTTTGTTCATACCTACCCTTCAAATTTCCTGGTTGCTATTGTTCCCGTAAAAGTAATTGGTTATAGCCTCCATTGTCCAACAGAATATTAGCTTGTAATTGTGCGTCGCTCCTGTATCGCGTTGCGCTTGGGTAGGTTCTTCATATGCAACCAGTAGTGTGGCAAATGATGGAAAAAAATTAGAACTAGCAAGATGCCCATGCGTTGCACGCATCAAGATGCATTTGTATGAGTAGTTTATCTTGTGGGAGAAAAGGATGAACGAGGGAAGGCCTTATTTGCCAATCTGGAGAGGGGTGTGGGTATCTTTCTGCAAAATTCACATACTTTCCTTCCTATCCATCGGATATAAATCGGATGGCCTATATTGCAGGATGGCAGGCACACCATCATCACCAACTCTGTTTTTAAGTAGAGAGAAGAGAAGTAGAGATAAATATTAAATATTAAATAAATATAACAGTAGAAAAGAGAGTGGAGATAGCAGTGACGTTGGGAAAGGATCACGCGCGCGCCGGAAAAAGCGGTCGGGCATGCACCAGTTTTGGCACGCGGCATCGACGCGCTTTATAAAATCCAACGCCCTCCCACCGCTCTCTTCCTTGCCAACGCTCTCTCCCCGCTCTATGCCTTGCCACCGCTCTCTCCCTGCTCTTTCTCGCCTCGCTGCCGCGTGCCACCATGCCGCCGCGTCGCCAGAAAACTTGGGGATACCGTGGCGTCCACGCGCGCCCCTCGGGCGGCTTCTCCACCGAGATCCGGTTCTATGGAGGCGCCTCGGCCTCAGCAATTTCGACACCACCAACGAGGCCGCCCGCGTGTACAACGCGGTGGCGTGGCACCTCCGGTGGCCTCATAGAACATTGAACTTCCCCAACATATCGACCGGGAGCGGGCGCATGAGCTCGCGCCTCTGCCACGGCTTATCACCGACGAGGATCGTTGCAATAACGGAGGCAGGAGCATCATCTCGGCATCGCCGAGATGGACGAGGAAGCCATGGTGTTGTGGCGCCAACGCTTCCCGCAGGACATCATCAACAAGTGCGAGTTCTACGTGCAAAGGAGGGCGGAGAGGGAGAAGCGGAGGACGGAGCGAGCCGCCTATCACGAGGACAAGCGTAGGCGAAAAGCGGATGCTCAATTCAACATGAGGCTAGGAGCAGCGTCGCCCTAGGAATCCAACGATGATTGGTATCTTCACACCTACATTCAGACGTCGGAGGAGGACATCACCGAGGAGGATTCGGACGACGAGGAGTAGTTGAATTATCTATTTTTTTATCTATCAATGTTGAGAACTATCCTCTACTCTCTAGTCTCTACTCTCTATCTCTACTTCTCGATCTCAGCACTGTAAACACTTTTTTAAAGCACCGCGCGTTACGCTTCTGTTGGAGATGCTCTAACATGGCAGACGAGTGCTTTAATGTTGCCCACAAGATGCGTGAGTATTACTAGTAGTATATTGTTCTTGTCATGTTGATATTTTAAAACCACGAGTGCGAACATGCAGAGGAGCAATGAAGACCAAACGCGGGATATTGGGGACATCTTCAAGGAGCGTGGCAAGTTAAAGAGGAGCTGCACCAAACCTGTAAAACGAGCTTTGGTAAGTAGCACCCTTTCAATTACTTTCGTTTAGCCTCATGTTCTTTGATGTGTATATGTTGTAGTTTCTGTTTCTCTTAGCCTCGTGTTCTTTGATGTGTAATAAGAAGAGTCTTAATCGTCCTAATGCTTTTGTTTTTAGCTTGATGTAGGAAGTGGGTGTTCTCACCTTGTAGTTTGTTTTTATTTATTTTTTCCTTTTTAATTCACTTCTCCGAGTCCTGTTTATCTGGCTTCTACTAAATGGATCTGGGTTGCTCTAAGTATTGATCTAAAAAAGAAGTAACTTCATGTCAGGATGCAGTTCCTGCAAGGAGGGAAGTATGGTCAACCTCGAGATCATGTTTCCAAAATGAGGCTGGATTACACACAAGGTGCTAGTTCCCTAATGATGCTGGATAGACACAAGGTGCAAATTCCCAGATGATGCTGGATTACACACAAGTCAGGTGGAGTCGTCAGCTATTCGTATCCTCGTGGCTCTAGTAAAGGCTGAAAGAAAGCGTGTGGTGGCCCTTGAGAATATAGCTGAGTTCCTAAAGAAGCAAAAAGTGCAATCAGAAGCTCTCTTCACCCAAGCCAAAGAAGAGATGGAAGAAGCCAGAAATAAGCTAGCAGAGGCAGAGCAGGCTAGGTGTCTCCTACTATCTAAAATTGTTTTCAATACAAAATTTCCTCATAATAGCTAGGTTCAAATGTTTATCCAGTCAGCATGCATGTTGTGATGTCCGTGCATCTACTGATGTGGCACAAAATAATTTTTTTTGGGTCATGTAATAACAGCAATTACTTTCCAAACAATAATAGATGAAGCATTGGACATGGTATAGTTCACTTGCAAGCCTGACATTCCAAGTTCAACTTCCACGTCAAACTCATGTTCACAGATATCTGCACATTCATAGATAATGTCCACAACCATGATTCACTTCAAAGCCAAAAAATGTGAGAAGAGTTATAAATAAAGAAAAACCTCCAGTTCCTCCTACCAGTGCGAGCACAACAAGTCAAGACCATGCATAATTAATTATATTTTGGTCATTTTTTGTGTTCTAAAATGTCGGCTGGCTCGCGGAAGGACTTGTTGCCGGCACACTCACGGATTAAATGGAGGCAAGTGGGGCAGTCTGAAGCCGGTTGCATGCGGCGAGGAGGCGTGTTTAGTCAAGCCTGCAGCGAGTGGGGCCCTCTTGGCCGGCACACCGATTCAATGCCTGCTGTCGGTGTCAAAACCGACGGATCTCGGGTAGAGGGTCCCGAACTGTGCGTCTAGGCGGATGGTAACAAGAGACGAGGGACACAATGTTTTTACCCAGGTTCGGGCCCTCTCGATGGAGGTAAAACCCTACCACCTGCTTGATTAATATTGATGATATGGGTAGTACAAGAGTAGATCTACCACGAGATCAAGGAGGCTAAACCCTAGAAGCTAGCCTATGGTATGATTGTTGAGATGTAATGTTCGTCCTACGGACTAAGGCCCTCCGGTTTATATAGACACCGGAGAGGCTAGGGTTACACAGAGTCGGTTACAATGGTAGGAGATCTACAAATCCGTATTGCCAAGCTTGCCTTCCACGCCAAGGAAAGTACCTTCCGGACACGAGCCGGAGTCTTCAATCTTCTATCTTCGTAGTATGGGAGTCCGGCGGATATTGATAGTCCGGCTGTCCGGACACCCCCTAGTCCAGGACTCCCTCAGTAGCCCCTGAACCAGTCTTCAATGACGATGAGTCCGGCGTGCATAATGTTCGGCATTGCAAGGCGGGTTCCTCCCTTGAATAATCCGGAGAAGATAATGAACACCAGGATAGTGTTTGACTCTGCAAAATAAATTCCACATTCCAACGTAGAGAGAATAAAATACACTTAGCTCAATCTGCTGACGTATTATGCAGCGTGAAATCACACCGCAGCCAAGCCCTCGCTTGAATCGTTTTTATTATTCCGCCAAAGACGCTTTAGCGGCGGTTTCCTGGCACGCCCCGTCAAGCGTAGATCGTGTTCCCCTTATTCCGGATTCTCATCAATACGCGTGGGTAACCCAACCGTGCCATTGATGATGGCGCTTGGGAGATAAGCGAGTTTTACCAGGCCGGTGAGGGACGCATAGTTTTGTCCGCCTATATATAAGGGATAAGGATTTACCTTCTCACCTACACCTTCTTCCTCCTTTGCTCATTCATCCTGCGAACTCAAGCTCCAACGCCTAAGCTCAAGATCTCACCTCGACCCTTCTCCGAATATGTCCGGAGGGGAGGCAATGGATGGCCTCCACCGCCAAGGAGGAGGACATCACCAAGCTGCGCGACGCCGATACCTTTCCAGCGATATTGCGATCGGCTGCCTGACGCGGGCAGCTCATCCCCACCCTGTGGCCTCATGAGAGGGTCGCCTTCCTTCCCCACTTCCTCCGCTGGACTGGGCTTTCCGCTCCATCCATTTGTCCGGGGCTCATGTTTTACTACGGCCTAGATTTCCACGATCTGGCGCCGAACTTCGTCCTCAACATCTCGGCGTTTATCGTCGTGTGCGAGGCTTTTCTCTG
The DNA here is from genome assembly GCA_021437245.1 of Aegilops speltoides. Lineage (NCBI taxonomy): Eukaryota > Viridiplantae > Streptophyta > Magnoliopsida > Poales > Poaceae > Aegilops > Aegilops speltoides. The sequence continues at coordinate 369,539,606 of CM038143.1, forward strand.
CATCCGGCCCCACTTTGGCCTGTGGCTCAAGACTTTCAACGTCAAGCCGAAGGTTGTGAAGGGAACGCAAGCGGAATGCGGAGGCGCTATGCTGGGCAAGATGCCCAACATCCCTTGGCTAGAAGGGACCTTCGTGGATTCCGTCAAGGGGTGGCAATCGGGGTGGTTCTACATCACCGAGCCGCGCGAGCCTACATGGGCGGTGGCCCCCGAATTTAGATCTGGAATCCCCACGCAGCTCACCTCCTGGAAAGAGAAGGGCTTGCAATGGGGTGATCCGGTGGAGGTGACGGGACTTCGAGCCTGCATCAAGAAGCTGGTGAGCAATAGGCTCAAGCTCGTCGACGTGGTCCAGGTCATGCTCCTCCGGCGGATTCTCCCGTGCCAAGAACGGGCTTTTAATCTGTGGGAGTTTAATCCGGAACAGCACCAAACGTTAAGCGCTCTTCGACACAACGCACGGCGCTGGAGGGTGCTGCTCAAGGGCGCCAAGCCCGCATCCGCGATCAAGACCGTGGATTCAGCTCGCGCCTCCGATCGACGAGGTAAGTGATTCACCCCATTACGGGACACTTGAAGTAATTAGATTGACTCTAGCGAGGTTTTTAATCTGCCTCTTCCTTTGACAGATCGGATGGAGAAGGCCCAGCTGCTCATCAGCCCGACTCCCATGCCAGAAGAACCAGTGGATGCCCGTTCAGCGAGGCTGCTGGTTCCGGCACCGTACGTGGTGCCGGAGAAGAAGGCCAAGAAGGTGGCCGCGGGGACTCGAAAGAGTTCCCACAATCAGGCGTCTGACGACGACGACGAGGACTCCTCCCCCGAAGACGAGGAGGAGGAGGAGTACTCTCTCCCGGAGGAGGGAGAGAAGAAGAGGAAGGCCTCCCCAATCGGGGCGGCCGAAGGGTCCAAGAGGGGGAGAACTATCCCCCCGGAGAGTTTCGCCAACATTAGTGTTGGCGAGGAAGAGTGGCCTCCGAGGGCCAGGCGTCCGGCAGGATCGTAAGTATTCAGATCATTCACATGCCGTTCATTGTATGCTATGCAGTGTCCTTCTAATGCCGCATTGTGCTTGTAGTCCGGCCGTTGACGATCTTCCCGACTCAATGAGCGGGTCATTGGCGCCGTCGGATGTAAATTCCATCCCGACCGCCTCTACCCCACGCGCCGACGAGGACGACGAGGCGGAATCCCACAGGAGACCCGCCAGAGGAGGCTCGAGGCGCCGCCAGCGACCTCCGGACTTTGTGCCGACTCTACCTCGAACCCGTAGTGGTTCCAGAGTCCGCAAGCGCCCTTCAAAGAAGGGCAGATTGACGACGCGCGGCGGCCTCCGGCCCAACCGAGGCGCCGGATAACTCTGCTGGAGGCGCTTAAAGGCGCCCATCGAGGAAGAACACCGCACTCTCATGAGTGCGGTGATTGAGAAGGTCCAGCCGCCAAGGGCGGGCTGACTCGAACTCGCAACAGCCTTCTAACAGGCTTTGAGGTAAGAAGTTTAAAATTATGTAATGTAATACCGATAGACAAGAGCCCTCGATGCTTAGTTCGGTGTTCGGAAAGAAAAGCCGGACTAAGGATCTTTAACAAGATGTACGCAGGGTTTCTAAAAATATGTCAATATGGGTTTGCAGGCTGCGCTGTTGACTTCTGCCGCATTAACGGCGGAGGTCGAGGCGCTGAAAAAAGACCTTGAGCGGTCGGCACAAGAGCTCGGCCATGCCAAGAGGCAGCTCAAGGAGAAAGAAGGTGAATAACACCACTTAAAAAAAGTACCTTACAGAAAAAGGGTTTTGGTTGCAAACAAAATTGATAAGGATAATATATATATTGCAGGGGCCACTAAGGAGGTGGCAGCCCTGAAGGATGCCGTGTCCGTGGCCGAACGCAATGCGGCCACGGAACGGGCTGAGCGAGGAAAGCAAGTGGCGCTGGTGGCGGAAGTGCGGCAAGAGCTCCAGGCTCTCATGGGAAAACATGAGAGTTTGGAGCGTGACTCCAAGACTCGAGAGTCCGAGCTTGCCTCGGCTCTTGAAAGTGCCCAGTCCGCCAAGGCCGAGGCCCAGAAGGCCCTTCAGGAGGTAGAGGACATAAAGAAGATAGCGGCGGGTAAGGCCTTTTTCATGCAGAGCAGGCACGTTAATGTAAATTACCGGATACTTACCCGAATTCGGAGCTCTCGATGCGTTCAGATCCGCGCGTGGCGCCTCGATGCCGCCGCTTAGCGTGGCGAGGAGGGAGCTCGACGGAGAAGGTCTTCGTCTCAAGATATCGAGGCCGCCATCCGGTGCCCCCAAGCGACCAGTGAAGCAACTGGTCGAACTCCACAGTAGCCGAGGAGGCCATGAAGGGCCTCATAGTCCGCTATGGCCTGGACAGGCCATGCCCGGCAGCTACTTTGGCCTAGTGCGGCGGCTGGTGGACGCGTGCCCAGCTGGATGTGACTGCGCCCACCGTATTGAAGGTGCTCATCGGGCCCTTGCCCGCATAAAGGTGCAATGGGGCAAACCGGATGCGAGAAGCTTCACGGATCCGCCGCCGGGCAAGGAGCATCGCACGCCGAGCGATATTATAAAGTTGTCTCAAGGGAGCCCGCGATATTGCGATGAGTGCCCCTTAATGTAATCTTTGAGTGAACTTGCTATGTTTTTATCCTCAGCGCTGAAAACTTCGCTTATATGCGCCATGAGCAACACTTGTTGAATTTAAAATATTACCTTCAGGCGGCCGCTTGTTAAATCGAGAGATGGCAAGTCGTTGGCTTCAGCCCCAAGCCACGAGTGCTTTGGGGTGTTCGTGATAAACTTGAGCACTCTTGTTCCCATTTTGGGTCCATCTAGGAGGCGCCAACACGACGAACAAGGCGACCGGACTTATAATGCTTGAACACTCTCACTTAGCCATAGAATTCTATAATTTTAAATTTCGTGAAGCCCTCGGTATTTGGAAGACCAATCGGCGCTATCCACGCCTTCGCTTGACATCATCCGAACTTCGCTCAAGCGGCATGAGCCTTTAGGGACCCGAAGAACCTCTCGAACAGCGACCAGTCTCTCGCCTTATCATGCCGCCGCGCTTTCCATCGAGGCGTTAACCTGCTCAACCGGGCGCATCGCAGTGGTTCTCCCAAAGCTACCTTAGCCGACGGAACGGAACGTAAGGTACCAAAACATGGGAGACGGGCAAACCCAACTATTGACCCAAGACATGATTCGGAGCTGATTCATATAATGCTATAAGTTCGGGGTGCCGCACTTGTGAAAGTGTTCGGACTTAATCACACCATAATATGGGGAACAGAAGCCCCTGGTGTATTCGGCCGTACCAAAGTATACGGGTGCAAGATGTCATATAATGAACATATGTAAAAGATAACGCAATTGCAATGAAAAATGTAATGTACTTGCAAGAAGGAAGTGTTGCGTTATTTATGAAAGAAGGTCTGCTAATAAAGCGGACTGATACAAATAGTGCGGTAAGCAAGGGATTCGGACTAAATTAACATGTCCCCCTCCAGGGATAAGCTGCAGACTTGGTGTATGTAATCGAATTTAATGCTCGTAATGGAGACCACCTGAGTGTTCGTCGCAGCCTTCTTTAATCCCTGACTGTTGCATCGTGAGTTCGGCGAGTTCGCCGACGGACAGGGCTTCTGGTTAATGGAGTCCTGTGTATGCAAAAGAAGAAAAGATAAAAAACAAAGCCAAGGGGGGCAATTGCATGAGCCCCTTGTGTGGTCGAGCCGCACTCTTTGGTCCTTGTGGTTAAGCCCCTCCCCTGCGCCCATGGTATCTCCAAAGCATAATGATGTACGCGGAGTGTTATTCTAGTGATCATGCGCGGGCGGGGGTTGGGGCCGCATTGCTACGCGTGCTCTGATCGCGCCAGGTGGTCTTGGTTGGTGTTGCTCCGGCGCGCTTTAATGTATCCGCTTTTAATTGCCGGACTAGAGAATTGCCGTGAAGGCTGCTCAGATTTCCGCCATGAGAGTCATTGATGTTCCTCCGCTCGAGGAGCGCCCGTATTCCCATTGACCGTAATGACTCCACGAGGGCCCGCATCTTGAGTTTTAGGTATGCATAATCGGCACCGCTGAATTTGGCAACGCGTTCGTCCGAGCAGGCATGATAGCCGCTTCGAACGGGACTATATCGAAGATTAACTCTTCGCTCGAAATTATCCGGGATCCAAGACCACTTCAGTGTGACCGAGCTCGCATAGCTTAGCTTCCACTCGGGATGACACCTTTAAAGGTTGTTTTAGTAGGTTTAATCTCGATGGGTCTATGCCCATTTTGCGACCGTGTCCCGATAAAGCAGGTTCAGTCGCCGCCGCCGTCCATCGTGACTCTTGTGAGGTGAAATCCATCGACGATTGGGTCTAAGACCAATGCGCGAATCCGCCATGGCGATATGCTGGTCGATGGTCTCGCCGATCAAAAGTGATTGGACAGAGGACCATGGATTGAACTTCGGGCGACCGCTCCATCGCATAGACGCCCCGTAGTCGCGCTTCCTCTCCCTCTTGGGTATATGGGTTGCGTAAATCATATTCACCGTCCGCACTTGTGGGGGGAAACCCTTCTGTCCTCTATTGTTCGGCGGCCGGGTCTCTTCCTCGTCGTCGCTATTTATCCCCTTGTCATTGTGTTCGGCAATTAACTTGCCGGCCTGTTTGAACACCCAACAATCTCTATTGGTGTGGGTAGCTGGCTTTTCGGGTGCCATGTATCCGCATAGGCGGTCGAGTATTCGGTCCAGATTGACGGACCGGAGTGGTTCTTTTGAACGGCTTCTTCCACGACCGGTTTAGAGCCTCGGAATCCGCATTGACCGCCAGATCCTCCTTATCGCCGCCGCACGCGCGCTTGTTTTTGATTCGACGTGACCTGCCGTTGTTGTCCTTAGTATCCGGACTGCCAGTGTTTTTACGAAGATTGTTGCTACGGGCTAGCCAGCTGTCCTCTCCCGCACAGAAGCGGGTCATTAGAGATGTGAGGACTGCCATGGATTTCGGCTTTTCTTGCCCCAGGTGCCGGGCAAGCCATTCGTCCCGGATGTTATGTTTGAAGGCTGCAAGGGCCTCTGCATCCGGATAGTCGACGATTTGGTTTTTCTTCGTCAAGAACCGTGTCGTAATTGTCCGCCGATTCGTCTGGCTGCTGAATGATGTGGCTTAAGTCATCGGCGTCTGGTGGTCGCACATACGTGCCTTGGAAGTTATCAAGGAATGCGGCCTCTAGGTCTTCCCAACACCCAATCGACTCTGCGGGCAGGCTGTTAAGCCAGTGCCGAGCTGGTCCTTTAAGCTTGAGTGGGAGATATTTGATGGCGTGGAAATCGTCGCCGCGGGCCATATGGATGTGGAGAAGATAATCTTCGATCCACACCGCGGGGTTTGTTGTACCATCGTAAGATTCGATATTTACGGGTTTGAACCCTTCGGGGATCTGATGATCCATTACTTCGTCAGTGAAGCATAACGGGTGTGCGGCGCCCCTATATTGAGCAATATCGCGACGCAGCTCGAGGGAGCGCTGTCTGCTATGTTCGGCCCGACCGGCGTTATGTCCGGCGCGACGGTATTCGTCGTGGGTCATAGGGCGCCCACGTGATCCATAGATGGATCTGGATTGTTTTGCTTTGTCCTCCAATATATCTCGCAAGTCCAGCGCGTTCCCTCTTGGCTTCGCGCTTTTAGAGCGGTGCAGGGGTACGTATTTGGCTGAGGGCCTGGACGCCTCTCTGTCACGACCACGAGGTGGTCGGTCAGCCATATCGTGCGCTGGTGATGAAGGTATGTATGCTTCCTCCTCTAATCGGGGAGCAGCTTGCGCCTTAGGTAACTTTTGGAGGGGCGTTCGAGTTTATACTCTTCGACCGCGAGGACCTCGGTCCATCGATCGGCCAGCAGATCCTGATCAGCTTGGAGCTGTTGCTGCTTTTTCTTTAGGCTATTTGCCGTGGCTATGAGCCTACGCCTGAAGCGCTCTTGTTCGACGGGATCCTCGGGTATGACGAATTCATCATCGTTGAGGCTTGCTTCGTCTTCGGATGGAGGCATATAGTTATCGTCCTCAACCCCTTCGTCTGCCGCCTTGTTGTGAGGGCTTGCTTCTGCGTCCTCCTGCGCTAAGTCTTGCAGGAGGGGATCGTCTTCGGCACTCTCCGGAGTGTTATTGTCTCCCATGCCGGAATCTCCATTCTTGTTGTGGCGGGATTTAGAGCGGCGCCGCTTACGCCGGTGTTTGGGTTGCTTCTTTAGAGAATCTTCCTCCGCTGCTTTTTCGCCATCCCCTTCTTTTGGGGTATCCACCATGTAGACGCTGACGACGAGGTGGCCTTCCAGATGCCACTGTGGCGCTAGGTCTGTTCGCCTCCGGCATCGCCGCCCATAGCGTCGATGTCATCGGAGTCGAGTCGAGCATGTTGGTTAAATCTTCGACGCTGGCTATAAAGTGGGTGGTGGGTGGGCTCAATTTCTTCGTCGTCCGGTCTCCAACCGCCTCGCCATAGTCCGCCAGGTTCTCCGATAGCGAGAGATGCTTCAGAGAATTGTGATATCGCCAAAAGGCGAAAAGCTTTGGAAGATGTCCGCGGCGGTGAATTCCATAACCGCGCCTAATCCGGTTTATTTGGCGGGCGCGGGAGGCTCGGAGTTCGCAAGGAGTCCGTGCCTCGGGATCACGAAGTTTCGCAGGGACAAGATTGGTATTCGCCCATCGCCGTGGATGTTGAAGCCCCGGTATGCATCTATCCACCGACCCTCGACATGGGCAATTGGCTCCGCTGGTGGCCGGGCGGATCCGAAAAGCGACCTCCAAAGCACCGTCCGGCGGCAGAGCTAGATCATGCCCATCGCCACAAAGGCGGGCGCTTGGTCGTGGCTCGAGTCCGTCAAGATCAAGTCTCCGCGGTCATCGGCCGTGAAGTTCAAGCTTCCGAATCGACTGACGGCCAGGGGCGAAGCTTCGATCTGCTCGGATGGCCAAGAGAATTGGCCCGCAGTAAAGCCGCCGAATCGAAGATCTGTCCGGGAGAAAAGTCTCACCACGGACAGCGCTGATGGTTGAAGATGCCATCGAGCCTATCGGTGACGCTACGGAGGAACTCTCAATGAAAGCACCAATGTCGGTGTCAAACCGGAGGATCTTGGGTAGGGGTCCCGAACTATGCGTCTAGGCGGATGGTAACAAGAGACGAGGGACACAATGTTTTTACCTGTGTTCGGGCCCTCTCGATGGAGGTAAAACCCTACGCCCCGCTTGATTAATATTGATGATATGGGTAGTACAAGAGTAGATCTACCACGAGATCAAGGAGGCTAAACCCTAGAAGCTAGCCTATGGTATGATTGTTGAGATGTAATGTTCGTCCCCACGGACTAAGGCCCTCCGGTTTATATAGACACCGGAGAGGCTAGGGTTACACAGAGTCGGTTACAATGGTAGGAGATCTACATATCCGTATTGCCAAGCTTGCCTTCCACGCCAAGGAAAGTACCTTCCGGACATGAGCCGGAGTCTTCAATCTTCTATCTTCGTAGTATGGGAGTCCGACAGATATTGATAGTCCGGCTGTCCGGACACCCCCTAGTCCAGGACTCCCTCACCTGCACTATGAGAGGTCGCATCCATGTCAGAGCAATCACACCCTCCAGTCCTTTTTTGTTTGGGTATAACAAAATCTCGTTTACCATTCCCATTTTACAAGTAAAATTCATGGACAAACTTTGACCCAAAATACGATGGGGACTAGTAAACTAGAATGGAGGTAGTAGTTTTTTTATCAAAGAAGGGTTTCCCCCTTCTGATTTTCATTACTGAAAACCAACATCTAAACCATAGTATTTTCCCTAGAACTACCAGGTTCAACATCTCGCAACATAAACCCATACAACCATACACCAAGGAGGTACTACCTCTGTCCTGGTTTATTAGTCCCGTGAGCTATCACACGTTGTACCATTTTTATTAGGCCGCTGCATTTAAGCACGTCACTTTATTTCCTCCATCCCAGATTCCAACACTCTCCCCAGTGAAGCAAGCGCATGGGGCTGCTTGATTGGATATGCATGCAGGCTACATGCGTGCATGTTGGAGATATGCCCTAGAGACAATCATGTATCATGATATTACCTGTGTGTTTATGAATAAAGATAGTCCTTGGACATTATCAATCATGTGTATCAGCAAGTACATGACTTGTTTGTGGGACTATGCATTGTATGATGACTATCCTAAAAGGTCTCCATTCGAAAGGGCTGTGTGGACGCGCAGCCGACTAGACTAGCATATGACACGGTCGATGGCTCGGTCTCACTAGCCATGGAGCATTGGATGCTAACCGAATAATATGGACTTGGAAAGGTCTGGTCGGATTCGACGTAGTTGGATCCGAGTTGAGATAAGGTCCGAGTCGGACAGACCCAACTATGAGACACAGCGATATGTCATCTGTGAGTCTCTAGTACAATATACGTTCTATGTCCTAAGACCTAAGCTGACGCATGTACTCAGGATGGTGACAGATTTGCTTTGGGCCGACCAAACGCTACTCCATGACTGGGTATTTACAAAGGTAGGTTTAGGGTTTGTCCGGTCCCATGCCGTGAAACATGGTCGTGCAAGATTGGATTAGCCCCTCCGATCAGGAGAGATATAGCGACAGGGATTATGAGATAATCCGGTTTGTGGTCGGTATCACTGGAACAAGAAAGAGGTTGGGCTAGCACAAGGATGACAGTCTCGCCTTTATCCGGGCAACATATATCGTGAGGCAAAGGGAACAAAAGTGTGACACGTTGTACAAGTTCGCCTAACCAGCTTCATAGTATGCTTGCTGGTCGGCACGCCTTGCTAGAGGCCTCTACCAACCGTGCAGGTCGGAGGTGATCCGAATTGTGACCAAGCCGAATTGAACCTAAGGGGTCACGCGCTTAAGGGAAGCAACCTACGAGGTCGGTTCGGAGGACATTGGTCGGATGTGATCCGAGCTGGACTTGGAACGTGACCAAGTAGACTTTGGGCTTTAGGATCCATTCAAGGCCCAAGTGTTGAGCCCGCGACGGATGCCTATAAATAGTGGAGGTGCGGCACACTAATTTGATTGATTGCTTCGGCGCTGTCACTAGGGTTTGCATGTGTTGCAAATAGACTCTTCCACTCGCCGCCGGTTGTGTGATCGGACCTAGCAGCCCGCCGCACGACGTTCCTCTTGCACGCGCGGATACCGTTAGAGGCGGTGCACTTGTGCCGCTCCAGCGAACCTGTATGAGGGATCCGACGACCGGCTATTCGAGGGAGATCCCATGAGGAGGAGACGAACCACGTGGACGCGCTGTCCCAACTCTTCTTCTGCTGCACGGCACTGCGCGTCTAGTGGTAACGATCTGTGATCCATTCCCGTAGCATGTTCCTGGTTGTTCTGCGCGTAGGAAAATTTTAATTTGCAGTCGATGCACCCTACTGTAGATCCCAACAGTGGTATCAGAGCCTCCGCTATAGGATTTGGATTCAGATCGTATGCATATTAGATATGTGGAGGCGGCAGATGAGATCTACTGTTGTTTATGAGATCGGCTATGTGCATGGTTGATGTGATCAACTGCACATGGGGATCGTTGAGGCGATGTTTTCTATCAATTAGGATCGATGAGGTCGCGACACAATCTACCCCTACCGGTCGGTCATCCGCCATCGGGGTTAACAGTGAAACATAAATCCGAATCGGACTCGGGATGATCAATAAGATCGGCCAGATCAGAAAATTCGGCGTGATCGGAGTTCAGATGTGATCTGTGATTTTTGAAAATGTGTGTGTAGCACCGTGTATTTCGTACCCAACACACAAACCTATAGAATGTGATTCTATGCATAACTCTGTGTTGCAGGTTTGATGTGAATAGTATGGCTCATGTGTTTGTGATGCATGTGTGTAATTTATACATGGCCTGCGTGTCATGTTTGTCAGCCGGCAGGAGACAAAGTGATGTCATTATATTGTATAACGACATGCGTGTCGACTTGTGACTTAAAATTCATTAGTAGTTGTAGTAGTTGGATAATAGAGATCAGGTTGGTGTCTTGGCGTCCCGGCGTGACAAACAAGATGGAGTTCCTAGATGGTCATCGGAGTCGGAGCCGACCTGGAAGAACATCCATGAAGGAGCCATACTATTTCACAATATATGCTTATTTGTGATTGTCATGCTTCTTGTTTTCTATGCACGTTAGAATGGTAGAAAGATCCCTCGTTAATATCAAGAAACTTGCCATTCCCGATGTTGCACCTTCGCACGTCAAGTACGTCTAGTAGTGGGCTCATAAAATTGGGGTGTTGTTGGGTGTCCTTGAACTAAAGGGTTCGTGTTGGACACGGACATGCACTGCGTCAAGTTAACTTGACAAGGCTATCAAAATGGCTTTGGGCCTTGTGGCAAAGAAGGTTGGGAGCCAGGGTATGAGATACCTTCCCGACCGACAGGAGTCGTATAGAGATACGATTAGCAAGGAGTTGCTTACCGGATAGGTATGTTGGCTAGCAGTGATGCTAAAGTTCACTAGTCGCATGCGCTAGTCGGATCCTGAATCACTGAGAGTTTGCGAAGGGATGCTGACTTTAGTGGGAGTATTTTTGTTTAGGCTAGAATTACTCTACATAAACACATTGCTTAGTGATTGCATATTTTCTGTTGTAGATCAATGGCACCACCTGCTCAACCCAACTTTGCATTGAAATCAATTCTGGAAAAGAATAAACTGAATGGAACAAACTTTACCACCTGGTATAGAAATTTGAGAATTGTTCTCAAGCATGATAAAAAGGAACATGTTCTAGAGGATCCACTTCCAGAGGAATCTGCCGATAATGCTAATGCCACAACTAAGAATACCTACCAGAAACTCATTGATGAATCAATGGAGATCAGCAGTCTGATGCTGGCTTGTAAGGAGCCCGATTTGCAACAACATTTTGAAAATGTTGAGGCTTACGATATGATCGAGAGTCTCAAGAGAATGTTTCAGACACAGGCTAAGGTTCAACGTATGGCGATCCTTGATGGATTGCAAGATGAAGGAAGGTGATCCACTGAGCCCACATGTGATCAAGATGATCGGATATGTGCAAGCTTTGGATCGGTTGGGCTTCCCGCTCTTGGATGAGCTGGCTACTGATGCAGTTATGGGTTCTCTTCCGCCAAGCTATGGGATGTTCATCTCGAACTATCATATGCATGGCATGGATAAGAAGCTCACTGAATTGCATGGGATGCTCAAAGTGGCAGAGCAGGATATTAAGAAACGCACACATAAGTGTTGATAGTGCAGAAATCGACTAAGTTCAAGAAGAGTTGGTCCAAGAAAAAGGCTAAGGCAAAGGGCACAGAGACGGTAACCTCTGCCGCTACGCCGAAGTTTGGACCGGACTCGAAGACCATTTGCTATCACTACAAGGAGAACGGTCACTGGAAGAGGAACTGTAGCAAGTGGCTTGTAGAGCATGGCAAGAAGGTCGGGAATGCTGCTTCAGGCAAAGGTACACTTGTTGCATATGTTATAGACATTTACCTTGCTGACATACCTAGTAGCTCTTGGGTATTTGATACCAGATCGGTTGTTCAAATTTGCAACTCGATGCAGGGGCTGGTAAGAATTAGGTGTGTGGCACAAGGGGAGATTGACATCAGGGTCGGCAACAAAGCAAGAGTTGCTGCGTTGGAGGTCGGCACGATGCAGCTCCAGCTTCCTTACAGATTCATTATGGAATTGAATAATTGTTATTACATTCCTGCACTTAGTCGGAACATTATTTCTGCCTCATGTTTGATGGTCAAGGTTATGAATTCAATTTAAAGGACAATGGTTGTTCGATATTTTTGAATGGTATGTTCCACGGCTATGCACCCATCGTTGATGGCCTTTTTAGATTGAATCTAGAACAGGAACCGGTCTATAACATGAATGTCAATAGGCATAAGCCTAATGAGATAAATCCGACATACTTCTGGCATTGCCGGCTTGGACACATTAGTCTGAAACGCATGAAGAAGCTCCATGATGATGGGCTCCTAACTTCGTCCGACTTTGAGTCATTTGAGACATGTAAATCATGCTTGCTTGTCAATATGACTAAGTCTCCATTCGCAAAGAGTTGTGAGATGGCGTCCGAGCTATTGGAACTTATACATAGTGATGTGTGTGGTACAATGAGCACAACTGTCAGAGTGGCTATCAGTACTTCGTGACTTTTACCGATGACTTGAGTAGATATGGATATATCTATTTGATGAGGCATAAGTCGGAGACTTTTGAAAAGTTCAAAGAGTTTCAGAATGAGGTTGAGAATTAGCTCGGCAAGACTATAAAACTTCTACGATCTGATCGTGGAGGTGAGTTACATGAGCCAGGAGTTTGATGATCATCTGAAAAGCCGAGGTATAGTACCTCAGCTCACACCTCCAGGTACGCCATAGAGAAACGGCGTGTCGGAACGGAAGAATAGGACCTTATTGGACATGGTCCGGTCTATGATGAGCAAATCAGATTTACCCTTGTCATTCTGGGGATACGCTCTAGAAACTGCAGCTTTCACACTTAACAGGGTACCATCAAAATCCATAGACAAGACACCACATGTGATATGGACCGAGAAGAGTCCCAGTTTGTCTTTTCTAAAGATTTGGGGTTGTGAAGCATTTGTCAAGCGACTTATGTCAGATAAGCTTACACCTAAGTCGGATAAATGCATATTCGTGGGATATCTAAGGGAAACCTTGGGATATAGCTTCTACAACCGGGAAGAGAACAAAGTGTTTGTTGCTCGAAACGGGGTTTTCCATGAGAAAGAATTTCTCAGTCGGGAGGCCAGTGGGAGGACGGATCGACTCGAAGAAACTCGAGGACCACTCGGGGACGGCTCGGCTGGTGATGAGATCATACTGGAGTCAGTCAGGGAACCCGTAGTGGAAGCAGCACCGAAACCACGGAGGTCGGAAAGATTGCGCAGAGTGCATAATGTATTGTTGCTAGAAAGCGATGAGCCGGCCACGTATGTGGAAGCGATGGTGAGCCTAGATTCCCAGGCATGGCTGGAGGCCATGAGATCCGAGTTAAAGTCCATGGATGATAATCAAGTCTGGGACTTGGTTGATCCGCCACCTGGCATAACTGCCATTGGTTGCAAATGGGTCTTTAAGAAGAAAACCGATGTGGATGGAAATGTTCAGATCCACAAAGCTCGGCTTGTCGCTAAAGGTTATGGACAAGTTCAAGGGATTGACTACGACGAGCCTTACTCGCCGGTAGCGATGCTGAAGTCAGTGAGGATCGTACTAGCTATAGCTGCATATTTCGATTACGAGATATGGCAGATGGATGTCAAAACGGCTTTCCTTCACGGAAATTTAACCGAGGATGTGTGTATGATACAGCCCGAGGGTTTTATTGATCAAACTAGCGCTAGTAAGGTATGCAAGCTCAAGAGATCCATTTATGGGTTGAGGCAAGCATCTCGGAGCTGGAATATTCGTTTTGATGAGGTCGTCACTGGTCTCGGTTTCATCAAAAGTGAAGAGGACGCTTGTTTATGCAAGAAGTTAAGTGGGAGCTCGATAGTATTTTTGATCTTGTATGTGGATGACATACTACTGATCGGAAATGATGTTTTGATGCTAAACTCGGTCAAGGAGTCATTGAATGGCAAGTTTTCGATGAAGGACCTTGGTGAGGCAGTCTATATTTTAGGCATTAAGATCTATAGAGATAGATCAAGGAGGCTGCTCGGCTTGAGCCAGAGCACGTACATAGATAAAGTGTTTAAGCGGTTCAACATGAGTGAGGCAAAGAAAGGGTTCTTGCCACTCTCACATGGTATAAGGCTAAGCGAGACTCAGAGTCCTTCGACATCTGATGAGCGAAGCAGGATGAGTAGGATTCCGTATGCCTTGGCAATCGGATCCATCATGTATGCCATGATATGTACAAAGCCTAATGTTGCTTTTGCAATAAGCCTAACAAGTAGATACCAGGCCAACCCAGGTGAGAGTCACTGGGCAGCGGTACAGACTATTTTGAAGTACCTAAAAATTACTAAAGAGATGTTCCTAGTTTATGGAGGTGAGGAGGAGCTCGTCGTAAGGGGTTACGCCGATGCTAGTTTACAAACCGACAGAGATGATTGTCAATCATAGTCTGGATTCGTGTACGTCATGAACGGAGGGGCAGTGAGCTGGATGAGTTCCAAGCAAGATACGGTGGTCGATTCTACCACAGAAGCCAAATACATTGCGGCTTGTGAAGCTGCAAAGGAAGGTGTTTGGATCCAGCATTTTCTGGATGATCTTGGTATTTTCCCAGCCTCGGTAAAACCGTTGGACCTTTATTGTGATAATTCTGGTGCCATCGCACAAGCCAGGGAGCCAAGCAATCACCACAAGGTCAGACACATAGATCAGAAATATCACCTGATACGAAAGATCGTAAAGAATGGTGATGTAGACTTATGCAAAATGCACACGGATGCAAATGTTGCAGATCCATTGACTAAGCCGCTTCCGCAACCCAAGCATGAGGGGCACATTAGAGCTATGGGCATTCGATGTCTATTTGATTGACTCTAGTGCAAGTGGGAGACTGTTGAAGATATGCCCTAGAGGCAATCATGTATGATGATATTTCCTATGTGTTTATGAATAAAGATAGTCCTTAGACATTATCAATCATGTGTATCAGCAAGTACGTGAGTTGTTTGTGGGACTATGCATTGTATGATGACTGTCCTAAAAGGTCCCTAGTCGAAAGGACTGTGTGGACGCGCAGCCGACTAGACTAGCATATGACATGGTCGATGGCTCGGTCTCACTAGCCATGGTCGGATTCGACGTAGTCATATCCAAGTCGAGATAAGGTCCAAGTCGGACAGACCCAACTATGAAACACAGCGATATGTCATCTGTGAGTCTCTAGTACAACATACGTTCTATGTCCTAAGACCTGAGCTGACGCATGTACTCGAGATGGTGACAGACTTGCTTTGGGACGACCAAATGCTACTCCGTGACTGGTTAGTTACAAAGGTAGGTTTCGGGTTTGTCCAGTCCCATGTCGCGAGACATGGTCGAGCAAGATGGGATTTGCCCCTCCAATCAGGAGAGATATACTCTGGGCCCCTCGTGTGATCCGACCAGGATAAGCATGGCCATGCGACGGGGATTATGAGATAATCCGGTTTGTAGTCGGTATCACTGGAACGAGAAAGAGGTCGGGTTAGCACAAGGATGACAGTCTCGCCTTGAGCTCGACAACATATATCATGAGGCAAAGGGAACAGAAGTGTGACACGTTGTACATGTTCGCCTAACCAACTTCATAGTCTGCTTGGTGGTCGGCACGCCTTGCTAGAGGCCGCTACCAACCGTGCAGGTCCGAGGTGATCCGAACTGCGACCAAGCCGACTTGAACGTAAGGGTTCGCACGCTTAACGGAAGGAACCTACGAGGTCGGTTCGGAAGACATTGGTCGGATGTGATCCGAGCTGGACTTGGAACATGACCAAGTAAACTTTGGGCTTTAGGATCCGTGCAAGGCCCAAGTGTTGAGCCCACGACGGATGCCTATAAATAGTGGAGGTGCGGCACACTCATTTGATTGATCGCTTTGGCGCTGTCACTAGGGTTTGCATGTGTTGCGAATAGACTCCTCCACTCGCTGCCGGTTGTGTGATCGGACCTAGCAGCCCATCGCACGACGTTCCTCCTGCACGCACGGATATCGTTAGAGGCGGTGCACTTGTGCCGCTCCGGCGAACCTGTACGAGGGATCCGACGACCGGCTGTTCGAGGGAGATCCCACGAGGAGGAGACGAACCACGCGGACGCGCTGCCCCAACTCTTCTTCCGCTGCACGGCACTGCGTGTCTAGTGGTAACAATCTGTGATCCATTCCCATAGCATGTTCCTGGTTGTTCTGCGCGTAGGAAAATTTTAATTTGCAGTCAACGCACCCTACCATAGATCCCTACAGTGCAATAGCCATTGCATGCACAGGGGTAGTAAATAGGCCTATTTAGTAGGGGTAATTAGAGAGGTAATTTATTTCCAATTTCTCTATATGTGTGCTTTCTTGGTCTTTGCGTTTTGGCTCAAGGGCCCAATAAACCAGGACGGAGGTAGTAGTAGTTATGAATTCCATTTTCGCTCCATACCAATCGTTCTAAAAACTACTTAGTACTTATAACACACCAATGAAAATCTGAACTCTTAACCCCGCTAAAAATGATATATTAGACGTGGCTACTCGATCTGTGGCAGGAAATAGTTATTATTACAAGAAGCTTCCATGATAGGATCTACATCGTGTCCATGGGCATGAACACAAAGTTCAAGGTCGACTCCCACTTATCCAATGCATAATCTTGCATTCACTTCTCACTTTCGATGAAGTTGTACTGTTGTAATTTTATCTGGCATAACACCAGTAGAGTATGGCCCGTAGAAGTTTCCGGGTTCACACGGATTAGAAAAGACTTAGGTTCAACCCATCGGGGCATCTTAGGAACATATACCACAATCTTCAGGAGTAATTAGCAGAAGCTCGAATGCATAGTATAGTTGAGAAAAGCAGAGGATACAATTTACTAAAGGCATTATATATTAGGGGAAGAACTGAGAAGGTTACTGAATATGAATGATGTTATCGGATAAAATCCAACAAAGGATCTGTTGGTCCACAAGGGATATGATGTGAGAATTGGTACTCAGCTAGAAGAAGAAAGTATGAAAGGAGATCAGATTATAGAAATAACTGACTAATTCAAATCTCAAATGCAAAGGAATTATTATTTCCAAATCAAGGGATAAGAAGCAAACACTCTGATTAAGGATGGATAAGTTGAATAGACTTAGGGGTACAATCAACGACAATTTGATTGGTCGAGAACCAGCTCATGTCCGGAGTTACGCCTGAGCCAAAGGGACGAATTCTAGTTTCGAATGATGATTGCGACCATTCACAAACATATCGAATCAAAGGCTGAAAATAACGATGACAAATGATACTAATGAATATTACTAGACATATGGAAAGTAACTATAATGCAAGCAGACAAGGTATTTGCAGATCAATAGTTGGCAGAGGATTTTTGGAAGATTGAATAGCATTTTGAATATTTTTTTGTAAGATGAACAAATTCCCAGTAAGTGTGAGGAATTATATGTATAGGTATTCATGGGGCAAAGAATTGCAGGGCAGTGGCTCAAAGGATTCTTATAAGTCGGAGAATAATCCGATGTATCTTGTAATAACAAGAGCAATTGGGAATGAAAGTAAGAATGGAAAATGTAATCCGTTATCCATAAGGATATATCGGTGGTAGGGGATTGCATTGGCGATGGACACAAGGGTCTCTGGAAAACATCGAAGAGTATCTTCAGAATCTTCTGGTGAATCAAGCCATCGTCTCGAATGAGGGGCTCTCCGGGAGGAAGTAGTTACGAGAACCTAGAGTTAGAGTTAGTAAAATCATTTAACCCAAATAGAAGAGAGATTAGAGTCCCAGAGTAAAGACGAGAAATAAAAGATCCTAATACTACCCAAATGTGGTGTAGGCCCGTAAGCCACACAACAATGTTAGTAAAAGTTTTCCAAAGACTAGACTCAGTTTCAGCCAAGGAGTTGAAAAGGGGGCCACCTACAGGCAGTCGGCTCTGATACCAACTTGTGACGCTCCCGATTCAATCATACACTAATCATACACGTAAATGTGAACGATCAAGATCAGGAACTCATGGGAAGATATCACAACACAACTCTAAACACAAATAAAGTCATACAAGCTGTATATTACAAGCCAGGGGCCTCGAGGGCTCGAATACATCAACTCGAATACAAATGAGTCAGCAGAAGCAACAATATCTGAGTACAAACATAAGTTAAACAAGTTTGCCTTAAGAAGGCTAGAACAAAAGCAACATAGATCGAAAAGGCAAGGCCTCCTCCCTGGGAGCCTCCTAACTACTCCTGGCCGGCGGCAGCCTCCACAGCAGTAGGCACCCTCGTGGTAGTAGTAGTCGTCGGTGGTGGCGTCTAGCTCCTGGGATCCATAATCTGATCGCAACAATCAGGTATGGGGGAAAGAGGTAGCAAATCAACCATGAGTACTCATCTAAAGTACTTGCAAGACTTACATCAGATTTAAACTAAGTATGCATCCGTATCAAGGAATGGGCTGTATCTATAGACTGAACTGCAGAAATGCTAGAATAGAGGGAAGGCCTAGCCTATCAAAGGCTAGCATCTTCAAGCATCTTGCAACATATAGAAGAGTACAAAATAGTAATTTATAAATATCAAGCATGTTGTAGCAGTAACGCCCAGAGATCCTTTCTCGACTTCCTGCAGGAAAGCAATCCTGGAGCCATCATATCCAAGTCACATCTTAGTATCCAGTTCTAGTTGTATAGATCGGGATACAACTCCAAGCCGTCCTGTTACCGTGGACACGGCTATTCGAACAGATAAACTTCCCTGTAGGGGTGCACCACATTACCCAACGTGCTCGATCACTCTGGCTGGACACACTTTCCTGGGTCATTCTCGGCCTCGGAAGATCAACACGTCGTAGCCCTACCTAGGCTCAATAGAGAGGCCAGTCCACCGGTCTACATCCTAAGCGCGTAGGGGTCTTGGGCCCATCGCCCTTTGCACTCCTGCACATTGCATACACGGTCGGTGAGCAGACCTAGCCCTCTTATACAAGAGCAGGCTTCCATAGTCCAACCCTGGCGTGCGCCACTCATTCGCTGAGGTCTTAAGAGCTTTGGCTGATACATATGACGCCGAGTGCCCATATCTGTTCCCGCGTGGTTGTTAGTGCGTATAGGCCAGTGGCCAACTCATATCAAATACCCAATATCATTAGTGTCTTGGGAGCGCGCGGTAATGAGCAGAGACTCACGATCATGTGACCCCATCGTCCCATCTCGTGCACTTACGGTAAGGGCCCGGAATGCCCGGCCGTGCCACATAGAAATCTCACAGGTACCCTCCAGGTCAACTCGACTACACATCAACTCGCAGGTACCCCTCAAGGTTGACCTGACTTCAACATGGTTCTGTGGTAAAGTTAAATAACCATGTGTCCAAAATAGGAAGGGGTAAACCCGAGGAATCACCCTCGATGGATTTCCACTTAATGTAACCATCAAGGTGGACTTGGAGGAATCACCCTTGATAGTCCACACTTGAGGTGTTGCATGATAGAGTCGTTATCGGGAGTGGTGAAGGAGGAATCACCCTCAAAGACCACGACCGATTAGCTACACTACAGATTTATCATCAAAAGTGTTATACAATGTATCACCTACGGCACTCGATAGTAGCTCTACAGAGTCATACAACTAAGGGTGTCATGGATTTGTCACGGCAGATGTCCTAGTGTGAGGACTTAGTCGTGAGGCCATTCGTAGTCGCTTGAGAGGGGTTGAGCGGGATGAGAGAGGCGAGGTTTTACCCAGGTTCGGCCCCTCACGGTGGAGGTAAAAGCCTACATCCTGCTTCATTGATATTGATGATGATGATCACGATCACAAGGGTGCTCTATCTCGAGAGCTATTGACTTGTTTGTCTAAACCTTGTAACACTTGTCCCCCTTGGGGTGCCCTTCCCCTCCTTATATAAGTTGGAGGGGCAGGTTACATGAGGAGCCCTAGTAGGATTAGGATTATTCTATTACAAGTGGAATCCTAGTCTTGCTTCCTTTGTAAGGGAATATTCCTTTTGCCTTCCTTCCCAAGCCGGCCCACCATAATATGAGTCGGCCTTCCATGAATCGCCTTTTGGGCCATCGGGTCTTGTTGCTCTTCTGACCCGCCTGCCAGGTCACCAATGAGTCGCCAACTCTGGGCAGGTTACTAGTCAGTCGCCGGGTCAGGGCAGGACACTAGTGAGTCACCAAGTCCGGCCGGGTCATACATCCGGCAGGGTTACACCGCAGGGGTTTATCCCCGACATTAGCCCCCAGTTTAATTTGGATTTATCTATGTTAAACTCATCCTACAAAATAAACACAAGAACATATTTGACGGGTTGTGCTCCGGGTTAAAAGTTTTTTCTGAACCGGCACCTGATCATCCTTAAGTACTTGTCATTTCCTTCTTCTAGAAATCCGGGTCAATAGACCAGCTTCATAATCAATTTGTTGACATTGGTTTCTCACAGAAAAATATTGTGAAGAATAATTCATTTTGATTCAGCTCCCAATGCTTAACAAAAATATTGGTCTTGAAATACTCATCTGACTTTCAGCCAGTTTGAATATGTAGAACTTGCCGGTTTATAATTGCCTGCAACCCCCAAGTCTTAAGAGGGGAACGTAGTGATAGCTTTAAGACTTGCTTCAACATAAATATCACAACCTTGAAGAAATCCGAGTTGTTCATCTCAGTCACTAGTCATAAACTGAATATTCCACATATGTAGCCCCCAAGTACTAGGTTGTCTTGCTTGCAGCAACCTGGGACATGTAATTGCCTTATACTCATAAAAACTTCAACCAGTGTAGCCCCCAAGGGCCATGTCATTATGCAATAATGAGCAGGGACTTTTGCAGATCTGATCATGTAAACTTGATGAGCAAAGTGTAGCCCCCAAGGGCTGGCTCAGTAAGACAATATTGGGCTGGGACTTAGCAAAAAGGATATAAGGCCGACTCATCTTCCTGAAAGAACCGAGTCTGTTGTTACTGTGATAATTTGAAGAGCAACTTGCATTAGCCCCCAAGTACCATGGTGCCTGCTTGCAGCGACATGGGACTTGCATACTTGAAAAAAATCTTGACTTGAATAATGTAACCCCCAAGTGCCGGGTTGTATGCCTGCAGCAACTCGGGACTATTCCTTCCATTGTATAATAAATCATATCCATTGATAAAGAAATAATAGCCATTGCGCTGAAGCAACTTTGAAAACCTCAATCATAATACTGGTTATTGATAACCATAATAAAAATCCAGCCATATTGGCTATTCAAGATTTTAATAATAGGGATTATTCCATCTGTGCCCCCAATTCCTTAGTTGTGCTCAGTTTTCCCCACTCGCTCATTTTGCCTTGGTTTTGAGCAACTTTTCAGGGGCAAAAGTGAGGAAAATGTGAAGGCAAAAATTTTGAGTCATCGGGAAAAGTGAGTAAAAAGTTAACGAATGGGGAAAAGTGAGCACAACTAAGAGACTAGGGGCATAGATTTAAATAACCCTTAATAATATAGTCAGGTATGAAAACCTCCATCATTCAATATCATAATGAAAATCCAGCCAAGTTTGGCTATTAAAGATTTGAATACTTTTTCTGTTGACAAGTAAATCCGGAGTTAAATACCAGGCGGCTTTTGGCCGATGGCGACTTGATACGCATCCATTATAATCCATGATTTTTGTAACCCGACAACTTATAGCCTTTGTAAAAATCCAGAACTAATAACCCTTTTGAAACATCAATTTAAATCTTTGATGATGGGCTTGAACTTAATCATTTATGTAAACCATATCTTTGCATGTTTTGCACAAAGTTTAAACAACATGTGCCCTGGCGACTTAACGTCAAAAGCCAGGGCAGGTAACAACCCAATATAGTCTTATGTAATTACTGAAGAGACCAAGCAAGGCCATTCAAGCCTAAACATACTAGCGACTTAAAGTCAAAAAGCCAGGGCGGGTTATCAAACCTCGCATATTTATATAACCACGAAAACATACATGTAAAATTGGCTCATACTGCCGGCTTACATCGCCATATCCAATGAGGGTAACAATCCAATGATTTATAATCGCATGATTCCAATGGCGCAATCCAAAATATACTGGCAACTTAATGTCCAAATCAAGGGCGGGTTATCAAACCTCGCATATTCATCCAACAATTTAAAAACATACCTGGTGAATTGGCTCAAATTGTCGGCTTACAGTGCCACATCCAGTGAGGGTGACAACCCAAGTACTCATAAGCGCAAAATTCCAATTGCGCAATCAAAGTTTATTGGCGACTTAACGTCCAAAGCCAGGACGGGTTATCAAAACCCCAAATATGCTCAAATATGAGTCATAAAGATTAAGGCTACATGGCCTGAATTGTTTTAAACCATATGTTAATATGGATCAAGGATATGAATCCAAACAATGTTCAAAAAATAACAAATCAAAAGAAACAAGGCTTTTCATAGGTCATCGAGCCAAAATTTCAAGTGCTATTCATGGGCCACACATCCACTAAGTTAATCCTTCAATTAAACCTGTAAGCCGGGCCTCACATGGCCAACCGCCGTTTTAACTTTGACAAGTTCAGGGTCTTTATAAGATTGACTATCAAGAGTATGGCGGGTCATTCCAGGATTACCTAGGCGGAATGGCAGACATACAAGGCAGGATAACCCGAAATTTTGGTGAATACACCTAGCATCAAAGCCGATCACGAGGGTAAATAAAGCTTTGTTCTTTGAACAGGAAGCCCCCAAGTAACCTATAACAAGCCATCAAGGCAGGATACCTATGTTTGAACTGCACACTACAACAAGTTCTCTTTGGTAACCTTTTAACTTTGGGCAGGGAATCCCAAGTAATTTGCAACAAGGCGTATAAGACGGATCAAAAAGGGTAGTCATAGCTATGCTCAATGAGTAGGAAGCCCCCATGCAATCTGTAACAAGGCGTGTAAGCCGGATAAAAAGGGTAGTCATAGCTATGCTCAATGAGCAGGAAGCCCCCAAGTGGACTGCAATAAGATAAGCCAATAAGGCAGGATACCTATGTTTGAACCACGTGTCATGGCAGCAAGTTCTCTTTGGCAACCTTTAATTTTTCCTGAGAACTCTAACTTTGCAAGAATAAATTTCTTCTTGAGCTGGGATTTTAAACTGGATATTGAGAGCTTCAAAGCTTTGTGGGAGACAGATTTCCCTTGATCCGGAATCTTTCCTGATAACCCAGAAACTGGCAACATTTGCTGAGTCATGTCATTGTAGCCCCCTAGTCTTAAGACAACTCGAGGAGTTGGCTTGAGATTCCCCATACTTGACAGTGATATAAACTGGCATATAGTTGAACAGCAGAACGCTGGAATTTATGTAAACCAGAAGCTTGAAGCGAGTTGATGATCCTCGCAATACTTGATGTATACTCCCGGTATGAGTCATTCAAAAAACTCCATGACATGACGGTCACCTTTGCAGTATACAATTTGTCCATGGTGAAGCTGAAGTTAATCATGGGCGACTCAGCCGCGGGAGCAGACAGATGAGTCAGCCGCGGTGTTGTAAGCCGGTTTGGACAGGCGAGTCAGCCACGTCGTGTTGATGTAAATTGGGCCGCAGAGGTGGCGACTTGCACACGCTCGTGGAGCAGCGAACAAGCGTGTATGCTAGTGTATGATGATGCTAGTGCCTGCTCCATATCCACGGCATGGCACCACTTTTGTAATGAACAATTGTCCTGCGCAAAAATATTACGTGCCAGAGTAATTGTTCCCGGATGAATATGTATTAAAAATAGATAGGATAGATAGCAGCTGGTATTTTTGTCAGATAAACAAGGATACTTGTGTTGGATGAATTTTCCGGTAGCCTGGCATGGTACAGATGCTTGCACGGCCTCCAGCGTCAACGTATGTTGGACTGCAAACTGTCGAGCCCTTCACGTGTTCATCAGACACCGTCGTGTAGATGGGTGCAGGAACGGCGTCTGACCACAACAAGCCTAGCATGGGTAATTTTTCTTGAACGAACAGCTGTGCTCGGATGGAAAGATCTTCATGTGCAGGAGCCACATAATCGATCAAGTCTCCGTCTTGATGATGGTCACGAAGCATAGTCTTGTAGCAAGGGTATCCCTTTACTTGGACCATCACATGGAATACTTAAGTGGTTTCCCTCGTGGTACATGCACCCGCGCCAGTGGAGAACTCTGCCATATGTCTTGGTATTTCCTTTTATCCACCGTAAAACATATCCACATAGATTGTTTTGTGATGATGTAAAACAAACAACATCCGGTCAAACCAGGAGCTATAATGGCAGGAGCAGTTTCAACTACAAAACCATGAAGAAATTCGAATATTCTTCCAAGGGTTCAAGCAGTTGTGTCTTTCACATCTGGTGACTGTGTTGCTTCACAGACGACTCTCATGATATAACCACGCTTCATGTCATTGGGGACGTTAACCTGAGGAAAGCCCAATGAATTATAGAACGCTCATGCGGCTGCGAGCCTTACTTCAGATTCATTCATACCTCGAACAATAGCTGCAGAAAAATAGTAGCATCCAGCAAGTGCACTGGCGTCGACCCATCACCATCGTCATAGCAGGCCCGCAACTCACCCATGGAGTAAGAACCACGCAAGAGACATGTACCAGAATGGGCAGTAACGCCAAACCCGCAACTCACCCACGGAGCCACGCAGTTACGGGCTGCAACGGCGGGTTGAAGGCGAGGCCAATGAGGTTGGTGGTGGCTCATAGGTGCTCGGTGTCTGGCGGCTCAACAATTTGGAGGCGAGGGGAGCAGGGTGGCTCCGAACAACGGAGCAGTAGGGTGGCTCGTGGCAGTGAGGCTGCACCGGCAACTCGGACGAGGCCGACGGCTCGCAGACGAGGCCATAGCGGCTCGGGCAGGTCCAAACCGAGCGGCTTGAATGGCCGCTATGGGTTTTTAGCAAACCCTGCAAAAACAAGTTAGACGTCCTCTACTTTGTTGTTGCAAGTTTTACATGGCTGCTACGGGCTTTTAGCAAGAACCGTTCTTACCTATGCATCAAAACCACAATGATTTTTTGTCAAGTGTGTTGTTTTAACCTTCAACAAGGACCGGGCGTAGCCACACTCGATTCAACTAAAGTTGGAGAAACAGACACTCACTAGCCACCTGTGTCCGAAGCACGTCGGTAGAACCAGTCTCGCGTAAGCGTACGCGTAATGTCGGTCTGAGCCACTTCATCCAACAATACCACCGAATCAAAGTATGACATGTTGGTAAGCAGTATGACTATTATCGCCCACAACTCTTTGTGTTCTACTCGTGCATATAACATCTACGCATAGACCTAGCTCTGAAACCACTGTTGGGGAACGCGGTAATTTCAAAAAAAATTCCTATGATCACGCAAGATCTATCTAGGTGATGCACAACAACGAGAGGGGAGAGTGTTGTCTACGTACCCTCGTAGACCAAAAGCGGAAGCATTATGACAACGCGGTTGATGTAGTTGTACGTCTTCACGATCCGACCGGTCCTAGCACCGAAGGTACGGCACCTCCGTGATCT
Organism: Aegilops speltoides; assembly: GCA_021437245.1. Taxonomy (NCBI): domain Eukaryota; kingdom Viridiplantae; phylum Streptophyta; class Magnoliopsida; order Poales; family Poaceae; genus Aegilops; species Aegilops speltoides. Next base: position 369,564,912 of record CM038143.1, read on the forward strand.
GCACACATTCAGCTCGGTGATGTCCCACGAACTCTAGATACAGCTGAGGTCGAGGGAGAGTTTCGCCAGCACGACAGCGTGGTGACGATGATAATGAAGTTATCGGCGTAGGGCTTTGCCTAAGCACTACGACGATATGGCCGAGGTGGAAATCTGTGGAGGGGGGCACCGCACACGGCTAAAAGATCAACTTGATCAACTTGTGTCTATGGGGTTCCCCCTCCCCCATATGTAAAGGAGTGGAGGAGGGGGCCGGCCGGCCTCCAGGGGTGCGCCCCAAGGGGGGGATCCTACTCCATGTAGGAGTAGGTTCCCCCTTTCCTAGTCCAACTAGGAGGGGAAGGAAGGAGGGGAAGGAGAGAAGGAAAGGGGGGACGCCCCCTAGTCCAATTCGGTTTGGGCTAGGGGGGCGCGCGCCCCACCTTTGCCTGCCTCCTCTCTTCCACCACTTGGCCCATGAGGCCCAATAACCCCCCCCGGTGGGTTCCGGTAACCCCTCGGTACTCCGGTTTTATCCGAAACTTCTCTGGAACACTTCCGGTGTCCGAACATAGCCGTCTAATATATCAATCTTTATGTCTCGACCATTTCGAGACTCCTAGTCATGTCTGTGGTCACATCTGGGACTCCGAACAACCTTCAGTACATCATATCACATAAACTCATAATACTAATCGTCATCGAACGGTAAGCGAGTGGACCCTATGGGTTCGAGAACTATGTAGACATGACCGAGACACGTCTTCGGTCAATAACCAATAGCGGAACCTGGATGCTCATATTGGTTCCTACATATTCTACGAAGATCTTTATCGGTCAAACCACATAACAACATACATTGTTCCCTTTGTCATCAGTATGTTACTGATATGTCTCCGTCGTATCTATAATTTTTGATTGTTCCATGCCAATATTCTACAACTTTCATATACTTTTGGCAACTTTTTATACTACTTTTGGGACTAACATATTGATCCAAAGGCTCAAAGCAGTTCCTCGCATTGCATGTTTTATGTTTCTCAGAAACCCCATATCAAACAGAGTCCAAACGGGATAAAAACGGACGGAGAATTATTTTGGAATATTTGTGATTTTTGGGAAGTAAAATCAACGCGAGACAGTGCCCGAGGGTGCCAGGAGATAGGGGGCGCGCCCCAGGGAGGCAGGCGCGCCCTAGACTCTCCTGGGCCCCCCGTAAGGCGGTTGACGCTCTTCTTTTGCCGCAAGAAAGCTAATTTTACGAGAAAGAACTGGGCGAAAGATTCACCCCAATCGGAGTTACGGATCTCCAGATATTAAAGAAACGATGAACGGGTAGAATCGGAGAACGCAGAAACGGAGAGATAGATCAAATCTCGGAGGGACTCTCGCCCCTCCCACGCCATGGGAGCCAAGGACCAGAGGGGAAACCCTTCTCCCATATAGGGAGGAGGTCAAGGAAGAAGAAAAAGAAGGGGGGCTCTCTCCCCCTTGCTTCCGGTGGTGCCGGAACGCTACCGGGGGCCATCATCATCACCGCGATCTTCACCAACACCGCCGTCATCTTCACCAACATCTCCATCACCTTCCCCCATCTATATCTAGTGATCCACTCTCCCGCAACCCGTTGTACCCTCTACTTGAACATGGTGCTTTATTCTTCATATTATTATCCAATGATGTGTTGCCATCCTATGATGTGTGAGTAGATTTTCGTTGTCCTATCGGTGATTGATGAATTGCTATGATTGGTTTGAGTTGCATGTTTTATTATTGGTGTTGTCCTATTGTTCCCTCCGTGTAGCGCAAGCGTGAGGGATTCCCGCTGTAGGGTGTTGCAATGCATTCATGATTCGCTTATAGTGGGTTGCGTGAGTGACTGAAACACAAACCCGAGTAAGGGGATTGTTGCGTATGGGATAAAGGGGACTTGATACTTTAATGCTATGGTTGGGTTTTACCTTAATGAATCTTTAGTAGTTGCGGATGCTTGCTAGAGTTCCAATCATAAGTGCATAGAATTCCAAGTAAGGGATGATATGTTAGCTTATGCATCTCCCTCAAATAGAATTACAATAGTGATTACCGGTCTAGTAACACAGTCAATTGCTTAGGGACAATTCCACAACTCCTACCACCACTTTTCCACACTCGCTATATTTACTTTATTGCATCTTTATCTAAACAGCCCCTAGTTTATATTTACGTGTTCTTTATTATCTTGCAAACCTATCCTATCACACCTACAAAGTACCTCTAGTTTCATACTTGTTCTAGGTAAAGCTTAACATCAAGCGTCGTGAGAGTCGTATCGATGGCCGATAGGACTTGAGAGAGTATTTGTTCTACCTTTAGCTCCTCGTTGGGTTCGACACTCTTACTTATCGAAAGAGGCTACAACTATCTCGTATACTTGCGGGTCATCAAGACCTTTTTCTGACGCCGTTGCCGGGGAGCAATAGCGTGGGGTGAATATTCTCGTGTGTGCTTGTTTGCTTTATCACTAAGTAATTTTTATTAGCTATTCTTAGTTGTTCTCTATCTTTAGTTATGGATATGGAACGCAAAATACCAAAAAAATTAGGTGTACATGCTACTCATAGAGATGGGGTAACTCCTAAAACCCTCGATTCTCATTATGTGAAAGATATTATGTACTACTTTGATAAGCCTGAGAAAACCCCATTCAACTTTATAATGGGAGACACGTTGGATCAACGTGAATACTTTAGGGATTATCGCTCGACACAAAAAGGGAAACTATTATGGGACCAATTTATTATGTTGCGTTGGTATGCTCGGGATCTATGCTTGAGATATGATATTACTTGTTGCTCTAGGATGAAGGCTCCACACCTTCCCTTTTCATGCAAATTTAATGATAATGAAACCTTAGCTTCTTATGCTAATGGTATATATGATTACTATGATGTGGAACAAATAGAAGAATTTGTTGCTTTTAAGGCTGCTTATGAAATTGAATCTTTGTTTGAAAAGTATGAAGCTTTAGATGATGATGTTTATAGGCCTGAAAATCTTGCTATACTTAGATATTGCTATGAAAATTATGAATACAATTACTATATTAATGCATTTATTGAGAAAGTCTCCGCTGTCCAAGAAGAGACTAATATTTTGCGGGAAGCTATGGAAGAAGAAAGTGATGAAACTGTGAGCTCATTGGATGTACTTACGACCGGAAATGATTTTGCCTGTATAATTGTATTTTTTAGCACTACTGTACGTATAACCATATTTGGTCGCTCGCTGGTTGCACACGACCTCATTTTGCCGAGCGTGTGTGCCAGGAGGGCATATCCTTGACAGTTTCTGGGTCGTGTGGGAAGGACCCCCTAGTCGCCCACACTCACCAGGCGAAGGTTCCAAATGTCGTCGCGGAAAGGGGTTTTAAACCGTTTGTATAGCACCGACGCGTACCAGTGTTAGCTAACAATTTCTTAAGACCCTCTCTATCATTGCAAGCAAAGAAGTCTCTAGCAGTTTCTTCATCCATAACATAACCCTCAGATACAACAGGCAATTCATATCTAGGGGGAGAATCATAATCATCATTTTAAATATCATCAGTTTCGGTAATTTCATTCTTTCTAACCCTAGCAAGTTGTTCATCAAGAAATTCACCTAGTGGCACAGTATAATCAAGCACAAAAGTAGTATCATCATAAGCATCATGCATAGCAGAGGTAGCATCATCAATTACTTGCGACATATTAATATTACTAGCAGGTGGTGGTGTCTCAAACTTACTCAAATCAGAAGGTGAATCTAGTGCAGAGCTAGATGGCAATTCCTTACCTCCCCTCGCAGTAGAGGGATAAATCTTGGTTTTTGGATCTTTTATATTCCTCATAGTGATCAACGGATATAAATCCCAAGTGACTCAGAGATAGAGTTATGCTACCCAGCAACGGCGCCAGAAAAAGTTATTGATAACCCACAAGTATAGGGGATCACAACAGTTTTCAAGGGTAGAGTATTCAACCCAAATTTATTGATTCGACACAAGAGAATCCAAAGAATATTCTCAAGTATTAGCAGCTAAATTGTCAATTCAACCACACCTGAGACTTAATATCTACAGCAAAATATTTAGTAGCAAAGTAGTATGGAAGTAACGGTACAGTGGCAAAAGTAGCGGTAGAAATTTTGTAGCAATCATAACAGTGGCAACGGAAAAGTAACTTAGCAAAGATAAATATGTGAAAAGCTCGTAGGGAATGGATCAATGATGGATAATTATGTCGGATGGCATTCATCGTGCAATAGTTATAACATAGGGTGACACAGAACTAGCTCCAGTTCATCAATGTAATGTAGGCATGTATTCCGAATATAGGCATACGTGCTTATGGAAAAGAACTTGCATGACATCTTTTGTCCTACCCTCCCATGGCAGCGGGGTCCTATTGGAAACTAAGGGATACTAAGGCCTCCTTTTAATAGAGTACCGGACATAAGCATTAGCACTTAGTGAATACATGAACTCCTCAAACCACGGTCATCACCGGGAGTGGTCTCGACTATTGTCACTCCGGGGTTGCCGGATCATAACACGTAGCAGGTGACTATAACTTGCAATATCGGATCAAGAACACAAATATATTCATGAAAACATAATAGGTTCAGATCTAAAATCATGGCACTCGGGCCCTAGTGACAAGCATTAAGCATAGCAAAGTCATAGCAACATCAATCTTAGAACATAGTGGATACTAGGGATAAAACCCTAACAAAACTAACTCGATTACATGGTAAATCTCATCCAACCCATCACCGTCTAGCAAGCCTACGATGGGATTACTCACCACGGCGGTGAGCATCATGAAATTGGTGATGGAGGATGGTTGATGATGACGATGACGATGGATTCCCCTCTCCGAAGCCCCGAACAGACTCCAGATCTGCCCTCCCGAGGAAGAACAGGGCTTGGCGGCGTCTCTGTATCGTAAAACACGATGAATCCTTATCTCTGTTTTTTTCTCCCCGAACGTGAATATATGGAGTTAGAGTTGAGGTCGGTGGAGGTCCAGGGGGCCCACAAGGTCAGAGGGTGCGCCTCAGGGGGTGGGCACGCCCCCCACCCTTGTGGACAGGGTGTGGGCCCCCTTCACTTGATTCTTTCGCCAATATTTTTTATTAATTCCAAAACTTATCTCCCTGAAGTTTCAGGACATTCTGAGAACTTTTTATTCTGCACAAAAATAACACCATGGCAATTCTGCTGAAAATAGCGTCAGTTCGGGTTAGTTCCATTCAAATCATGCAAGTTAGAGTCCAAAACAAGGGCGAAAGAGTTTGGAAAAGTAGATACGACGGAGATGTATCAAGTATCACAAAGCAAGACGTGGCAATACGTTGTGCTAGGGGTGACCAAACGCAGTACTATGTATGTTAGTTGGAGCGAGACAACATCCAAAGGTATTTTACTAGCTCTGGGCAATTATCAGTCAGATGAACCAGAGGGGGTGGGCACAGCCCGGGTGAGCGGCAATCTGCGGCGGCGGAGGCGTGGCAGAGAGGGAAGGACCGGAGGCGGGCGCCACGAGTAGCGGTGCCGCAACAGAAAGCAGATAGCGACACAAGGGGCGCACGGCGGCAAAGCAACAGGTGGCGTAGGCGGCGGCATGCAGTGACGGGGTAGCAGCAAGCAGAGACGGGAGGGCGCGGCGAGCAAAGGCGAAGTGGGAGGTAGCGGCGAGCACGGGTGGTTGGGCGAGCGGATGACGCGGGCGTGACCAGCAGCGAGATATGCGTGGCGCGCGCCGATGGCGGGATGCGGGGCGGCGGAGGAGCTGCATGCGATGGCGAATAAGAAGCGAGGCAAGGCGGCGAGCAAAGGGCGCGAAGCGACGACAAAGAAGAAGCGCAGCGTGAAGAGCAACACAACAGCAACTAGCAGGAGCAGGGGCGCGGCATGGGCGTGCGCGGGACAACACGATGTTTACGTCGGAAGCTAGCCTATGGGGCATGAGATGAATTAAGGGGAGGTCGAGGAGGAGACGGGGCTCACAGTGAAGCTCGGGGTGGGCTCGTCAAGGCCGGGGACGGTCGGTGAGGAGCGGATCGACATGAGGGATGAGGCGGATCCCGACAAAGAGAATGGAAGTGAGCGGCGTTGCAAGTGCTCCCTGGCTTCGATCCGGTGGTGTTGTCGACGAAGAAGAACTCGTCGGGGCTCCGTGACTCCTTGGAACAGCGAGCGGTGGCCGGTGGCCACGACTACGATGGTGGCACGGCCATGGACGCATACGGCGAGCTCGGGTTCGAGCATGGGATTTGATGGGGAGGAGGAAAAGTGGCTAGGGTTGCCGGGGGTCTCGTGGGCAACGTTCTTATCCAACAAAGGAGCCGAGGGATGCTCGACGTGTGGCGCCGGCCATGTAGATGGCGCCATGGTTGCCTGATACATCTCCAACGTATCTATAATTTTTTATTGTTCCATGCTATTATATTACCCCTTTTTGGATGTTTATGGGCTTTATTTTACACATTTATATCATTTTTGGGACTAACCTACAAACCGGAGGCCCAGCCCATATTGTTGTTTTATTGCCTGTTCCAGTATTTCGAGGAAAAGGAATATCAAACGGAGTCCAAACGGAATGAAACCTTCGGCAACGTGATTTTTTGGAAGAATATCATCCTGGAGACTTGGAGTTCACATCGAAGATACCGAGGAGCCCAGAGATAGGGGCGCCCCATCTCGTGGACCCTCGAGCACCCCCGACCGACTTCTTTCGCCTATATAAGCCTCGCACCCTAAAACCATCAAATATCAAGATAGATCGGGAGTTCCGCCGCAAGCCTCTCAGAGCCACCAAAACCTCTCGAGTCTGTTCAGGCACCTGCGGAGGGGGAACCCATCACCGGTGGCCATCTTCCTCATCCGGTGCTCTCCATGACGGAAGGGAGTAGTTCACCCTCGGCCGAGGGTATGTACCAAGAGCTATGTGTTTGATCTCTCTCTCTCTCTCTCTCTCTCTCTCTCTCGTGTTCTCTCTATGGCACGATCTTGATGTATCGCGAGCTTTGTTATTATAGTTGGATCTTATGATGTTTCTCCCCCTCTACTCTCTTGTGATGAATTGAGTTTCCCTCTTGAAGTTATCTTATCGGATTGAGTCTTTATTTGAGAACACTTGATGTATGTCTTGCCGTGTTTATCTGTGGTGACAATGGGATATCACGTGCCACTTGATGTATGTTTTGGTGACCAACTTGCGGGTTCCGCCCATGAACCTATGCATAGGGGTTGGCACACGTTTTCTTGACTCTCCGGTAGAAACTTTGGGGCACTCTTTGAAGTACTTTGTGTTGGTTGGATGAATTTGAGATTGTGTGACACATATCGTATAATCATGCCCACGGATACTTTAGGTGACAATGGAGTATCTAGGTGACATTAGAGTTTTGGTTGATTTGTGTCTTAAGGTGTTATTCTAGTACGAACTCTTCAATAGATTGATCCGAAAGAATAACTTTGAGGTGGTTTCGTACCCTACCATAATCTCTACGTTTGTTCTCCGCTATTAGTGGCTTTGGAGTGACTCTTTGTTGCATGTTGAGGGATTGTTATATGATCTATGTATATTATTATTGTTGAGAGAACCTGCACTAGTGAAAGTATGAACCCTAGGCCTTATTTCCTATCATTGCAATACCGTTTACGTTCACTTTTATCATTAGTTACCTTGCTGTTTTTATTATTTCACATTACAAAAACCTATATCTACTATCTATATTGCACTTGTATCACCATCTCTTCGCCGAACTAGTGCACCTATACAATTTATCGTTGTATTGGGTGTGTTGGGGACACAAGAGACTCTTTGTTATTTGGTTGCAGGGTTGTTTGAGAGAGACCATCTTCATCCTACGCCTCCCACGGATTGATAAATCTTAGGTCATCGACTTGAGGGAAATTTGCTACTGTCCTACAAACCTGTGCACTTGCAGGCCCAACAACGTCTACAATAAGAAGGTTGTGTAGTAGACATCACTGCCCCTGCAGCTCCTGTAGCTAGGTAGGAGACGGGTGGGGATTGGGTTGGGCCTGGTACATGGAGAAATGATGGGCCATAGTGCAGAGTAGGTGCTATTCCTTTTCTTTTGTTTCTTTTCTATTTAAATCTGTTTTGACTTAATTTTAATAGTAAAATAGTTTTATAAAAATATAGGACTTAGCCCACAATTCTCAATGCAATTTTTAGGCACTGCCATAAAAGTTTGAGGTATATTTGAATTCATTTTAGTTTTGTTTAAATAGAAAAGATTTACTTTGGGGTTGTTTGGTCCAGTTTAAAATAGGTTAAGGGCATATCAATAATTCAAATAATGTTGGTCTATGCATGAAAATTAGTTAGTGAATTTTTTCAACCCAACGAACATTTTTTGTTTTTTGAATAAATAATTTATTTGACTTTAAATTTGGATTTGAATTGTGATTGGGATGAAGTGAGGATTAGCAACAGTAATGTGATGACATGACACCATTAGGGGGAGATTTCTGTAGCTTGACACTAGGGGTGTTACAGCTCTTCTGTAAAACTTGTGACGATCCATCGGTTATCTCGGAGACCAACAATCATGTGAGCCTTGCAATCGTGATGTTGCAACCTGTTCCTTTTGCTTGTGTCACCCCATGTTCATCCAAAGTCCAGGGTGTTTGCTAGCATTGCTTGACTTTGTTGCAATACTATCTGTAGTGCTATCAAATTCACTTTTGCTTCCATTAGTTCGTGCATGAACACATGTGAAAGTCCTACTAATTAACTTCGTGGGTCCTTTCGCTTGGCTGTTTTTCGAAGCAGATGTTCTTATTCCAAACCCTCGGCTGAAAGCATGTGTTGTAGAATTTTCTTGCATCGTCAACTGAATCAAAGGTCATGCCCACATATGGAACAAGCGGCCACCGTCAACTGAATCAAAGGTCATGCCCACATATGGAACAAGCGGCCATCGTCAACTGAATCAAAGGTCATGCCCACATATGGAACAAGCGGCTGCGAGGATATTGCATCATCATCTGCACCATCTCTATCGTGTTGCACATCAGCAACATTAATCATCCCTTCCATATTGACTCCATTTGCAGCAGAAATTTCTCATGATGTAGCTCTCATCATCATCAACTCCAGCACCAGCAGCCCTTTTTTGGTCGTTTTTATTGTTGCAGAAAATAATAATCACAATGTCAGTAAAAAAAGGTAGAATGTAGAGAGGAACTAGTGCTTCTAGCAATGTATAACTTCAGTTTTTTTTCACCTCATCATACTAAATAAAATGCTTCTACTACATGCTACAACAATGATTCACAATGCTAAGCTAATCAAGGTGACAATGTTTACTACAAATTAGCTTTTGCCTAGTAGATGCAACATTTTCTTCATGTCTAACTTTACTAGTGAAGAAACTTGACCAACACAACTACTATGTTTTAATTGCAACATAGCAAACCGAGTCAGAGTCAGTGAACAAAGTCAGCGACCAAGACAATTACTATTTTCACCACACATAGCATTACCAACATGCACATATCGGAACAATTCACCACACATGCATCTTAACTCCCCCCTCCCTACACGTTTTTTAATGCAATTCGTACTTCATGCTAAACACTTCATGCTTCATGAGATTCATGAAATCACAAACACAGTACACCCATTTTCTTTTGCTTCATGCTTCACGAGAAGGAGCTGGATAGCTAGGGTTGGAGCTGAATAGCTAGGGTTTTGAGCAACTTACCCAAGCATGCGAGGAGCTAGCTGGGAACCTTTAGCAGAGAATACAGGAGGATCATGGAGCTCCCTTGCAGCTCCAGTTTGCGGAATTGACTCACCGGCGAGAATCGGGATCGATTTGGCTTGCGTGCCACTGGATGGAGCACCGGAGCTTCGAGCCATGGCGACTGACAACATAGACCGCACTACGTGGGGAGTTGCCATGGTGTGGGGAGGTGTACGGGGCGATGCTGCTTCGGCGACGGCGGTGGTAGAGGCGATGATGCGTCGGTGTCGGCGGTGGTAGAGGCGATGGTGCGTCGGCGACGATGGTGCATTGGCGACGACGATCTACTACTCGCCCTGGCCTCGGGCGGGGTGCAGAGGAACTACAAAGGAGGTGGAGATTTTGCTTCCACATCCAACGGTTGCAGCAACGTGGTGGAAGACAACGAGAGTTGTTGTTCTTGGTGACACGTGGCTTCAATCCGACGGTCGCACATAATTAAATCCGACGGCTGTTTTGCAGGCTGTTAATTGGGGATTTAGCAGGCAGATGACACCTAGCTACCGCCGTGTACACATACTAAAATAAGGAGAAGTGATGACAGGTGGGGCCAACAGGGTCCACCTAGAAATCTCATTACTGTGGCCCACTTGTCGGCGCCTCTACATCCCTAAATTGTTTTTTAGCTGGACCTCCCAGTGGTTTTGCATAGTGGCTCCAGCTAATGAATGCCCTTCTCTTTCCCCTCACAACAGAGAGAAGCTGATCGATCAGAAAAGGTGATCAAATCAAGCCAGTCCGCCAAAAAACAGAACAGCTTTCCACGCGAGGTCGAGAAGGCTCTCGAACCTTCCGGATTCCCTCAAACCCTAGCTTAAACCCTAGCATTCTCGCCCAAATTGGCGCGGCGACCTCTATGGCTGAAAAGGAGAAGGCGGCGACGGCGGAGGGGGACGAGACGGAGGACGTGAGCGACGTCGACGACTCGCCCCTCCCGGCGTTGAGGCGCCGCGCGGCGGCGAGCGACGACGAGGAGGAGGGCGATGGCGGCGGCGGTGGGGGGAGTGGTTCCTCGCCGCCGCCGAGGGTGGTCTGGTCCGATTCCGACTCCGACGAGCTGGGCGCGGCCGAGGTGGACGGCGAAGACGAGGGTTCTGAGGAATGCGAGGAGGTTCGCAAGGAGTTCGACGCAGGATCTGGGGGCGGTGGAGAGGCCAAGGAAGTGACGCCGGATGAGGTGGCTGCGGCGCCGGAGGACGAGGGGAAGTACGAGGAGGAGGAGGAGGAGGAGGAGGAGGCCCAGGCTGAGACGGGAGCCGAACTGAAAGAAGAGGACAAGGAGAACAAGGGGTTCGAGCCCGATGCCGTGCCGAGAACAGGTGCCTTCTACATGCACGATGATCGCTTCCAGAACAAGGAAAACCGCGGCCGCGGGCGCCAGAGGTTCGAGCCTTTCGTCTTTCACTGGTTGCTTCCTCTTCGGATGTTCATCTGAGGCTCGGTATTATGTCTCTCTGACCGTACAAGCTAGTCTGAACTCTGAAAGCATGTGCATCCCATTTTAGTTGCAACAAGGATTGTTGATCAAATTTAAGCCCCCCACATGAAAAAATGGCGAGGTATCTTGGTAGGAGCACCTCTACATGCTTAGATTGAATCAACTGTTATTGGAGATTGTACGATAAGATCGTGCATTCAAAGGAAACGTCGTGTAACACTGTCTAGATGGAACTTGTACAAGTACTGTTTGTTGTAAGAGCTTAAAGAGATAAACTGCTACCTAACTGCATTTTGTTACTCACTGTCATTGATTGCTTGGCACATCTAGAGATTGGTAGAGCTTGAAGTTTGCTCCCTTTTATATAATTTTTTTCCATCTGTATTCACTGCAAATTTTAGCCCATATTGTCTGACTGATATGTCCATGTTATTAATTCAGGGACTTTTCTGGTGGCCAAAAGTTATGGAATTCTAAAGATGACAGCGTATGGCTGCATGATCGGTTTAATGAGATCAATACCCATGATGTTCAACATGACAGTGTCTGTATCACGCCTTTCCCCCTATCTGTTATGTACTAGTATTCTTACTGACTTCGTTGATTTGCTTTGCTTTGTTTAGACAAGGAGGCCAAGAAGTCCTTTTAGAGCTTGGGCTGGTGGTAGAACTCATGATGTTAACCATGATCGGTTTGATGAGATCAATACCCATTATGTTCAACATGACAGTGTATGTTTCATGCCTTTCCCCCTATCTATTGTGTAATTATTCTTACTGACTTTGTTGATTTGCTTTGCTTTGTTTAGACAAGGAGGACAAGAAGTCCTTTTAGAGCATGGGCTGGTGGTAGAACTCATGACGTTAACCATGATCGATTTGATGAGATCAATACCTGTTATGTTCAACATGACTGTGTGTGTATCATGCCTTTCCCCCTATCTATTATGTAGTGTTCTTACTGACTTCATTGCTTTTCTTTGCTTTGTTTAGACAAGGAGGCCAAGAAGTCCTTTTAGAGCATGGGCTGGTGGTAGAACTCATGGCGTTAACCATGATCGGTTTGATGAGATCAACACCCGTTATGTTCAACATGACAGTGTGTGTATCACGCCTTTCCCCCTATCTATTATGTAGTGTTCTTACTGACTTCATTGATTTTCTTTGCTTTGTTTAGACAAGGAGGCCAAGAAGTCCTTTTACAGCATGGGCTAGTGGTAGAACTCATGAGGTTAACCATGGTTATCTAGAAGGAACCAAATCCGCATCCTATTATCATGATTACAGAGCAGACTACAAGTATGGGAGTACCAACAACTACAATAGATTTCCAAAAGAGGCCAAAACTTCCTATTACAGCGCCAAGAACTACAGAAGTGTTCCAAGAAAATCCTATTCGTACTATGACGAGCAGAACTTTTATAATGCTCGGACAGAATCTCGTATCTGTAATGTGAATGCTAAAGGTTACGACAATGCACCAAATGTTGACAGAGGGAAACCATCAAGGCCCTACCAACCTACCTGGAAGAATACTTTCCAAACCTCTTCAGTGCAAAACAATAGGTAAAGTGTGAATCCATTCCTCCCTTAGAGATTGCTAGCTGAATTTAGCATTGACTATGTTGTTGCCTATGCTTCATAGGACATATTCCAGATCACAGAATGAGGAGGGCTGTTCTGATACAGGTGTGGGAAAGAACTCACATCGAACTTTAAGTTTGAAGAATGAACAAGAGTTTTCGTCGAAGCAAGAACCCCCCTTTGTAGAAAGAAGGAAAGCACGACCTGACATTTTAAGTAAGCTCTTCTCATCCTCCGTTCGAATGGCACATAGTTCTCTGAAACCTCAATCTCGTCCCAGTTTTGGAGTGAAGACATTTGCTCCATCTGGTGAGCATGGAAATACTGCTGGTTCTCTTAGTATGGTAAAAGCCATGCCTAACATTGGCTCTCATTCAACTGTATCAACATCAAATAGCCAATATTCAGAATCCAGGGATCAAGGAAGTAGTTTGAACATTGGTGTCCCCACAAAGAACAAACTTTCTACTCAGATATTTCATCAAAACATTGCCAGTGCCAGCAAAATTCAGTCTCATCCACAAAATACACTGATAAGTTCAACTGAAGATGCAGAGACCAGTCCCCCTCCTGGGTCAAACAATTCTTTAGCACCACCTGTCATAATAGTGCAAAATGATAAGGTAGAAGCAGTGAGTGGCTCTTTCCCTTGTGGTGGAGGTGATGTTACAGGAGCAAAGGACCTTACTCTTGGCACTCCAGCAGTATTGCCAGGTATGTATTGTTAGTTCCCCTCGAAAAAATAAAAAAAGGTATGTACTCCCTCCGTCCGGAAATACTTGTCGGTGAAATGCATAAAAATGAATGTATCTAGAATTAAAATACGTGTAGATACATCCATTCCTCCGACAAGTATTTCCGGACGGAGGGAGTAGTTAGTTGGGATACATGACATATATGAATTTAATTATAAAATTGCAACCAGTAGAGCAGTCCAACCACCCTGTAAAAAAAGTAGAGCAGCCCAACCATTTAAAGTTTGTTCTGACTTTGTACAGAAACTTTCATGCAGTCATGCACTTCACAAAGGGGATTATGCTAATGTTGTAGCCTTGCTGGTTCATACGAAATCTTGGTTGGTATTATGCTAATGTTATCCTATGTGTTATATTCTCAGTCTGCATTGCCATACTATATATATAACTCCGTACTCTTGTACGTGTCCTTTTCTTCTGAAATGTGTGCATGCTTGAGGCTCTGGTCCTGCACATTCTCTGTTACCCTAACTTTGAACTCCATTTCCTCGGCAGTTATGAAGTTTGGTGAGCAGCATCCTAGGGGACCTGATATCCCATGCACTGGTATGGCTTTCCCAGGACTTTTGGCTCATCAACCCAGTGACAATTCGGAGCTTAATCAAATTACTTGGTATGTGGGATTCAATTTTCGTATAGATCTTTCGGAAGTACTGCTTCATTTTTCTGATTGGTATCTTGATATTGAAGCTGCAAACTCCATTTAGCTAAATTCTTAATGAGTACTACAGATATTTGTGATTGGTCATGGTGCACTCTGCAGGGTTCAAAAGCTTGTTGTCTTGTTAGTACTATTATTTGGGCCAAGCTGTTTTTTTAGAAAATGGAAGCTTCATTACCCCCAGCCTCTGCGCCAGCTAAGGATGAATACAACCGAATTATTACAAATACCATAAAATCGGCAAAAAAAGAAGAAAAAAAGGACGCCAAAGCAGATTGCCAAACGCAATACAAGCCATAGACGAGTCATTTGGGCCAACCTATGTCTCAACTCTCAACAGTCCTATACACTTGTCCATGCCATGCCATAAATGGAATTTTTTTCCTGTAGAAAAATTATCAGCCATACAGACAATACTTATCCAGGCATGGTATCCACGGATACTGTATGTTCCTGTCATGTGCTATCACAGAATAGATGAATATGACAACCATGGGTTCCTAGGAAGAACATCATGGTACTGAACTGGTTGATTACATGTTAGTTACTGGCAAAAATAGTCTGATTCCATTTTGTAGGATCCTCGAATTTGCTGTTAAGATTGGTTGAACGTGCTTAATCAGAGCATGTAATATGCCCGAGCTCTTAATCAGTAGCCAGCAATTCTAGTTACATCCATTTTACTATGGTTGGATCCTGTTATCTTATTCTTTGATCTAAACCGGCATTTGGTCCCTCTTTAACTTCATTTGCTGAAAATTAGGCTGCAAACATTGTCTGGTGCTACTGGAGTTCTTGGGGCAACACATGATCCTTCTTATATTGGCAGTCATTATCCCCAACTATCAGTATTCCCAAGGTAGAAATCCTAACTTCGGTGTCCTTTATGTTACACGTTTTCAGATATCATGTTCTCACCTTATATGTATGTACTTTGCAACAAAGCTAGCTGGTATTTGCCTAACTGCAGTTGTAGTTAAATCAGTTGCAGTCAGAGTTTAGCATCTGAACTCTGAAAAATAATCACCTATAACAGTTACAGTTGTATGTATACTCCTGGTCAGTATTTTTTATTGGCACACTTTGTGGTCAGGTTGGTGCTAAAGAATTTGGCTATCTTCAATGTAATCACAATTACAGCATGCAGATTATTAGGACACCATAATCTCAGTTTTTCCTATTTCTTCTTACAATCTGGTGCTCAAATTTTCTGGTTACACTGAATTGAATGGCTGACCTCGACAATTACAAGGTTCTCAACTAGCATTTCTCTGTACTGTGTTCCCGCTGCGAGTCGGACTTTTGCTTTAGCTGCCTTCCTGGGAGTTCCAGTATAAGTCATAAAACAGTAGAAAGACGTTTCTTTGTAGGAAGTTGGTATTTTTTTTTTTCGAAAAGAGGAACTCAGTATATGGCTTCATGGATATTGGAAATGGGATGTTGGTTTGCGTTTCACCACCTGTTCCATTGATTATTTTATAGGCATCAATGTACAACACACGAATTTGTGTAACTTTATACCTTGTATCTTGGTGTGTGCATTTCTTGTCTTCATTCCAGTTCTTTACAGATCCGAGATTTTGTATCCATGTAGAGTGCCTGCCAACGGCCTGACTATTTCAAGTCAGATTGCGTGTTTTGTTTGGTGAAACTTGCATAGACAAACAAGAACTACAGTGCAGTACAAGAAAGATGAATACCCATTGCTTTATGTTAATTTCTTCTTTTTCCCTGCAGACACCATTGTGTGACTGAAGTTCCTGTTTTGTTGAACTCCCCCGAAATACCAGGTGAAAGAAACCACTCATTCTCATTGCATATTCTGTATTCTTTTAGTCTTAACTGATGTTTAAATGGTAATTATTCTCTAGATCTTACTCTATAAGTACAACTTATATTTTATGTCTTAATTTTTGGTAGAGGTTGTAGGTCATGAGCTTGGCCAGCGCAAGAACAAACTTCTCAGGTAAGTTCAGATCATGCGAATTAAATAAGGTTTCTGTGTCGTGTTAGCACTAAGTATATGTATTGACATCGCTTATAATTTATCAGATACTCAGAGATGAACTTCGCTTCATGAACATGGTGAGTTTAGTGACAACCAAAGTGAATCCACAGGACCAGCTTTCAGTCCGTATCAGAACTACCGCATTCTTCATTGTATTGCTACAGCTGTCAATTATAGCGCACAGCTCAGTACTTTCTAAGTCCAAGCCCTAAGCTCCTTTTTTTTCCTCCTGAAGCACTTTGTCACTGTAACAAAATACACCAGGTATGCCCACTTTTGCAGCTTCCGAGTAGATCTTGGAAAAAGATGCTGCCCTCTTCGTTATTGACAGCACTTAATTGCATTGACTTGTGAATCTAGGTTTTGTTATAGTAACACATAGGCTTTGGATGATGTGTTCACTGTTTCTGGGCAATTGGCACTTTGACTGCCATGGGAGGAAGTTCTCCCCTTTGCTGTTTGTACAACTGTATATTCATATTCTATTTTGGTTTCTTTGGAACCACCAACCTATTTGTTTGCAAAATTCTGCTATGAGTTGGCTAGCATCTCATTCTTCTTGAACTGCCTTGGGTTCAGCAATCACTAGGAAACATAGAGCAACCTTTATATACTCTCAAGTATATGTATTGTGATTTTTCATTGTTTGTTCAATCATGTGTGTGGCATGTACAAGTCTAAATTAGGTCATACGATTCGTGGGTGTAAAATGCTGAGTAAATAGGCAATTTTTCGACTAATTTAATCCATAAGTAGACAACTAGCATGGCATTGACAGAAGTAGGAACATATTGGTACTGATCTAAATAAGCACGTACTACGCAAATAGTAGACAGATCTACACATGATGCTAGCACTGCTAATATAGAAATTATCGAGAGAGGATAAACGCAGATACCCTCCAATAGGCCATGTAGGCCGCTGCTGCGTGTGACAGCAGCAGCGAAGCGTCCTCGGCAGCCTTCTTGTCGGCCTCGGTCTTCTCGGCGGCGGCACGTTCGGCGCCGCTGACATGGTGATGATGGAGACGGCACGGACGTAGAGGAAGTAGTGGATCGGAGGCGGCGATCGCGTAGTCGCTTCCCAAAACCTATTCGCCTCTCTCAGACAGAACCGAGAGACGGAGTTTCGAGACCTGCTCTCCGTCAACCGTGTACTGCGGTGAACGGATGGAGCGCCGGCGGCAGCAGCAGCGGAGGAACGACGTGGGCGTGGAGGCGGAGATGCGTTACATTTTTCGCGGCGGCTAGGGTTGGCAGCGCCCACATATATATGTGCAGTGCATACGTGGAGAGACGTGGGCTGAACCCACGTCCGTCGGTAGCCCACGATCCGACGCCTCGGATCGTGGCCCTACATCACAGACTCTCCGTTCTGACCGCAAAAAGAAGCGATAGGAGTGAGCTCGGCTCGGCTCAATCCTGCAACCAGCGGCGCGTCAAGGCCGTGACGTGGCGTGGCGTGGCGTGGCGTGGCGTGGCGGAGGAGGAGGAGGAGCGCGCGAGGGCTTCTCCTCTTCTCAAGCTCCAATAGCATGTAGAAGAGCCACCCTTATAAACCACTCCAACTTCTCTTCCACTAGCATGGTGGGACTAAACTTCCCACCACCTTGTCATGCCACCTACATGGGCCCTTAGAGATCAAATCTGAAATTGTCATATGGGCTCTAGGCCCATCTCACATTTCAACAATCCCCACCATCTCGGGGGCCCACTTTGTCCTTTGTTCCAAACGCTGTTTTGATATACTAGTGTTTCAAAGAAGACCTGTTAAGGTTGAGCTTCACCTAGATCAAGTAGCTACACTCCTTCACAATCAACAATGGACTATGCCTTGAATTGTCGGTTTATGTAAAGAAGTTTCACCACATGTCTTACTAGTACTGGGCTGCGAAGGTGACCCCTCAGTGGAGCATATAAGTCACACTCTGGCCTATTCATGAGCTTACTAGAGATCACCCCAATCTCATAGACTGTGACTAGCAATCGAGCTCACATAGGTGTGTTCCTCCAAAGATCGCTCTCGAGATAGCATCTTGCTTATACATATAAGCCTTGGAACACACTAAGACAATAGTCATCCTTCCATACAGCTTCGAGAGTATTGCATCTCCAACGGAGTGGGTTAGTAAAGTTACTCTCCTCGGTTCCACCGGCTTGTTTTCCTGTGTCCTACTTCACGGGATCTCCGATCACATAGGTTGGGTTACCACCATGGCAACTCATGTGGGTCTCATACCCATCTCCTCGATGCACTATCTATCACTACACGTGATAGCCCTTTCAGAAAAGGATCGCCAGATTCTTAGTCGTATGGACATAGTCCAACGCTATCACTCGGAGTTTCTTAATTTTCGACAGCTTTCAATCTCATTCTTATGTGTTTGTTGGACTTCATATTGTCCTTTGAACTCTTCACCTTGGTGATGACGACCGATTATCACAGTTCATAAGGATAGCCGAACCGGTTTATCAACCATGGCAAGTCCATTAAAAGATCTCGGCCATCCCGCTTCAACACCGAAGTGTCTAATGTTTATTAATTCGCTTCCATTGTCGATCTCGTTAAGATCGTTTGCTTGCAAGACTTCCGAAAACAGCGCCACCTCCAAGAGTAAATATATACCCGGTTGTGGCCTTCATCTCATCAAAGATCGAGATCCAATTAGCATCACTATACCCTTCAAGTCTCGACGGGTTTCGGTATAGTGAAGTCCATGATTCATAGTACCTTTCAGATAGCGCATAACTCTTTCAACAAAGATGCCAATGTACATCACCCGGTTTCAAACAAACCGGCTCGGTTTGTTTCACAAAGAACGCGATGTCGAACCTCGTTAAGCTCGCTAGGTACATCGATGAACCAATGATTTGAGAATATCTCAATTGATCTTTAGCCATGCCTTTGGACTTTCGAATCAACACGCTAGGATCATATGGTGTTTGAGATGGTGTGCAGTCCAATATCCAAAGCGACTCAACACCTTCTCAACATAATGGGATTGCGTATGTGATCCCACCTCATTATCTCTCGGTAGCTTGATGTTCAAGATAACATCAGCCACACCAAGGTCCTTCATCTCAAAGTTCGAGACGTAAACGATTTGACCTCCTCAATGACTTTGAGATTTGTTCCAATATCGATATGTCATCAACATACAGCACAATATAACTCCTTCGCCCCCACCATGGCGATAGTATACACATTTGTCGGCTTCATTAACAACGGCCAACAGATGTCGAGTTGTATTAAACTTATCATGCCATTGCTTAGGTGCTTGCTTGAGCCATATAAAGATTTCAGAACCTACACACCTTTCTTTCCCGACCATCTATCACAAAGCCATCTGGTCATTGCATGTAGATTTCCTCATTTAGCTCTCCATTCGTAAAAGCCGTCTTAACATCCATTTGATGGACGAGAAGACCATGTGAGGCCGCCAACGAGAGTAATACTCGAATGGTGGTCGATCTAGCCACAGTGAATAAGTATCAAGAAATCTTCCTCTTCTTTACGGTCATAGCCCTTGGCCACAAGCCTAGCCTTGTACTTTTCAATCGCACCATCGGACCTAAGCTTTTCTTGAACACCCACTTACATCCCAATGGTTTGCAACCATAGGGGCGCCGATGATCTCCCATGTCCCGTTAGCCATGATGGAATCCATCTCGCCACGGACCGCATCTTTCGAAAGAATCAGCTTACGGAGAGGCATACGCTTCTAAAATAGAAGTGGGAGTATCATCCACGAGGTACACGAAGAAATCATCACCAAAGGTCTTTGCAGTCCTTTGTCTCTTGCCCTACCAAGGGTTTCCTCGTCATCCTCCTCGTGATTTTCATCATGTGTTCGCTCATAATATTCCATAGGAATGGCAGGCTCGAGAGTCTCCTCGATTCTGTCTAGAAGTGCTTTGCATATCTCTCATAGGAAAAATATCCTCAAAGAATGTAGCATCCTTAGACTCTATGATTGTACCGACCTTCGGTCGTAACTCAGATTTCACTACTAGAAATCTATAGCCAACGCTGTTCTTAGCGTAGCCCAAATTAACGCAATCCACGCCTTGGGTCCAAGCTTACGCTTTTGGGGATCGGCACGTTGACTTTCGCCAAACAGCCCCAAATGCACGCAAGTACGAGAGTGTTGTCCTTCTCTTTGCCCATCTCTCATATGGAGTGATCTCATTATCCTTCATCGAACTTTATTCGTGACATGACATGCCGTCAATATAGCCTCCCCACCATGCCTTGGATAAACCCGACGATCTAACATGGCGTTAACGGATCGCTTAGAGTACGGTTTTTCCGCTCAAGAACCCCGTTTGGTAGGGGTGAATAGGAGGCGTCCTCTCATGAATAATGCCGTGTTCCGCATGAAAGAATCAAACTCACTCGAGAAGTACTCTCCACCACGATCCGAACGGAATCGTTTAATTTTCTTTTCAAGTTGATTCTCAACTTCGCCTTATAGATTTTAAAGTAGTGTAGAGCCTCGTCTTTAGTATTTAACAGATACACATAGCAATATCTAGTGGAATCATCTATCAATGTCATGAAGTATTTCTTTCCACCTTTAGTCAATACACCGCTCATCTCACAAAGATCAGAATGTACCAAGTGTCTCTCCTCCGCATGACCTTGTGAGGTTTGGCGAGGTTGCTTAGCTTGCACACATGACAGGCACTTAGAACCTTTGGCTAAAGTGAAACTCGGGATTAAATCCAACTTAGCAAGCCGTCATAACACGAAACTTATGTGACAAAGGCGTGAATGCCAAACCTCGATTCATTAATACTCGAATGAACATGGTTCACGACTTTATTACAAAAATCTGCGAGGGAAAGGCGGAACATCCCTCCGCTCTCATAACCTTTTCCAACAAATAGTCCATACTTAGTAACAACTAATTTATTAGACTCGAATACCAACTTAAACCCTTCTCTACATAGAAGGGAGCCACTAACGAGGTTCTTCTTGATGGCGGGGACATGTTTGCACGTTCTTGGTAGACGATCCTTCCCAAGTAAACTTCAGATCGACCGTGCCAACACCATGAGCAGAAGCACTCGCGCCATTCCCCATCAATACGGACCCGTGGCTCGTGACTGGTAAGAAGAGAACAATGAAATGTCGGCACACACATGAACACTGCACTGTATCCACCCACCAATCGGTAGGTGAAACACTTGAAAAACAGAAATAAATTACTGCACCCAGATGCACCATTCTCATTGTTGCCCACAATCATGTTGACAGACTTGGAGTCCTGTCGACTTCTTAAACTTGTTTGGGCACTGTTGGCCCAATGTTCAACGAACCACAAGTAAAGCAGCCCTCATCCTTCTTGTTCTTCTTGAAGGTCTTCTTACCCTTCTTCTTGAAGTCGGTATTCTGGCTTGGACACCGTTCTTTCCCTTGAACTTGTGGGAGTTGGAGTTCCTCTGGTTCACCATGTTGGCGACGAAGTCCCTTCGACCCCTTTTCGTCGAGTCCTTTGCCCTCGAATTCTGCTCAACACCCAGATGGCCAATGACATCCTCCACAGAGAATTCACGCCTCTGATGTTTCAGAGTGGTGGCAAAATTCCTCCAGAATTGGGGAGCTTAGCGATTATGCAGCCCGCGACAAACTTGCCCGTAACTCGCACTTGAAGCTCAAGCTCCTTAACAATGCATATTATCTCGTGAGCTGCTCCAATCAGACGGTTCTCAACCATCTTGTAATCGTGGAACTGCTCTATAATATACATCTCGCTCCTGCATCGGCGGCCCGAACTTAGATTCGAGCCTCCCACAAGTCCTTGGCGACATGCACATGTAAATATCGTCGACCAGTTTATCTCCGATCACGGTAAGAACAGCTCCGATAAACACGGTGGTTGCCTCACTGAACGCCTTCTCTGCTCAGAGCAATCGTTCCGTGGACACACCGGCTACCCGAACACGTTCATAGCCGTGAGCCATAAAGTGGTCTTTGTGCGCCAACGCTTAAAATGCGTGCGGTAAACTTATCCGGCTTCAGTCAGCAAGCACTAAGCCGATTGCGAAAAATTCCTACACATAATAGGTTTTGGATTCTTTGAGTAAATAGGCAATTTTTCACTAATTTAATCCATAAGTAGACAACTAGCATGGCATTGATGAAGTAGGAACATATTGGTATCTGATCTAAATAAGCACGCATTACGCAAATAGTAGACAGATCTACACATGATGCTAGCATCGCTAATATAGAAATTATCGGAGAGGGATAAACGCAGATACCCTCCAATAGGCCATCTGGCTTGCCGCTGCGTGTGACAAAGCAGCAGAGCGTCCTCGGCAGCCTTCTTGTCGGCCTCGGTCTTCGGCGGCGGCACGCTCGCGTCGCTTGACATGGTGATGATGGAGACGGCGCGGACGTAGAGGAAGTAGTGGATCGGAGGCGGCGATCACAGTAGTCGCTTCCCAAAACCTATTCGCCTCTCCCGTCACAGAACGAGAGACGAAGTTTGAGACTGCTCTCCGTCGGCCGTGTCTGCGGTGAACGGATGGAGCGCCGGCGGCAGCAGCAGCGGAGGAACGACGTGGGCGTGGAGGCGGAGATGCGTTCTGTTTTTCGCAGCGGCTAGGGTTGGCAGCGCCCCACATATATATGTGCAGCTGCGCGTGGAGAGACGTGGGCTGAACCCACGTCCAAGTCGGTAGCCCACGATCCGACGTCTCAGATCGTGGCCCTACCTGTCACAGACTCTCCGTTCCTGAGGCGTGGCGTGGCGTGGCGTGGCGTGGCGTGGCGTGGCGTGGCGAGGCGAGAGGAGGAGGAGCGCGCGAGGGCTTCTCCTCTTCTCAAGCTCCAATAGCATGTAGAAGAGCCACCCTTATAAACCACTCCAACTTCTCTTCCACTAGCATGGTGGGACTAAACTTCCCACCACCTTGTCATGCCACCTACATGGGCCCTTAGAGATCAAATCTGAAATTGTCATATGGGCTCTAGGCCCATCTCACATTTCAACATAAAATGTGTAATTTTGCTGCTCGATGTAATTTGGCAGGTTGGACTGTTTAAGTAAGCAAGTCCTTTTGCTATAGTCCTGTCTCCTGTGCACTGGCCTGCTCCTTCTGCTGGGTCTGGTATTCCATTCTAACTACATGCCAGTATGTTTTTTCTTGTTTGTCATTTTTCCTCATGGGCATGCCACTATTGATTGCTTATGACCTTGGCAGATCTCTCACCATGATGATCCCAAGGTGGCAGTTCCGATCCGTGAACTCTTGCTCCTGGTCAAGTGGAGTAACTTTGCCTCTGCTCTGCTCTTCTCTTCCGTAGTAATTTCCGGTTGATTTGATCGTTTTGTCAGCATGGCCTTGTTTTGATATTTCTTCTAACCAACTGCAAACCATATCGCTTCTCGCTATTAGTAGTAGCATGTTGACGAAACTGAGTGCAGATTATTTTGTATGCTGCTTATAGTTCTGTTCTTATGTGCTGCTAGGACATAGTTAAACCCAGTCTTGTAGTCAGGGAAGAGAGCCATATGATTCCTGTCCGTTGGATGATTTGGATAAATTATTCGAGTGTGATGAACATCTGGTTGCAACCACAGTCCACATAGATAGATTCCCTATGCACAAAAAGGACATGTCCTCTTCATCCTAGTTCAGTAGCTCGTCTCCTGCTCCACATTCGGCTCCAAACATGAAAACATGATTGTGGTTAGGACATGGGCGGATGGGCCCTGGCTGTGCACACTTGAGCTTGTGAGTTGGTTACAAGCAGCAGTCTATCTGGCTATCTCTGCAGAGAGTGGTGTTCATTTACATGCCGGCAAGGGAATCCGGAACACCCACCAAGCCTAGATTGCAGCTCATTTCTGGTTGCCCGCCCACCCGCCTGACTACCTGAAGCGACAGAACAATGGCTTTTCCCGTGCATATGATGGATAGACACTCTTCACAGAAAGAGCCGACCACACTATAGTGCTCCTATGCTTTGCCCGCGGTCTCGTTTCCTCGGGTAAGTTTTGGGCACACGTGGTATGGGTCTTGGCCGTCCGCGAGACACACGTCACCCTCACACCATCGGCTCATCATCGCACATCGTTTCGGTTGAACTAAAGCAAACATTTCTGGTGAAACGTCTCTACATTTCATTTCGCAGTAAGCAGATAGTACCGGGCACCTAGAGTGCTGGCTGGGTGGCCCAGGCAAACCTGGCGAGTGGCGGTAGATACACAGATGGTGCACCCCGAAGCGAGTGGCGTGGCGTGTGGCGTGGCGTGGCGTGAAGTGGGCTATAGTAGCTCATCATGATTCAGGCATCGATCCACAACGAGGACAGGCAAATGGTACACCCCGTCCCTCTCGGGCAAGCGTACGGCCTCACCTGCGCCCCCAGCCCAGCGATCCAATAATGCCGTGCTGGCTGGGCCCGCCTGCCATGCTTGTCCGTCGGGCCATTGCCTTGCAGATAGACGCACACACACAGACATTCGCGCGCCGAGCAGGCAGGTAAATCGCGGAGGCCCACCACTAGATTCTCCGCTCACTGGATCAAAGCTGGAAGCGATTAAGATGTTGCGCGTAGCCATCTGCAGATATGACGGATTAATCAATCAATCCATCAATCCATCGGGGGCTCCCATCTCTTGGAGCGCATTATGCTAGCTTTCGGCAAGGAGAAAGGTGACAGCGCCATACAACACGAGATGGTAGCGGCACCCAGAGATTCTTCTCCCGAGAGTTAGTACTGCCCCCAAGCGATGAACCCTTGAATACTAGTGTCTAGTAGTATAAATCCGTTTTTTCATGAACACGCAGAGGATGTAGTCACTTGGAATTAGCCTGCATTTAGCAAACGAGTTGAGCAAATCGCCATAGAATTTGTCAAATTTGCATACATATAGTGGCGATTGGCAAGAAGATTTAAAAGGCCGTAGCTTGCAAAGTCGTGGCCTGCAACCAAGAGACGCACTGTGGCATGCGTCAATGAAGGTGACCAGAGCCTATTCTATACCCTTAGGCGCCCTTGTTTAAAATTGTGATGTCCTCTCGTGTCTCTTGGGCGCAAGGGCAAGGCGGATATGGTTTTATATGGTAATAATCGTCGCCGTCTTGCTTGTGTACGTACGTATGCTCACGTTGCAGCGCATATATATTCCCCACCGAACGGAAAGCTACAAACATACACTATACACTGATCGCCGATGTGCACAAGTGAAAGACACGTATGCGGCAACCTCTGAACCTTGACGTGTCTAACCTAACTTTTTCCTTGTTTTCAGTTACTTGTATATGTATTCTTTCCTTCCGAAAAGGAGGGCTTTCGGTTACTTGTGTGTACGTAAAGGCCAGCCTCTCATTTGCAGGATGATTGGGCTCTATATATTCTATGGTTATGCTTTCAGCCCAAGGCGTAGTGTATGTATGTACGCATGGGCATCGCGATGTGCGTGTGTTCCAAAATGCATAATTCCACGAGTGGTAGCGCCAATAAGCAAGCACATTGTCACATGGAGGGCTTGCCAGCTTGTCTGTCCCCTCCAGCCCCCTTGTCAAACCGGCTCATGACTCTGTCTTGCACCAAAACAAAAGCTATAATAATTGTATTCAACATCGGGAGCTGCTTCGGACTTTTGAGCTACTATAGCCCACTTCTATACTGCCCGGCGCTGCTGCTTATATGCATATATAAATTCTCATCCCTTTACCTCATTCCATGCGCTTTGCTTTGGTAGGTCTGCTCGCTCAGCGCGCGTACCAGCTTGTCTCTTCTTCCTCGTCGCCTTAAAAGGGTCTCTGCGCTTTGCAGTGCGCTTTTCACTTCAGAGCTTCACTTCTCAGAGCCTTCAGAGAGGGGGAGAGAGAGAGAGAGAGAAGCCGTGGTGAGTGAGATAGAGATAGAGAGAGGAGAGGATGGGGAGGAAGCTAGGGCTGGATAGAGTGCTGGACTGCTTCTCGCTCTCCGTGTGCGCCAACGCTTGCGTCTGCGTGCACGCGGTGGAGGACGAGGACGAGGAGAACGAGGGGAAGGCCCTGGTGAGCGCTCAGCTGGACGAGCTGCTCAAGCTCAAGGACTTCGGCGGTGGGGCCAAGACTCTTGCTTTCCATCTAGAGCCAAAGGTAAACAAGAATTAGACACCCGTTCTATCTCTCTCTCTCTCTAAGATGCCTCTGCACAACATGACTGCTAATATTCACTATGGATGCAGACGGTGGAGCTGAGGGTGTCCATGCACTGCTACGGATGCGCGAGGAAAGTTCAGAAGCACATCTCCAAGATGGAAGGTACCATGCGAATGAGAACTGAACCTTTAAATCCCTTTTTCGGGGCAGTGCTGAGATTCTTTAGATAGGGCATAGCGCTAAAAGCATACAATCATGCTGGGGTACTTGTTATCGTAAAGTTCCTATCATTTCACTCCAAACAAAAAACAATTTATGCAGCCGGTCAGGCCGTGAACTTCGCTGATTGTTCGCGGAGTGACAACTTGACGGCCTGTTCTTTCCTTGATTATCTCCTTGCAATTGCTTGCCAACCTACACAACACACAGCACATCTCTGTCTCGTGTCTTACTCTAATTTTCTCTCCCCTTTCAACGCCACCTCCATCTGTTGATAATTCAGACATAGCCAAGTGTGCATTTCTTACTGCCAGTGTTGTTTGATAAGAAACAGAGTGCCCATTTCTTATTAGTGGGGCGGAGCATTAGTATATCCAGGATCTCGAAGTAATCAACGACTGTGAAATGTGGCGCGGATCTGTAGACCGGATAACTTTTCAAAGTAGAGTAGCGCCGTAGCCACCACCACATGGGCGGGCGTCACGGGATAGGAGCGCGACGTCGCAGAAGTCCAGAAGCATTTGGAGCAGAGATACAAGTCGCGGCCTGTCAGACGCGGGAAGGAAAAATGCCCTGCGGCAGGTTGACCTCTGTGCGCCTCCAATCGTTTCAAATCTTCAATACAGCAAGCGAAACAAAACCCCAAACATCTACTCTGCTCTGCCACCCGCGTTGCCGGCTAATGGCGAACAGTGAACGCAGCCATGAGCTCCGGAAAGCTTTTAGGTTAGTACGCCGGTACTGTTGTGGCATGTTACGGAATAAAACACAGGTCACCGACTCACCGCAGCCGGTGGCGGGTGGGCGTCGATCCATTCGGTCCTGTGCGCCTGAGTTGGCTCCGATGTCGTTTTGGCCGCGCGGGTAGGCGACCACGCGCCGATGGATCGGCTTCGCGCTGCCGCTGCGTGCATGCATGCATGCTTGGGCGCATCTGCACATGTTGGTACCCTGCGCATGTGCAGGGCTGCCTGCCTTTTCTGGAAAAACTTTTGGTGGCAGTGGCACCGCCAGTCGGTGGCCAAGATTTGGTACTACTGCTGCTCGCCTGCGCTCATAATTGAGCTCCCACCACCTTCACCGTACGGCTCATTGTCGGAGCATCTGCATCGACAGATATTATCAGTTCGGTTAAAATATGTTGATTTACGAGCCGAGTCCTGGACGAGCGATCATCTCTGACATTTGTTTCTTTTCCTGTGTGTCCAGGTGTGTCGTCGTTTGAGGTGGATTTGGAGAAGAAGAAGGTGGTCGTGACAGGGGACGTGACGCCCTACGAGGTGCTGCAGAGCGTCTCCAAGGTGATGAAGTTTGCGGAGCTGTTGGTGGCCCCCAACTCCCCGACTCCGAGTAGATAGACGATGATGATGATAAGCTGATAGGGTGGGTGTGACACATTTCACTTGATAAAATCAAATATATAGGCCATGATTCTCACGCAAGGCACGCGTACGGAGCAGCACATGCAACCATGGCAAGGAAGAAATTGTCGGAAGTTTGTAACTAGGGGGCCAAGGAAGAAGAGCGTGGTTGGGTCTAATTGGTTGATCTATCTACTTAAAGGAAAAAAAACAGCCCGTCCATACATGCAGCATGCTTTAGGGCGCGTTTGATTACCTGCACCGTTTTTTGTCACTTTGCATACTTGTCCCAGTTGACCCTGGCTGAGCATATGCAGGAAAAAACCCAACATATGCATGATGATTGGTTGTCTGCATGTCCTCTCCCTGCATCGTAACGATGCCTCTACGCACCGTGTTTGGTTGCTCGCATTGTATGTGGTCAGATGAGTGCGTGTTGTTTGGTTGCTTGCACGAAATATGATTAAGACTTAACAACTACCCATAACACACAGTTTTACACTAGAGTACCCCAGCTGCATCGGTGGGTGGTGGTCACGGCGCCGCGTCCGACACGACGAGCACAGAGTCTCCGACAAGCGGTCTCATCGGCGGCACGGTGAGCTATTTGCTAGCGCCGTCGCCGCAGAGCAAGTCCGTGTGGAGTAACGAATAGGAAGGCATTGGGGCAGAGGATGATGGTGAAAAATGCAGTGTGCCAGCCATGGCGTCGTCAGTGTAGTAGAACGTGGAGGAGTAGGCCAAAAAGAATGATGATGACGACATCAGTGTAGTATGACGCAAAGGAGGAGGTCGAAAAGAACGACGATGCCGCCACAACCATTGTAGTAGGATGCGAGCGAGGAGGCCGAGAGGAACGACGTTAACGATGGCCTCAGTGTAGCAGGACATGAGAGAGGAGACAGAGAGGAAGGGCGACCGTGCGAGTGTAGTAGAACATGGGAGTGGAGGTTGAGAGGAACGACGCCAACGGTCACGCTAATGCAACAACACGCGGGAGAGAACGACGATGGCGACAACACTAGTGTAGTAAGACGCGAGCGAGGAGACAGAGAGGAACGACGCCGGCGATGGCTTCAGTGTAGTAGGACATAGGGGAGGAGGTTGAGAGGAACGATGCCGGCGGTGGCTCTAGTGCAACAACACGCGGGAGAGGAGGTCGAGAGGAGCGACACGCCGACACCGATAGTGACACTAGTGTAGGAGGAGACAGGAGAGGAGACCGAGATTAAGGAGTGTGAAAGTGCTAGTTATCGACCAGAGGGGGGGGGGTGAATAGGCGATTTTTATGAAAGTCTTCAAAACACGGTGGCTTTGAAGACAAACAGGTAAACTGAACCTATATAGTAAGCAGCGGAATGAAAACTACACTAGGCAATTATTAGTCAAGCATACAATACAGTGAAACTACGAAGACTAACTGCAACTAGGTAGACATGATCAGTATGGAAGATAGTACGAAGCTAAACAGATATAAGTCTTCACACAATGAAGTCAAATGAATCAGGCAGGCAAGCAATGACTTCACGAAGACAAATTGTAAAGTAAGGAGAGTAGGGGATAGAACCAGTTGCTTGGTGAAGACAAGGATTTGGTAGACCAGTTCCAGTTGCTGTGACAACTGTACGTCTGGTCAGGAAGGCTGAGATTGAACTCAAAAGACTGTGTCTTCACCTTATTCCCCTTGAGCTAAGGACACCCAGTCCTTGCCCAATCACTCTGGTAAGTCTTTGAGGTAGACTTCCAAACCTTCACAGACTTCGTTCACCGACAATCCACAATGACTCTTG
This sequence comes from Aegilops speltoides, assembly GCA_021437245.1. Taxonomy (NCBI): domain Eukaryota; kingdom Viridiplantae; phylum Streptophyta; class Magnoliopsida; order Poales; family Poaceae; genus Aegilops; species Aegilops speltoides. The sequence continues at coordinate 369,594,622 of CM038143.1, forward strand.
GATGCTCAGAACGCGACACCTAACCGGCTGGAGGATTCACAGTCCTCAAGTGTAACAAGTCTTTAGTCACGCTGGCAGAAAGACTTTAGTGATGCCTAACACTCTTTGGCTCTGGGTGTTTTCAGCTTAGTCCTCGCGATGATCTCTCTCTCAAATGCTTCGGAGGTGGGTTGCTCTCAAACGACAAAAGCCGTGTACTAACTCTGAGTAGCCACCAATTTATGGTGTAGGGGGTGGGCTATTTATAGCCAAGAGGCAACCCGACCTGATATGTCTGAAATGACCCTGGGTCACTAAGGAACTGACACGTGTCCAACAGTCAGATTTCAAACACACACGGCACCTTGGCTTGGGCTACAAGCAAAACTGACTCATCCAGCTCTAGATAAGGTTTGCTCTGATTGTCTTCACTCGAAGACATAGGATTTGGTTGATCATCACTTCAATCACTCTGACTTTGTTCACTTGGACTCCACTTAACAGTACGGTGGTTCCTATGACTCAATAAAGAAGAAAGGAAACTACGAAACAACTATGTCTTCGCACTCCATAGTCTTCAAGTGAATATATTCACATGTCATAATCTTCGTCGTGAATGTCTTCACGAACCACCATTCTCTTCAATGTATTCACACATTTTTAGGGGTCATCTCTAGTAGGTAAACCGAATCAATGAGGGACTACTACCTGTTTTATCCTACAATTCTCACAAACACATTAGTCCCTCAACCATGTTTGTCGTCAGTACTCCAAAACCAACTAGGGGTGGCACTAGATGCACTGACAATCTCCCCCTTTTTGGTGATTGATGACAAACTGGTTGAAGTTTTCAACGGGGATAAAAATATGTGAAAGTTCAGTTTTGTGAGTATTGTCTTCATACATTAAAGGAGGCTCCCCTGAAGATGTGCATATAAGTAATTTGCTTTTGAATGCAAATGCACATGGCAGGTTTTGCTTTGTGGAGGCCATCTTCAAGGTGTGAAGATAATTCATTATGCATATATGAAAGTAATGAATATTATGGTATGCATAATGAAAAATGGACGTCTGCAGAATGACTTAATGCGGAATTTATCATTGCATCACAAAGTGGCAATAAGAGTAGCAGACGACCATCAAGTTTAAGTGTTACAACTCAAAAGCCAAATAGTTTCAAAACGAGAGTTGTAAGAACTTAGCAAAAATAAAGCAACCACCCATGTGGACCCGCTTGAAGACTATCAACTTATATGCTTCTCCCCCTTTTTTCAGTAATGACCAAAAAGGTTTGAAGACATAGAGTATCTACTCGTTCCCAGGTGGAGACGAAGTTGGAGCAGTAGGGTCGATCTTGGAGTTAGCTGGTGCGGTGGGGCCTGACGCAGCATCGTGATGCAGTGAAGTTATTGCTGGTGAAGTGGCATCGTCTTCTTCATCGACGACTCTCGCAACAATAGTTGCAGCCGAAGATGAGCGCTCAGAATCTTCAATGGAAGGTGTGCAACGCCAACTTGCATTCTGAGGAGGCCTGGAGTCAAACTTGAAATTCTCAGTGAAGCCATCCTCGCGAAGATCATCTTCAACGCAGAGCGAGGTGAGACTCTTCCAGGACCGCCTACAGGCTTCATGGGCAACAAATGAGTTCTTGGTGGCCAAGTTGCGAATTCGATTGAGATCCACCAAAATACTCTGCATCTGATGCTTCAGCCAGTCATGATGTCTGTCCTGCTTTTAATGTAGAGCCACCAGAAGCTCACGATCATTGAGAACACGAGGACGCTTCTGAAGCCTTTGAGCAATGGTGCTTGCAGTTGCTTCAGTATTGGCGCGGTGCGGGATGCGCAAGTTGCCAGCCAGAGAATAAGCAGGAGTTGCAGCATTTGGGACATGAATACCTTCAATGGGCTGTGTGAAACTCTAGAATTCAGCATTCTGAAGGTGGAGGGGCTTCTTGGTAGGGTCGGGGTAGATGGCTTCAATAGACATATCAACTTCAGGCAGAAAGACAATATAGTTGCGCGCTAAAGGCCGATAGTCAATAGTTGAATGACGCTTAATCAAGTGCATCACCCTGGAGCATAAAATTTCAGACCAAGCAGATCAATCCCAGAAGCAGCAAGTTGTCTGATGAGGAAATCCTGAGTGTTGAATCTGATGCCATTGATGATATAGAATACCAAAGTCTTCATGGCGCCTTCAAGTTTGGCTTCAGAAGAATTTCCTTTGATAGGCCAGAGAGTACACCTTAGAATGTGGTACACTGTGTCCTTGACAAAGAACTCCTTTGGGTATTCATCGTCTTGGGGCAATGGCTTCATCATGCTAAGCATTTGGCTCATATTTGGCTCTGGCTTCTGAAAGATGCTCTGCAGCTCATTCTGATGAAGCGAATAACCAGGTTTGTATAACTCACCTGGAGTGGGCAGGGAAGTAAGCTCGATGATATCCTGAGCTTTGGCTTCGTGATGTACATCACCTATCATCCACTCAAGGATCCAAGTCTTCGGATCCCTGTTGTAGCCTCGAATGTGTAGAGTGGCATAAAACTGCAGCAGAAGCTCTTCATTCCAGTGTTCCTTATCAGTCACAAAGGCTAGAATACCAACATCCCGAAAGTAGACAAGAGCCTCTTGAAGACATGGAAGCCCAGCCATAGCATCGCAATCCAAACGTTTGTGCGGAAAAAAATCGATATTGGTTGTACATGATGCAAGAGTAATAGCTTCGCTGTTGATGGCTCCAAAATCTGTCAGATGAGATCTTTGGCTTCGTATATGGTTCTTGGCACTGTCGAAGAAAGTGTTGTGCTCTTTGAAGCTGAGCACACTGAATGAGCCCTGTGTGGTCACATCACTTGGAAGCCTTGGCAGACATGGCTTTGGCTTCTGAACTTGAGGCCTCTGCTCAACATGATAATCATAATGTGGCCCAGGAGCAGCAGGCGGCACCATAAACGGCCATCAGACTGTGATAAGCTAACCTTCACGATTGAATGCCCTTTCCATGGTATGAGGCCGTGGTGGAGGAACAACGCCATCTGTGGTGATTGGCGTCACAGTGGCTTCAACATTCACATTGGCTTCAGGCTCCACATTGTCTTCAGCCATGATTGGGTCATTGGCTTCAGTGGCGTTGTTGGTGGCAGCCTCAGTGTTTTCAACCTCCATCTATTCAATGACTGGAGGATCGGGCATGATCACATTCTCTTCAAGAATGACTTGATCATTATCAGGGTGTGTGGCTTCTCTTTCTTCTTCTCTTTCTTCTTCGGCTAATGCAGCCGGAATGTCTTCGGCAACTTTAGCTTCAGACTCTTGAGCAGTCGCAGAAGGATTGGCACCAGGGAACACTTGACGTGCCACTGAGCCAGTCGGTTGCACTTCTTCTTCTAGAATGCTCGACATGGAGACTGGTGGCCTGAGGCCTTTGCGAAGCCTGCGAAACACTGGCGACGCCTTTGGAGATGGAGTGGTCTCCATGTAATTGTCAACATCAAGCATCGAAGAGGTGACTTGAGCAGGTGGAGTACGGGGTGTGTCATCATTTACTGGGGTGTCTTCTTGTTGGCGCTCAGCCCATGAGTCATCTTGAGCAATTGGCGTCAATGGACGACCAATGCTAATGAGTTCACTGCTTGTTGGAGCAGGCGATTATACCAACTAGGGCTCGAGCTGAGGAAGGACTTCATCATCACGCACATTGTCTTCATGACCAATGTTTTCAGCTGCGTTGGGGTCAGCAGCTGGAACTTCTTCATTTTTAGGAGCCTCTGTGGGAGTAGGCTCGTGAACTATGAGGCGGTGCTCGCGATTTGCAGAGGAAGGTAGAGCAACAGAAATGGGTTCAACAATGAGGGGCTCTAGGGCAGCAACATGCTCTTTTCTTGAAGACTTAGAGCCCTTTGTCTTCAGCTTTTTCTTGGAGGGAGCATCATCAGATGTATCCTTGTGCTTCCTCTTCCTAGCTTCGGCTTCAGCTTGCCTTGTCTTCTTGAGTTACGAAGCGTGAGAGGGACCTTGGCTTTGCAGCCACATCTGTGGCGAGGAAGATAATGTTGGGTTGTCCCTACCTTGGAGCATCAGGATTAGCTTCCGCACGCTTCTTGCTTTTCTTGGTAGCCATTCGGGGGTCGATGCTAGGGAGCCCAAGGGCCTTCCTCTTTTTAGCTTCATTGTGTGCTTGCACACATTTCTGTGCATAAGTCTGCATCCGCTCTCTTGAGCCTTTGGCTTCTTCATGCTTCTTGTGGAATTTAGCCTTGAGATCATGCATCATCTTCTTGAAAATTTGCACATCGGAGACGCTAAGCTTGTGCATGTGCTTTTTGAAATGCGCCTTCTCATAATCAATCTTGTTTTTGAGCTCGACGATTTTCTGAGCCAAGGCCAACTAATTAGCAATGGCTCCTTGAAATGTGACGTTGATGCCCACTGGCAGCTGCAGGCTGTCAATACTAATGCTCTGGTCGTCAAACCATTCATTGATGAAATTGTTCAATATATCAACATCAAAGAGGGGCAGATCACTGAAGATCTCCACCTCATGCTTGCTCTTGATCAGCATCTCTAGAGCTTCATCACCAAGATCTTCATCACTTGACATATCAATGGTGTCTTCCTCATTTCACAGAATGGCAGCTAGAGTGAGAGTCTGCCCAGAAGCCTTTGTGGGCTTTGGCTTCTTGGTCCTCTTGGACACACGAGACTGATGTTCTGATTGCACACTAGATTCAGGAGGTGCAGTTTTCAGAGGCTTCTTCGTCGAAGCTTTCAGAGCAGTAGCAGCAGCAGAGGGCTTTGAAGCTTTTGCCTTTTTCTTCTGCTTCGGTGGCGAGGGAGCATCTTCAGAGTCTGCATCTTTAGTAGATTGCTCCAGTGTGACCCTCTGGGCAGCAATGTGTGATAGAAGCCCATTGAAGTTGGAGAAGGGGCCAATTCTGTTCTCATTGGCTTCACGAGTACCATCTGATCTAGGAGCAAATGGGCCAGGGTTGCAGTCGAGGCCAAACTCCTTCTTGTTCTTGACAGCTGAATCCTTTGCGAACTGAAGGTTGTGCTTGAAGAGGTTGTCGTCATGACACCATAAAAGAGATGATGGGTCGGCATTCTCAGGCTGAGGTCCTCGGACCATGCAAGGATAGAACTCCTAAGCAATAGCTTCAGCCTTTGTCTTTGGTACCAAATTTCTGTAAAGACAATCGCCCCATGGGCGCTTGATGACATTCTTCTTAGCATACTCAGGTGTCATGAAGTTGTACTTGAACCATTGCTCTGCCCAATATCTTCGGATCCATTGGATCATGTTCTTGCGTTGTGTATATCTGTCTTCAGGGTCAGACTTGTAGAGCTCATACAGATCTGCGGGCAGGTCCAGTGTTGTATTGCCTCGGTGTTGCCTGCCATCTTTCCGTGCAGATTTCTCAGAAGCCATAATGTTCAGACAGATAGGCTTCAAAACAGTGAAAGGCTTCCATTTGCTTGTCAAACAAGAGCTGGCTTCAGGATATTCAATGTGACGCTATAGGAATTCTGCAAATGAATGTAGACTATGAGAACCAGGGGATTCTCCCACAGACATGTACATGTGACAGCATTAGAGATGCAAGGGAAGAGGAAGAGGTCATATGCATTCTCAGAAGATTTTGAAGATAAATCAGTTAGAAGAAATTGACCACATAGTGCGAAGACATTCACTTATTGAAGGAAGTTGGTTCCATATTTGTACGAATCCAAGAATAGGTACAAGTGAGGAATCTAACTAGTTATAAAGCATAAGTGAACATACTTTGCAAAATATGAGATTTGGAAAGAGGCAGATCCAGATTCGAAGGTGTAGAAACCACTTTTGGTTGAAGTGGATGGATTTGATAGATCAAAAAGACTGTAAAAAGTGAGATTTAATTACCACAGATGAACTGCTAGATGAGGCAGATGGGAGGCCGAGCAGTCCAATCTCCCACGCCCTAACTTGGCGGTGGAAGACACCTACGGCGGCGAAGAAGACGAGGTCCGCGGCCGGCGTGAGGACGGTGTCGAAGAGGTCGCGACAGCTAAGCGCTTCGTCTCTGGCGTTGACATGAGCTAGCAGTGGCACTAGGGTTTGAGCGAGATGGCGAGATGGAAGAGGAGATAATGACCGCGAGGGGGCACGTATTTATAAGAAGGAGAAGGCCGACGCGACGCAATTACGTAGGTGCCCCTGGCAGTTCAGATCTGAAGGACATGTGGCATGCATGCAACTTATCTGGAGTTGAATCATGTTCCCATGCACGCATGGATTGTCGGGTGGTCGTTCTGGCTTCTCCGATTTTCAAGCAAAGGATAAGACATTAAAAGCAATTTTAAAAGAGTGTCTTCGTATCTTCTGCTGACAAGGACGCAGAGAAGATATTCGACAAGTGTCAACAAAATGCATATGACTTAGACAGAAAGAATTTGAGGGAGTAGCACAGAAGGGATTAGGGTCCGATCACATTCACTTAGTTCAGAAAAAAGCAACGCGAAGACATAGCTATAAGTGAATGCTATAGAGGACACAACACATATGAAAATCTTCAAGAGAGTGTGGTGGTGGTGTTACCCACCGTATAGGAAGTATTAGACCCAGACATGATGCATAATTATCGTGGCACTCCAAAGTCAAATTCCACATTAATGTATTCATACTTAGAGGGTAATTCTTCATTGATTGAAGAAATATGTTACTTCGTGTGTTGCACATCTAAGTCATCAACATGCATAAGCATTAGGATCTGTGTCCATTCACTGGACATTTGAGGATTCTAGGATATTTAGCTCACACCACAGCTTGCAAGACCTCTTCTCATCCAAGGGCTTCATGAAGATATCTGTCAGTTGCTCTTCATTGTTGACGTGAATGATATCAATGTCTTCCTTGTTGACATGATCTCTGAGAAAATGATGACGAATCTCAATGTGCTTTGTCTTCGAGTGCTGAACTGGATTCTTGGAAAGCTTGATGGTGCTTTCATTGTCGTAGAAGAGTGGCACATCTTCGTGTTGATGCCGTAGTCCTTGAGAGATTGCTTCATCCAGAGAATCTGACCACAACAAGATCCAGCAGCAATGTATTCAGATTCAGCAGTGGAGAGGGATACACAGTTCTGCTTCTTTGAAGACCAACAGACAAGAGATCGTCCAAGAAAGTGACATGTGCCAGATGTAGACTTGTGATCAACCTTGTCACCAGCATAATCAGCATCCGAATATCCAACTAGATCAAATGATGAGCCCTTTGGATACCATAATCCTAGTGTTGGGTGTTAAATAAATATGAAGAATTTGCTTCACAGCAAGGTGATGCGATTCCTTTGGTGCCGCCTGGAATCGGGCACACATGCAAATGCTAAGCATAATATCAGGCCTAGATGCACATACGTATAGAAAAGAACCAATCATGGGGTGGTATACCTTTTGATCAAACTCTTTACCATTGTCGTCAGGGACAAGATGACTTTTGGTTGGCATTGGCGTCATGTACCCTTTGTAGTCTTGCATTCCAAACTTTTCCAGGCAATCTTTGAGGTATTTTTCTTGCGATATGAAGATGCCATTGCGCTGTTGACGGATTTGAACACCAAGGAAGAACTTCAGTGAAGGAAATATGCCCTAGAGGCAATAATAAAATTATTATTTATTTCCTTATATCATGATAAATATTTATTATTCATGCTAGAATTGTATTAACTGTAAACTTAGTACATGTGTGAATACATAGACAAAACATAGTGTCCCTAGTATGCCTCTACTAGACTAGCTCGTTAATCAAAGATGGCTATGTTTCCTAACCATAGACATGTGTTGTCATTTGATGAACAGGATCACATCATTAGGAGAATGATGTGATGGACATGACACATCCGTTAGCTTAGCATTATGATCGTTACAGTTTCATTGCTACTGCATTCTTCATGACTTATACAAGTTCCTCAGAGTATGAGATTATGCAACTCCCGAATACCGGAGGAACACTTCGTGTGCTACCGAACGTCGCAACGTAAAAGGGTGATTATAAAGGTGCTCTACAGATGTCTCCGAAGGTGTTTGTTGGGTTGGCATAGATCGAGATTAGGATTTGTCACTCCGTATTTCAGAGAGGTATCTCTGGGTCTTCTCGGTAATGCTCATCACTATAAGCCTTGCAAGCATTGTAATTAATGAGTTAGTTGCGTGACGAAGTATTACGGAACAAGTAAAGAGACTTGCCGGTAGCAAGATTGTACTAGGTATGATGATACCGACGATCGAATCTTGGTCAAGTAACATACCGATGACAAAGGGAACAACGTATGTTGTTATGCCGTTTGACCGATAAAGATCTTCGTAGAATATGTAGGAACCAATATGAGCATCCAGGTTCCGCTATTGGTTATTGACCGGAGACGTGTCTAGGTCATGTCTACATAGTTCTCGAACCCGTACTGTCCACACGCTTAATGTTCGATGACAATTGGTATTATGAGTTTATGTGATTTGATGTACCGAAGGTTGTTCGGAGTCCCGGATAAGATCACGGACATGACGAGGAGTCTTGAAATGGTCGAGACATAAAGATTGATATATTGGATGATGTTATTCGGACACAAGAATAGTTCCGAGGGTCACCGGATAAATATCAGAGTGCCGGAAGAGTTATCGGAACCACCAGAGAAGTAATGGGCCTTATTGGGCCTAGGGGAGAGAGAGAGAGAGGGGCAGCCAAGGGCTGAACGCGCGCCCCCATGGGCCTAGTCCGAATTGGAGTAGGGGAGGGGCGGCGCACCCTCCTTCCTTCTCTTTCCCCTCTCCTTCCTTCTTCTCCTAGTTGGACAAGGAAAGGGGGGAACCTACTCCTACTTGGAGTAGGAGCCCCCCCCTGGGCGCTCCCCTTGTGGTCGGCCGACCCCCTCCTCTCCTCCTTACGGGGGAGGGGGGCACCCCATAGACACACAAGTTTATCTTTAGCCGTGTGCGGTGCCCCGTCCACAGTTTTCCACCTCGGTCATATTGTCGTAGTGCTTAAGCGAAGCCCTGTGCCGGTAACTTCATCATCACCGTTACCACGCCGTCATGCTGACGGACTCTCCCTCGGTCTCATATGGATCTAGAGTTTGAGGGATGTCACCAGCTGAACCTATGCAGATCGCGGAGGTGCCGTGCATTCGGTAATTGATTGGTTGGATCACGAAGACGTTCAACTACATCAACCGCGTTAACTAAACGCTTCCGCTTTTGGTCTAAGAGGGTATGTGGACACACTCTCCCCTCTTGTTGCTATGCATCACCTAGATAGATCTTGTGTGATTGTAGGATTTTTGTTTTGAAATTACCGTGTTCCCCAACAGTGGTATCAGAGTCAGGTCTATGCGTAGATGTTATATGCACGAGTAGAACACAAGTGAGTTGTGGGCGATAATAGTCATACTACTTACCACCAACGTCTTACTTTGATTCAGCGGTATTGTTGGATGAAGCGGCCCGGACAGACATTACATGACCACGTTCATGATACTGGTTCTACCGACGTGCTTTTGCACAAAGGTGGCTGGCGGGTGTCTGTTTCTCCAACTTTAGTTGAATTGAGTTTGACTACAGCTGGTCCTTATTGAAGGTTAAAACAGCACACTTGACGAAAAATCGTTGTGGTTTTGATGCGTAGGTAAGTACGGTTCTTGCTAGAAGCCCATAGCAGCCACGTAAAACTCGCAACAACAAACTAGAGGACACCTAACTTGTTTTTGTAGGGCTTGCTGTGATGTGATATGGTCAAGGCATGATGTGATATAAATTGTTGTATGAGATGATCATGTTTTGTAACAAAGCTATCGGCAACTGGCAGGAGCCATATGGTTGTCACTTTCTTGTATGCAATACAATATCCATGTAATTGTTTTACTTTATCACTAAGCAGTAGCGATAGTCGTAGTAACAATAGTTGGCGAGACGACAACGATGCTACGATGGAGATCAAGGTGTCGCGCCGGTGACGATGGAGATCATGACGATGCTTCGGTGATGGAGATCATGAGCACAAGATGATGATGGCCCATATCATGTCACATTTTTTGATTGCATGTGATGTTTATCTTTTATGCATCTTATTTTGCTTAGTACGACGGTAGCATTATAAGATGATCCCTTACTAAATTTCAAGGTATAAGTGTTCTCCCCGAGTATGCACTGTTGTTACAGTTCTTCGTGCTAAGACACCACGTGATGATCAGGTGTGATAAGCTCTACGTTCAAATACAACGGGTGCAAGCCATATTTGCATACACAGAATACTTGTGTTAACTTGACGAGCCTAGCATATGCAGATATGGCCTCGGAACACTGGAGACCGAAAGGTTGAGCGTGAATCATATGGTAGATATGATCAACATAGTGATGTTTACCATTGAAAACTACTCCATCTCATGTGATGATCGGACATGGTTTAGTTGATATGGATCACGTGATCATTTAGATGACTAGAGGGATGTCTATCTAAGTGGGAGTTCTTAAGTAATATGATTAATTGAACTTTAATTTATCATGAACTTAGTCCTGATAGTATTTTGCAAATTATGTTCCAGATCAATAGCTCGCGTTGTAGCTTCCCTATGTTTTTATATGTTTCTAGAGAAAACTAAGTTGAAAGATGATAGTAGCAATGATGCGGACTCGGTCCGTGATCTGAGGTTTATCCTCATTGTTGCACAGAAGAATTATGTCCTTGATGCACCTCTAGGTGATAGACCTATTGCAGGAGCAGATGCAGATGTTATGAACGTTTGGCTAGCTCAATATGATGACTACTTGATAGTTTAGTGCACCATGCTTTACGACTTAGAACCGGGACTTCAAAAACCGTTTTGAACGCCATGAAACATATGAGATGTTTCAAGAGCTAAAATTGGTATTTCAGACTCATGCCCGTGTCGAGAGGTATGAGATCTTTTTGACAAGAACTTCGCCTAGAAGATGGAGGAGAATTGCTCAGCTAGTGAGCATGTGCTCAGAATGTCTGGGTACTACAATCGCTTGAATAAAGTGGGAGTTAATCTTCCAGATAAGATAGTGATTGACGGAGTTCTTTAGTCACCATCACCAAGTTACTGGAACTTCGTGATGAACTATAGTATGCAAGGGATGACAAAAACAATTCCCGAGCTCTTCTTGATATTGAAATTGATGAAGGTAGAAATCAAGAAAGAGCATCAAGTGTTGATGATTGATAAGACCACTAGTTTCAAGAAAAGGGCAAAGGGAAAGAAAGGGAACTTCAAGTAGATTGGAAAGCAAGTTGTCACTCCTGTGAAGAAGCCCAAAGCTAGACCTAAGCCTAAAACATAGTGCTTCTACTGCAAAGGAAATGGTCACTAGAAGCGGAACTACCCCAAATATTTGGTGGAAAAGAGGGATGGCAAAGTGAACAAAGGTATATTTGATATACGGCTTATTGATGTGTACCTTGCTAGTGTTCATAGTAGCCCCTGGGTATTCGATACTTGTTTGGTTGCTAAGATTAGTAACTCGACACAGGAGTTACAGAATAAATAGAGACTAGTTAAGGATGAAGTGACGATGTATGTTGGAAGTGGTTCCAAGATTTGATATGATCATCATCGCACACTCCCTATACTTCCGGGATTAGTGTTGAACCTAAATAAATGTTATTTGGTGTTTGCGTTGAGCATGAATATGATTAGATCATGTTTATTGCAATACGGTTATTCATTTAAGACAGAGAATAAAAATTGTTATTCTGTTTACATGAATAAAACCTTCTATGGTCATACACCCAATGTTGATGGTTTATTGAATCTCGATCGTAGTGATACACATATTCATAATATTGATGCCAAAAGATGCAAAGTTGATAATGATAGTGCAACACAGTTGTGGCACTGCTGTTTAGGTCATACTGGTGTAAAGCGCATGAAGAAACTCCATGCTGATGGGCTTTTGGAATCACTTGATTATGGATCACTTTGTGCTTGCGAACCATGCCTCATGGGCAAGATGACTAAAACTCCGTTCTCTAGAACAATGGAACGAGCTACTGACTTATTGGAAATAATACATACTGATGTATGCGATCCAATGAGTGTTGAGGCTCGTGGCGGGTATCATTATTTTCTAACCTTCACAGATGATTTGAGCAGATATGAGTATGTCTTCTTAATGAAATAGAAGTCTGAAACATTTGAAAATTTCAAAGAATTTCAGAGTGAAGTGGAGAATCATCGTAACCAGAAAATAAAGTTTCTACGATCTGATCATAGTGGAGAATATTTGATTTACGAGTTTGGCCTTCATTTAAAACAATGTGGAATAGTTTCACAGCTCTCGCCACCTGGAAGACCACAGCGTAATAGTGTGTCCGAACATCATAACCACACTTTATTGGATATGGTGCGATCTATGATGTCTCTTACCGATTTACCACTATCGTTTTGGGGTTATGCATTAGAGACAGCTGCATTCACGTTAAATAGCGCACCATCGAAATCCGTTGAGATGACGCCTTATGAACTGTGGTTTGGCCAGAAACCAAAGTTATCGTTTCTTAAAGTTTGGGGTTGCGATGCTTATGTGAAAAAGCTTCAATCTGATTAGCTCGAAACCCAAACCATAGAAATGCGTCTTCATAGGATACCCAAAGGAAACTGTTGGGTCCACCTTCTATTACAGATCCAAAGACAAGATATTTGTTGCTAAGAATGGATCCTTTCTAGAGAAGAAGATTCTCTCGAAAGAAGTGAGTGTGAGGTAAGTAGAACTTGATGAGGTAATTGTATCTTCTCCCGAATTCGAAAGTAGTTCATCACAGAAATTAGTTCTAGTGATTCCTACACCAATTAGTGAGGAAGCTAATGATGATGATCATGAAATTTCAGATCAAGTTATTATCAAACCTCGTAGGTCTTCCAGAGTACAATCCGCACCAGAGTGGTACGGTAATCCTATTCTGGAAGTCATGTTACTAGACCATGATGAACCTACGAACAATGAGGAAACGATGATGAGCCCAGATTCCACGAAATGACTTGAGGCCATGAAATCTGAGATGGGATCCATGTATGAGAACAAAGTGTGGACTTTGGTGGACTTGCTCGATGATCGGCAAGCCATATTAAATAAATGGATCTTCAAGAGGAAGACTGAAGCTGATAGTAGTGTTACTATCTACATAGCTCGACTTGTCGCAAAAAGGTTTTCGACAAATTCAAGGTGTTGATTACAATGAGATTTTCTCAACCGTAGCGATGCTTAAGTCCGTCTGAATCATGTTAGCAATTGCCATATTTTATGAAATCTGGCAAATGGATGTCAAAACTGTACTCCTTATATGGATATTTCTTAAAGAAGAGTTGTATATGATGCAACCAGAAGATTTTGTCAATCCTAAAGGTGCTAACAAAGTGTGCGAGTTCCAGCAATCCATCTATGGACTGGTGCAAGCATCACGGAGTTGGAATATATGCTTTGATAAGATGATCAAAGTATATGGTTTTATACATACTTATGGAGAAGCCTGTATTTACAAGAAAGTAAGTGGGAGCACTACAACCTTTTTGGTAAGTATATGTGAATGACATATTGTTGATCAGAAATGATGTAGAATTTTCTAGAAAGCATAAAGGAGAGTTTGAAAGGAGATTTTCAAAGAAACACCTCGGTGAAGCTGCTTATATATTGGGCATCATGATCTATAGAGATAGATCAAGACGCTTGATAAGATTTTTCAATGAATACATACCTTGACAAGTTTCTGAAAGAGTTCAAAGTGGATCAGTCAAAGAAGGAGTTCTTGTCTGTATCACAAGGTGTAAAGTTGAGTAAGACTCAAAACCAGACCATAACAGAAAATAAAAAGAGAATGAAAGTCATTCCCTATGCCTCAGCTATAGGTTCTATAAAGTATGCTTTGCTGTGTGCCAGACCTATTGTTCACCTTATCATGAGTTTGGCTAGGGGGTACAATAGTGATCTAAGAGTAGATCACTGGACAACGGTCAAATTATCCTTAGTGAGGACTAGGGAAATGTTTCTCGATTATGGGGGTGCTAAAGAGTTCTTCGTAAAGAGTTACGTCGATGCAAACTTTTACACCGATCCAGATGACTCTAAAGTCTCAATCTGGATACATATTGAAAGTGGGAGCAATATCTAGAGTAGCTCCATGCAGAGCATTGTTGACATAGAATATTTGCAAAATACATACGGTTATGAATGTGACAGAGCCGTTGACTAAACTTCTCTCACGAGCAAAACATGATCACACCTTAGTACTCTTTGGGTGTTAATCACATAGCAATGTGAACTAGATTATTGACTCTAGTAAACCCTTCGGTTGTTGGTCACATGGCGATGTGAACTATGGGTGTTAATCACATACAGATGTGAACTATCGGTGTTAAATCACTTGACGATGTGAACTAGATTATTGACTCTAGTGCAAGTGGGATACTGAAGGAAATATGCCCTAGAGGCAATAATAAAGTTATTATTTATTTCCTTATATCATGATAAATTTTTATTATTCATGCTAGAATTGTATTAACCAGAAAGTTAGTACATGTGTGAATACATAGACAAAACATAGTGTCCCTAGTATGCCTCTAATAGCTAGACTAGCTCGTTAATTAAAGATGGTTATGTTTCCTAACCATAGACATGTGTTGTCATTTGATGAATGAGATCACATCATTAGGAGAATGATGTGATGGACATGACCCACTCGTTAGCTTAGCATTATGATCGTTACAGTTTCATTGCTACTGCTTTCTTCATGACTTATACAAGTTCCTCAGACTTTGAGATTATGCAACTCCCAAATACCGGAGGAACAGTTTGTGTGCTACCAAATGTCACAATGTAAAAGGGTGATTATAAAGGTGCTCTATAGGTGTCTCTGAAGGTGTTTGTTGGGTTGGCATTGATCGAGATTAGGATTTGTCACTCCGTGTTTCGGAGAGGTATCTTTGGGCCCTCTCGGTAATGCTCATCACTATAAGCCTTGCAAGCATTGTAACTAATGAGTTAGTTGCGGGATTAAGTATTACGGAACGAGTAAAGAGACTTTCTGGTAACGAGATTGAACTAGGTATGATGATACCGACGATCGAATCTCCGGTAAGTAACATACTGATGACAAAGGGATCAACGTGTGTTGTTATGCGGTTTGACCGATAAAGATCTTCGTAGAATATGTAGGAACCAATATGAGCATCCAGGTTCCGCTATTGGTTATTGACCGGAGACGTGTCTAGGTCATGTCTACATAGTTCTCGAACCCATAGGGTCCGCACGCTTAACGTTTGATGATAATTGGTATTATGAGTTTATGTGATTTGATGCACCGAAGGTTGTTCAGAGTCCCGGATAAGATCACGGACATGACGAGGAGTCCCAAAATGGTCGAGACATAAAGATTGATATATTGGATGATGTTATTCGGAGACCGGATGATTTCCGGGGGTCACCGGATAAATATCGGAGTGCCGGAAGAGTTATCGGAACCACCGGAGAAGTAATGGGCCTTATTGGGCCTACGGGAGAGAGAGGGGGCAGCCAAGGGCTAGCCGCGCGCCCCCCATGGGCCTAGTCTGAATTGGACTAGGGGGAGGGCGGCGCCCCCTCCTTCCTTCTCTTTCCCCTCTCCTTCCTTCTTCTCCTAGTTGGACTAGGAAAGGGGGGGAACCTACTACTTGGAGTAGGAGTCCCTGTTGGGGAACACAGTAATTTCAAAAATTTTCCTACGCACACGCAAGATCATGGTGATGCATAGCAACGAGAGGGGAGAGTATTGTCTACGTACCCTCGTAGACCGAAGCGGAAGCGTTGACGCAACGTAGAGGAAGTAGTCGTACGTCCTCCCGGTCCAACCGATCCAAGCACCGTTACTCCGGCACCTCCGAGTTCTTGACACACGTACAGCTCGATGACACACCCCCGATCTCCGATCCAGTAGAGGCGCAGGGGGGAGTTCCGTCAGCACGATGGCGTGGTGACGATCTTGATGATCTCCTATCGCTGGGCTTCGCCTAAGCACCGCTACAATATGACCAAGGTGTAATATCGTGGGGGGGGGGGGCACCGCACACGGCTAAGGAACGATCTCAATGATCAACTTGTGAGTCTAGGGTGCCCCCTTACCCCCGTATATAAAGGAGGGAGGGAGGAGGAGGCCGGCCCAAGGGGTGGCGCGCCCTAGGGGGGGCAAACCTACTCCAAGTAGGTTTGGCCCCCCCTTTCCTATTCGGAGTAGGAGAAGGAAGGAAGAGGGGGAGGAGAGAAGGAAAGGGGGGCGGCCCCCCTCCCAATTCGGATTGGGCTTGGGGGGGGGCGCCCCCTCCATTGCTCCTTCTCCCTCCCTTCCACTAAGGCCCAATAAGGCCCATATACTTACCGGGGTTCCGTAACCTCCGAGCTCGGTATATTCCCAAACTCTCCCGGAACCTTTCCGGTGTCCAAATATATCTGTCCAATATATCAATCTTTATGTCTCGACCATTTCGAGACTCCTCGTCATGTCCGTGATCACATCCGGGACTCCGAACAACCTTCGTACATCAAAATACATAAACTCATAATATAATTGTCATCAAAACCTTAGCGTCGCGGACCCTACGGTTCGAGAACAATGTAGACATGATCGAGACACGTCTCGGTCAATAACCAATAGCGGACCTGGATGCCCATATTGGTTCCTACATATTCTACGAAGATCTTTATCGGTCAAACCGCCTAACAACATACGTTGTTCCCTTTGTCATCGGTATAGTTACTTACCCGAGATTTGATCGTCGGTATCCAATACCTAGTTCAATCTCGCTACGGCAAGTCTCTTTACTCGCTCCGTAATACGTCATCTCATAACTAACTCATTAGTTACATGCTTGCAAGGCTTAGGTGATGAGTATTACCGAGAGGGCCAGAGATACCTCTCCGACAATCGGAGTGACAAATCCTAATCTCGAATTATGCCAACCCAACATGTACCCTCGAAACACCAGAGAGCACCTTTATAATCACCCATTACGCCAGTGACGCTTGGTAGCACACAAAGTGTTCTTCCGTAAACGGAGTTGCATAATCTCATAGTTGCAGGAACTTTGTATGAGTCATGAAGAAAGCAATAGCAGATACTTAACGATCAAGTGCTAGGCTAATGAATGGGTCATGTCAATCACATCATTCTCCTAATGATGTGATCCCACTAATCAAATGACAACACATGTCTATGGTCGAAACATAACCATCTTTGATTAATGAGCTAGTCAAGTAGAGGCATACTAGTGACTATAGTTTTGTCTATGTATTCACACATGTATCATGTTTCCGGATAATACAATTCTAGCATGAATAATAAACATTTATCATGATATGAGGAAATAAATAATAACTTTATTATTGCCTCTAGGGCATATTTCCTTCAGTCTCCCACTTGCACTAGAGTCAATAATCTAGATTACATAGTAATGATTCTAACACCCATGGAGTCTTGGTGCTGATCATGTTTTGCTCGTGAGAGAGGCTTAGTCAATGGGTCTGCAACATTCAGATCCGTATGTATCTTGCAAATCTCTATGTCTCCCACTTGGACTTGGTCCCGAATGGAATTGAAGCGTCTCTTGATGTGCTTGGTCCTCTTGTGAAATCTGGATTCTTTTGCCAAAGCAATTGCACGAGTATTGTCACAGAAGATCTTCATTGGTCCCGATGCACTAGGTATGCCACCTAGATCAGAAATGAACTCCTTCATCCAGACTCCTTCATTTGCTGCTTCAGAAGCAGCTATGTACTCCGCTTCACATGTAGATCCCGCCACGATGCTTTGTTTAGAACTGCACCAACTTACAGCTCCACCGTTTAATATAAACACGTATCCGGTTTGCAATTTAGAATTGTCCGGATCAGTGTCAAAGCTTGCATCGACGTAACCATTTATGACTAGCTCTTTGTCACCTCCATATATGAGAAACATATCCTTAGTCCTTTTCAGGTATTTCAGATGTTCTTGACCACTGTCCGATGATCCACTCTGGATTACTTTGGTACCTTCCCGCCAAGCTTATTGCTAAGCATACGTCAGGTCTGGTACACAACATTGCATACATGATAGAGCCTATGGCTGAAGCATAGGGAACATTTTTCATTTTCTCTCTATCTTCTGCTGTGGTCGGGCATTGAGTTTGACTCAACTTCACACCTTGTAGCACAGGCAAGAATCCTTTCTTTGCCTGATCCATTTTGAACTTTTTCAAAATCTTGTCAAGGTATGTGCTTTGTGAAAGTCCCATTAAGCGTCTCGATCTATCTCTATAGATCTTGATGCCCAATATGTAAGCAGCTTCACCGAGGTCTTTCATTGAAAAACTTTTATTCAAGTATCCCTTTATGCTATCCAGAAATTCTATATCATTTCCAATTAACAATATGTCATCAACATATAAAACTAGAAATGCTCTGAGCTCCCACTCACTTTCTTGTAAATACAGGCTTCTCCAAAAGTCTCAGATAAAACCATATGCTTTGATCACACTTGTCAAAGCGTTTATTCCAACTCCGAGATGCTTGCACCAATCCATAAATGGAACAATGGAGCTTGCATACTTTGTCAAGACCTTTTGGATCATCAAAACCTTCCGCTGCATCATATACAACTCTTCTTCTAGAAATCCATTCAAGAATGCGCCTTGACATCCATTTGCCAAATTTCATAATCATGAAATGCAGCAATAGCCAACATGATTCGGACAGACTTAAGCATCGCTACGGGTGTGAAAGTCTCATCGTAGTCAACCCTTGAACTTGTCGAAAACCTTTCGCAACAAGTCGAGCTTTGTAGAACGATAACATTACCATCGCGTCGGTCTTCTTCTTAAAGATCCATTTATTCTCAATGGCTTGCCGATCATTGGGCAAGTCAACCAAAGTCCATACATTGTTTTCATACATGGATCCCATCTCAGATTTCATGGCCTCTAGCCATTTTATGAATCTGGGCTCATCATCGCTTCCTCATAGTTCGTAGGTTCATCATGGTCAAGTAACATGACTTCCGAATAGGATTGCCGTACCACTCAGTGCGGATCTTACTCTGGTAGACCTCACGAGGTTCAGCGAGAACTTGATCTGAAGTTTCATGATCAATATCATTAGCTTCCTCACTAGTTGGTGTAGTTGTCACGGGAACCGGTTCTTGTGATGAACTACCTTCCAACAAGGAGTAGATACAGTTATCTCATCAAGTTCTACTTTCCTCCCACTCACTTCTTTCGAGAGAAATTCCTTCTCTAGAAAGGATCCATTCTTAGCAACGAATGTCTTGTCTTCGGATCTGTGATAGAAGGTGTACCCAACAGTCTCTTTTGGGTATCCTATGAAGACACATTTCTCCGATTTGGGTTCGAGCTTATCTGGTTGAAGTTTCTTCACATAAGCATCGCAGCCCCAAACTTTAAGAAACGACAACTTTGGTTTCTTGCCAAACCACAGTTCATAAGGCGTCGTCTCAACGGATTTTGATGGTGCCCTATTTAACATGAATGCGGCCGTCTCTAAAGCATAACCCCAAAATGATAGCGGTAAATCGGTAAGAGACATCATAGATCGTACCATATCAAGTAAAATACGATTCGACGTTCGGACACACCATTTCGCTTGGTGTTCGGTGGCGTGAGTTGCGAAACTATTCCGCATTGTTTCAAATGTAAACCAAACTCGTAACTCAAATATTCTCCTCCACGATCAGATCGTAGAAACTTTATTTTCTTGTTACGATGATTTTCTACTTCACTCTGAAATTCTTTGAACTTTTCAAATGTTTCAGACTTGTGTTTCATTAAGTAGATATACCCATATCTTCTCAAATTATCTGTGAAGGTGAGAAAATAATGATATCCGCCACGAGCCTCAACATTCATCGGGCCACATACATCTGTATGTATGATTTCCAACAAATCTGTTGCTCTCTCCATAGATCCGGAGAACGGTGTTTTAGTCATCTTGCCCATGAGGCACGGTTCGCAAGTACCAAGTGATTCATAATCAAGTGATTCCAGAAGTCCATCAGTATGGAGTTTCTTCATGCGTTTTACACCGATATGACCTAAACGACAGTGCCACAAATAAGTTGCACTATCATTATCAACTCTGCATCTTTGGGCTTCAACATTATGAATATGTGTATCACTACTATCGAGATTCAATAAAAATAGACCACTCTTCAAGGGTGCATGACCATAAAAGATATTACTCATATAAATAGAACAACCATTATTCTCTGATTTAAATGAATAACCGTCTCGCATCAAACAAGATCCAGATATAATGTTCATGCTCAACGCAGGCACCAAATAACAATTATTCAGGTCTAAAACTAATCCCGAAGGTAGATGTAGAGGTAGCGTGCCGACAGCGATCACATCGACTTTGGAACCGCTTTCCCACGCCAGCCGTCACCTCGTCCTTGGCGATGCTCGCTTATTCCGTAGTCCTGCTTGAGTTGCAAATATTAGCAATGTAACCGAGATCAAATACCAGTGCTACTACGAGCTCTAGTTAGGTACACATCAATAACATGTATATCACATATACATTTGTTCACCTTGCCATCCTTCTTATCCGCCAAATATTTGGGGCAGTTCCGCTTCGAAGGACGATCGCTTGCAGAGAGAAGCACTCAATTTCAGGCTTAGGTCCAGACTTGGGTTTCTTCTCTTGAGCAGCAACTTGCTTGCCGTTCTTTTTGAAGTTCCCCTTATTCTTCCCTTTGCCCTTTGAGGGAGTCCTGGACTAGGGGGTGTCCGGACAGCCGGACTATCATTATCCGCCGGACTCCAAGACTACGAAGATACAAGATTGAAGACTCCGGCTCGTGTCCGGATGGTACTTTCCTTGGCATGGAAGGCAAGCTTGGCAATGCGGATATGTAGATCTCCTACCATTGTAACCGACTCTGTGTAACCCTAGCCTCCTCCGGTGTCTATATAAACCGAAGGGCTTTAGTCCGTAGGACAACATACATTACAACAATCATACCATAGGCTAGCTTCTAGGGTTTAGCCTCCTTGATCTCGTGGTAGATCTACTCTTGTACTACCCATATCATCAATATTAATCAAGCAGGACATAGGGTTCTACCTCCATCGAGAGGGCCCGAACCTGGGTAAAAACATCGTGTCCCTCGTCTCCTGGTACCATCCGCCTAGACGCACAGTTCGGGACCCCCTACCCGAGATCCGCCGGTTTTGACACCGACATTGGTGCTTTCATTGAGAGTTCCTATGTGTCGTCACCGATAGGCTTGATGGCATCTTCAACCAACAAGCTGTCCAGGGTGACACTTTTCTCCCCGGACAGATCTTCGTATTCGGCGGCTTCGCACTGCGGGCCAATTCACTTGGCCATCTGGAGCAGATCGGAAGCTACGCCCTGGCCGTCGAGTCGGTTCGAAGCTTAAACTTCACGGCCGATGTCGCGGAGACTTGATCTTGACGGACTCAAGCCACAACCAAGCGCGCAGACCGTGATTTATGGGCACGATTTAGCTCTGCCGCCGGACAGTGCCTTGGTGGCCGCACCCGGATCCGCTTCGGCCATTAGCCCGGAGCCGATCGCCCATATCGAGGGCCGGCGGATAGACACCGCCCCCGGGGCTTCAACATCCACGGCGATGGAGCCGAACACTGATCTTGTCCCCTGCGAAACCCGTGATTCTGAGGCGCCGGACTCCTCGCCGGACTCCGAACCTCCCGCGCCCCTACCAATCGAACCGGATTGGGCGCCGGTTATGGAATTCACCGCTGCGGACATCTTTCAGTACTCGCCTTTTGGCGATATCCTGAATTCACTAAAACATCTCTCGTTATCAGGAGAGTCCTGGCCGGACTATGGCCATGATGGTTGGGGTTCGAACGACGAAGAAATTCAGATCCCACCCACCACCCACTTTGTAGCCACTGTCGACGATCTAACCGACATGCTAGACTACGAATCCGAAGACATCGACGCTATGGAAGACGATGCTGGAGACGAAGAACAAATAGAGCTTATACAGCACGACAGGACCACCTCGTCGCATGACATATATATGGTGGATACCCCAAAGGGGAGCGATAACGAGGACCAACGGGCCGCGGCAGAAGATGACTCCACCGATAAACGACCAAAAGCGACGGCGTGAGACGCGCCCTAAGTCCCGCCGACGACAACAACGCTCCCAAGGAGCCCGCGATACGGCAGGGCTCACAATCGGATGACGAACATGCAAATAAGCAACCGTCCGACCACGACGAGTCAGATAACCAATCCAAGCCCGGCGAAGACAACAGTCCGGATGACCGTATGCGGACACGTCGCGGAGAGTAAGAACCTTCGGAAAAGACTCATCAAGATCGCAAGAAGCTCAAGAAGGAAAACGGAGGCTCAAAACAGCGGAAGACACACTCAAAATGAGATGGAGCAAAGTGCTCAAAACCGCAGATAAATGCGGCAATGGCCACCAATCAAAGAGCTACCCGCGCAAGCTGCTACGAATTGACGAGGAGGCCATAGAGCCTCCACCGTCCAAAAATAAAGGGCTGCTGGTTGGATAGACGGCGGATGACAGCCAAATTATGAAAGCGGCGCCACACATAAATCCACCAACGAATTCGGAAGGATGGATGGCCCAGCCAGTCCATTTACGGGCCAAAGGAGAAGGCCCCAAGAAGCAAGGCAACACGTCAAGTGTCCGATGATAGCGGCACACACAAATACAGGGGCGCCACACCCACTATGTTTCACGATGAGGTGCTGGACCATGAATTCCCAGCAGGATTTAAACCCATCAACATAGAGGCCTACGATGGAACAACAGACCCTGGAGTCTGGATAGAAGATTATATACTACATATACATATGGCTAGAGGAGACGATCTCCACGCCATAAAATATTTACCCTCAAGCTCAAAGGGCCAGCTCGTCATTGGCTTAAAAGCCTCCCAGAAAATACTGTTGGAAGTTGGGAAGAGCTCGAGGACGCGTTTAGAGAAAATTTTCAAGGGACTTATGTCCGGCTCCGGATGCAGATGATCTAAGTCATATAACTCAACAGCCCGAAGAGTCAGCGCGGAAATTCTGGAACAGGTTCCTTACCAAAAAGAACCAAATAGTCGACTGTCCGGACGCCGAAGTCTTAGCAGCTTTCAAGCACAATGTCCGAGACGAATGGCTCGCCAGGCACCTCAGTCAAGAGAAACCGAGGACAATGTCCGCACTAACAAGCCTCATGACCTGCTTCTGTGCGGGAGAGGATAGCTGGTTAGCAAGATGCAGCACCAGCGACCCAAGTACATCCGAGATAAGAGATGGAACGGAAAATCACGGCAGCGAGAAAAAGCAGCGCGGAATAAAGAGAAAAGCCCAAAGAGCACGGCAATCAATGCAGATTTAAAAGCTCGCGCCCAATAATAAAACACAGCCTCTAAAGGATGACAAGGATGAATTGTCCAACTTAAAGAAGATTTTGGGTCGGATATGTCAAATCCACAAGACCCGAAAGGCTCGCAAATCACACCCACGAGGATTGTTGGGTTTTAAACAGTCCGCCGACTAAATGCGAACACAAGGGGCTCGGCGCGTCAGCGAAGAAGATAAACCCCACCAGCAGAGCACCGGAAAACACAAGACTTTCCCACAAGGGGTCAAAGAAGTAAATTCACTTCATGTGATAATACGGAAAAATAGTGCGGCACTTTCTAAAAAGAGCTTCGCACGGTCCAACCCAGCAAACCGTAGAGATTGGATATCAAAACCAATCACTTTCGACCACCTGGACTATTCCAGAAGCGTTCGAAATGCGGGACGGACTCCCCTGATATTGAATCCCATAATAGATGGATTACAATTTACTCATGTCCTAATGGACGGAGGCAGCGACTTAAACTTGTTGTACTCAAAAACAATCCATAGGATGGGGGTAAACCCTGCCAAAATACGACACAGCCACACTTCCTTCAAAGGAGTGACGCCAGGCCCTTACGCCAAGTGCACAGGCTCCATATTACTCGAAGTCGTGTTCGGATCACCGAGCAATTCTCGATGAGAAAAATTAATTTTTCACATCGTCCCATTTGAAAGTGAATATCAAGCACTCTTGGGACGAAAGGCTTTTGTCCGCTTCAACGCTATACCGCATTACGCGTCTCTTACACTCAAGATGCCCGGTCCGCGTGGCATCATTTCAGTGTGAGGGTCACTTAAAGACCCCGGACTCGGATAGACGAATCCGCCTCAAAGAAGTTAGGGGCTCCTAGCCGCATACCCCATTACAGGGGGCTGCGCGCACAAAACAACCGCGGGTTCATACAAACCCCGCTTTAATTATTTATATTTTTTGTTTTACACATATTTTTCGCACGATTTGTTTTCGAACTAAACGTTCCTCTCTTTTTTCAGATGAACAAAGTGCACACCCGTCCAGGGTAAACGGCGCAACGGAGACACAGGCAGACGTGCAGTAGGGACCCGTTGTGAGGATTCTTTTCAGATTAAGACCCTGCGTAAACCTTTTTTACTGTCTCTTGTTGTTATTCTCCCTTGGTTTTTTCCTATAACCAAAGCGGAGCCTGACGCTTTGGCATCGGCCGCGTCAGAAGACCATGCCCGTACCTGGACACTAGGGGCTTAGGGCATCGTTACGCCCATTATTATAAAGACCGAACACCTTAGGGAGTGTTCGCGTCTCGAATTAGGCATTATATGCATCAGCTCGAATCATGTCTTTGGTCAAATGTTGGGTTTGCCCGGCTCACGTGTTTTGCTGCCTTACGTTCCGTATCATCGGCTAACGCGGCACCGGAGAACTCTGCGCGACAGCCCGGTTAATTTGGGCGAGCACCTCAATGAAAAGCCGAAACCGATCATCATGATACAATGAGAGACTGGTCACCACTCGATCGACTACCGGAATGTTTAGAATTCCCCGCTTTGACGAAGGACTGTTTCCCGGTCAGGCACTTACGCACCTCGAATTCGGAGATGTGCGGTGCCACCAGGGGCTATATCGTAGCCCCACCCTCGAGCTCCACTGGCTAAGTGAAAGTGATAAAGCATTATAGTCCGGATTGCCTAGTTCGCTACGCTACCACCTCCTTAAACAGGACCGAGACGTCGGATTAAGTGTGAAAATGCGCTATTTTGCGAACACCCCCGCACCTTGTGCGTGGGGGCTGAAGCCGAAGACTACCATCTTTCAAGTTATACAACAGCATACGTAAACGGCCGCACAGGAGAAGTTTTATTACTTGGACGCACAAGTATAAAAAGCAGTTATAACATAATCATCGATTTACAAGCTAATGCGTTCATTTGAACGTGACATTTTTCGAAAGCATCGCGACTCTATTACACGAGCGCCACGCATAACTTCCCAGTAGTGCTCGGCAGGAGCCGGTTTTCATCCGAACCTGGGCGGCAACAGCGGTGGCATCCATCTCCGGACAATGCGCCTTCACGCGCAAGAGCCATCCGCTACCCTCGATGCAGCCGACCGCTTCATCTCCTTTATATGCGGCACCACTCCAAGGAATTGCTGCGATAAGCCAAAGTAGCTCGTCGCCTTGGACCTCTCGGCCATACATGGGCCACGATGTCGATCATGGCAAGTCCGGACAATCTATTTAGCTCGGCCCATTCGGCCAGCCGGTCTGTTAATGGAAGTGAGCGATCCGGACTGTGGAATTGAGACCAATATAGCTCTTCCATCTCGTGATCCTCCTGGCTCCGGAAGTGCTTAACGACATCAGCCGCACTCGCAGCTAAATCCATATACGGATCCTCCGGAATCCACAGCCGCTCAAATTGAGCATACTTTGCATCCATAAACCGGCGACGCAGCAAAAAAGATTTGCCAGCCACGATCTCTCCAGCCTGGCGCAGTTCCTCCTTCATAGCCCGCATTGCAGAGCGGGCATCCTTGGCTTCGGCGGTGGCCTTCTTCAGGTCTTCCTGCTCCGATAAGCGCTCGTTTTCAAGAGCCTCATTGTGGTCGGTAGCATCCTTTAATTTCATGGCCAATTCGGCCATCTCCGCCCGCTAGGGCAAGCGCGCAGACCTTTTCGCTTTCAACTCCTCGGCCGCCTCGAGGCAGCCGTCGATCCTTCGGGCTTGCTCCTTAGCTAGAGCAAGTTCGCCCGAAAACTCTCCATAGCAGCAGCACCGTCTGCATTTAACAGCATATAATTTATCGAGGCGGCTTTGACCCCTTAATAAAGTGATCATGGAGAACTATTTTACCTTGCGACTCGTCAAGTCGCTTTGCTGACAAGTGCAATGTCCTCATTTGCCAGGTCAAGTTGCCGAGTTAATTCGGCAAAATCACTAGTCCGGCTAGCCCCCAGACCATCCGCCACCTGCATAGGAACGACGGAATTCATTACTTCAGATTTCGATCCTCGGTACGCTGTCATTTCCGACAACCTATTGAGTCTCAGGGGCTACTATCTATACAGGGCGCATTTTTATATGCAAAACTGTTAAAAGACAAAGGGGTGCATCATTTTCGCATACCTCAAATCCCGCCAGCAAACTCATGGCGGCATTACGCAATCCGCTCTAGGCGGACGAAATCCTTCCAATCACCATACGCATCAAGGCACGGTGATCTTCTGAAACGGACGCCCTCTCAAGAAGATTCTTCAGTTCCCCCGGCCGGATGCTAGTGGGTGCCGAACTCTTTGGCCCCTCCGGACTCGGGGATACCCTCCGTGATGACACTTCGGGTTCGCCTGCCTCATCTGGCGGCGCTGCGGACGGAGGCGTATCGCTCTCCATCATCTCCGGAAGGAGGTCCCCCGAAGATGAACTCATCTGAGAAGGCAGCAGATCTGAACTGCGATATAAATGTTTCGGTTACCTATAGAAGCACAAATGAAGGTATTTCCTTACTAATTAAATTCTCTCTTTCATACTCACGGCTCGCTGGAGGGCCGATCCTTTGGTGATGATTGTGCGTCCAGATTCTTTCCGGGCGCCGGACCCCCCGGGGAAGATCTCTTCTCACGCTTAGGGGCTTTGGCCTCCGGATCTTCGGAGGCGGTCCTCTTCTCCCCCTGAAGGGAGGGGTTCTTGGTTCCCTCCTCTTCATTCGCCCCTTTGGGCGAAATATTAGCTCCTCTATTTTCCCCGTCGCCCCCTTCTGTGGGCGCAACCTCCAACATTCTCGACCAAGACGGGCTCCAAAGGCGGTCTCTGCGAGGGGGGCCGGACACCTTATCAGCCTTGATCGCGCCACCCATTCCTGTAAAGAACAAAGGGTCAGGAGACGAACTCTAGAAAGGCATATAAACAGAATGTCCGGACTCTGAAGCTATTTACATGAGTATCCGGGCGATCGCGGCTTAGGCCTGCGTCCTCGGCTGAATCCGGACACGCCACCTGCGGTCCGAAGAACAGCTTGTACATCTCCGCGGGTGTTGCACCCATAAAGTGTTGGAGAATACGAGGTCCCTTCGGATTGAACTCCCATAGACGGAGAGGACGGCGTTTGCAGGGCGGAAGATGCCTGATTAGCATAACCTGCATCACCTTGATCAGGTCGATCTCCCTCGCTTGGAGGTCTCGAATCCGGCCCTGCAGTGAGGGCACGTCCTCGGATGGCCCCCAGTTGAGCCCTTGGTTGACCCACGACATCAGTTGGCGTGGAGGTCCCGGGCGGAATAAGGGCGGCGGCTTTTGCTTGCTGCCCCTTGGAGCGGTGATGTAGAACCACTCCTGCTGCCACAGTCCGAGTTCCTCTTGGAAGGAACCCTCGGGCCACGGGGCATCGACCTTTTTGCTTATGGTCGCCCGCTGCACTCCGCTGACGCCCCGATCATCTTCGCTCCACCTTGAAGGTCTTCACCATAGGCGAAGTGGGGAATGACGCGAGGAAGGCTTCATGACGATAATGAATGCGGAGATATGGAGGATGGACTCGGAGCCAAGTCGTGAAAGTCCAGCCCATAGTAGAACAGAGCCCTCTCACGAAGGATCCGTCGGGAAGCCTAAACCCCGACGGAGGTGGGATGCAGCAGCGACGATTCACCGGGCTCGGGGCGGGCACGGCCTGCCCTTGGGCAGGCAACCTGTCTTGAAACCTCGTGGGCGTGTGCTTGGCTTCACGCAACTTCAATATGTCCTCCTCCGTGACGGAGGAGGGCATCCACCGGCCCTGGAGGTCGGAGCCGGACATGGTTGAGGATCCGAAGCGCTCGAATCTGAAGCTCTAGGTGCTGGAACTGGGAGCGAAGAGATTCAATGCGAGATTGAAGAACAAGGACAGGCCTTGGTCCTCTTATAAAGGGGAAGAAATACCAAGGGCCGTCTCCGTGACCGTTTGGGATTCCCCTTCGATAGAGGAGGTGTGGCGACGGGAACGGTTGGGTTACCCACGCACGTATTGATGAGGATCCCGGAATAAGGGGAACACGATCTCTGCTTCGACAAGACATGCCAAGGAAACCCCTTCGCTAAACGTGCTGAGGTGGAATAGTAAAAAACGATTCAAATAAAGGATTGGTAGCGGTGTGATGTCACGCCGCATAATACGTCAGCAGATTGAGCTAGTGTACATTTTACTCTCCCTACAGTGGAATGTGGAAATTATTTTTCAGAGCCGGACACAATCCTAGTGTTCATGATCTTCTCTGGATTATTCAAGGGAGGAACCCGCCTTTCAATGCCGAACATTATGCACGCCGGACTTATCGTCATTGAAGACTGGTTCAGGGGCTACTGAGGGAGTCCTGGACTAGGGGGTGTCCGGACAGCCGGACTATCATTATCCGCCGGACTCCAAGACTACGAAGATACAAGATTGAAGACTCTGGCTCGTGTCCGGATGGTACTTTCCTTGGCGTGGAAGGCAAGCTTGGCAATGCGGATATGTAGATCTCCTACCATTGTAACCGACTCTGTAACCCTAGCCTCCTCCTGTCTATATAAACCGGAGGGCTTTAGTCCAGAGGACAACATACATTACAACAATCATACCATAGGCTAGCTTCTAGGGTTTAGCCTCCTTGATCTCGTGGTAGATCTACTCTTGTACTACCCATATCATCAATATTAATCAAGCAGGGCGTAGGGTTTTACCTCCATCGAGAGGGCCCGAACTCGGTAAAAACATCGTGTCCCTCGTCTCCTGTTACCATCCGCCTAGACGCACAGTTCGGGACCCCCTACCCGAGATCCGCCGGTTTTGACACCGACACCCTTCTTCTTGAAACTAGTGGTCTTGTTGACCATCAACACTTGATGCTCCTTCTTGATTTCTATCTCCACGGCTTTCAGCATCGCGAAGAGCTCGGGAATAGTCTTGTTCATCCCTTGCATATTATAGTTCATCACGAAGCTCTTGTAGCTTGGTGGAAGTGATTGAAGAATTACATCAATGACACTATCATCGTGAAGATTAACTCCCGCTGAATCAAGTGATTGTTATACCCGACATTACGAGTATATGTTCACCGACGAACTATTCTCCTCCATCTTGCAGCTATAGAACTTATTGGAGACTTCATATCTCTCAATCCGGGCATTTACTTGAAATATTAACTTCAACTCTGGAACATCTCATATGCTCCATGACGCTCAAAACGCCGTTGAAGACCCGTTCTAAGCCGTAAAGCATGGCACATCGAACTATAGAGTAGTCATCGGCTTTGCTCGCCAGACGTTCTAACGCCGCGTCGATTAAGAATCGCAGGCCCGCACCCAAAGGTGCTTCCAGACGTAATTCTTCCAGGCAGCAATGAGGATAATCCTCGGGTTGCGGACCCGATCCGTAATTGCTACCATCATCTTTCAACTTTGCTTTCTCAAGGAACGCATTAAAATTCAACGGAACAACGGCACGAGCCATCTATCTACAAACAAACATAGACAAGCAAGATACTATCAGGTACTAAGTTCATGATAAATTTAAGTTCGATTAATCATATTACTTAAGAACTCCCACTTAGACACACATCTCTCTAGTCATCTAAGTGATCACGTGATCCAAATCAACTAAACCATAACCGATCATCACGTGAGATGGAGTAGTTTTCAATGGTGAACATCATTATGTTGATCATATCTACTATATGATTCACGCTTGACCTTTCGGTCTCCGTGTTCCGAGGCCATATCTGCATATGCTAGGCTCGTCAAGTTTAACCTGAGTATTCTGCGTGTGCAAAACTGGCTTGCACCCGTTGTAGATGGACGTAGAGCTTATCACACCCGATCATCACGTGGTGTCTCGGCACGACGAACTTTGGCAACGGTGCATACTCAGGGAGAACACTTCTTGATAATTTTAGTGAGAGATCTTCTTGAAATGCTACCGTCAATCAAAGCAAGATAAGATGCATAAAGGATAAACATCACATGCAATCAATATAAGTGATATGATATGGCCATCATCATCTTGTGCTTGTGATCTCCATCTTTGAAGCACCGTCATGACTACCATCGTCACCGGCGCGACACCTTGATCTCCATCGTAGCATCGTTGTCGTTTATGCCATCTATTGCTTCTACGACTATCGCTACCGCTTAGTGATAAAGTAAAGCAATTACAGGGCGTTTGCATTTCATACAATAAAGCGACAACCATATGGCTCCAGCCAGTTGCCGATAACTTCGTTACAAAACATGATCATCTCATACAATAAAACATAGCATCACGCCTTGACCATATCACATCACAACATGCCCCGCAAAAACAAGTTAGACGTCCTCTACTTTGTTGTTGCAAATTTTACGTGGCTGCTACGGGCTTAGCAAGAACCGTTCTTACCTCGCATCAAAACCACAACGATAGTTTGTCAAATAGACTCCGCTTTAACCTTCACAAGGACCGGGCGAGCCACACTCAGTTCAACTAAAGTGAGAGAGACAGACACCCGCCAGCCACCTTTAAGCACGAGTGCTCGTAATGGTGAAACCAGTCTCGCGTAAGCGTACGCGTAATGTCGGTCCGGGCCGCTTCATCTCACAATACCGCTGAACCAAAGTATGACATGCTGGTAGGCAGTATGACTTATATCGTCCACAACTCACTTGTGTTCTACTCGTGCATATAACATCAACGCATAAAACCTAGGCTCGGATGCCACTGTTGGGGAACGCAGTAATTTCAAAAAAATTCCTACGCACACGCAAGATCATGGTGATGCATAGCAACGAGAGGGGAGAGTATTGTCTACGCACCCTCGTGACCAAGCGAAGCGCTGACGCAATGTAGAGGAAGTAGTCGACATCCTCCCGTCCAACCAATCCAAGCACCGCATTCGGCCTCCGAGTTCTTGACACACGTACAGCTCGATGACACACCCCCGATCTCCGATCCAGCAGAGGCGCAGGGGGGAGTTCCGTCAAGACGACGGCGTGGTGACGATCTTGATGATCTCTGTCGCAGGCTTCGCCTAAGCACCGCTACAATATGACCGAGGTGTAATATCGTGGGGGGGCACCGCACACGCTAAGGAACGATCTCAATGATCAACTTGTGTGTCTAGGGTGCCCCTTACCCCGTATATAAAGGAGGGAGGAGGAGGAGGCCGCCCAAGGGGTGGCGCGCCCTAGGGGGCAAACCAACTCCAAGTAGGTTTGGCCCCCTTTCCTATTCGGAGTAGGAGAAGGAAGGAAGAGGGGGGAGAGAAGGAAGGGGGCCGCCCCTCCCACCGGATTGGGCTTGGGGCGCGCCTCCCTTGCTCCTTCTCCTCCTTCCACTAAGGCCCAATAAGGCCCATATACTTCATCGGGGTTCCGTAACCTCCCGGAGCTCCGGTATATTCCCAAACTCTCCCGGAACCTTTCCGGTGTCCAAATATATCCGTCCAATATATCAATCTTTATGTCTCGACCATTTCGAGACTCCTCGTCATGTCCGTGATCACATCCGGGACTCCAAACAACCTTCGGTACATCAAAATACATAAACTCATAATATAACTGTCATCGAAACCTTAAGCGTGCGGACCCTACGGTTCGAGAACAATGTAGACATGACCGAGACACGTCTCCGGTCAATAACCAATAGCGGGACCTGGATGCCCATATTGGTTCCTACATATTCTACGAAGATCTTTATCGGTCAAACCGCACAACAACATACGTTGTTCCCTTTGTCATCGGTATGTTACTTACCCGAGATTTGATCGTCGGTATCCAATACCTAGTTCAATCTCGTTACCGGCAAGTCTCTTTACTCGTTCCGTAATACGTCATCTCATAACTAACTCATTAGTTACATGCTTGCAAGGCTTAGGTGATGAGTATTACCGAGAGGGCCCAGAGATACCTCTCCGACAATCGGAGTGACAAATCCTAATCTCGAATTATGCCAACCCAACATGTACCCTCGGAAACACCTCAGAGAGCACCTTTATAATCACCCAGCTACATTGTGACGCTTTGGTAGCACACAAAGTGTTCTTCCGATAAACGGAGTTGCACAATCTCATAGTTGCGTGAACTTTGTATAAGTCATGAAGAAAGCAATAGCAGATACTTAACGATCAAGTGCTAGGCTAATGTAATGGGTCATGTCAATCACATCATTCTCCTAATGATGTGATCCCACTAATCAAATGATAACACATGTCTATGGTCAGGAAACATAACCATCTTTGATTAATGAGCTAGTCAAGTAGAGGCATACTAGTGACTATAGTTTTGTCTATGTATTCACACATGTATCATGTTTTCGGATAATACAATTCTAGCATGAATAATAAACATTTATCATGATATGAGGAAATAAATAATAACTTTATTATTGCCTCTAGGGCATATTTCCTTCAGTCCCCCCCTTGGGCGCGCCCCTTGTGGCCGGCCAGCTCCCTCCTCTCCTCCTTTATATACGGGGGAGGGGGGCACCCCATAGACACACAAGTTGATCTTTAGCCGTGTGCGGTGCCCCCTCCACAGTTATCCACCTCGGTCATATCGTCATAGTGCTTAGGTGAAGCCCTGCGCCGGTAACTTCATCATCACCGTCACCACGCCGTCATGCTGATGGAACTCTCCCTCGGTCTCAGCTAGATCTAGAGTTTGCGGGACGTCACCGAGCTGAACGTGTGCAGATCACGGAGGTGCCGTGTGTTTGGTACTTGATCGGTTGGATCGCGAAGACGTTCGACTACATCAACCGCGTTAACTAAATGCTTCCGCTTTCGGTCTAAGAGGGTACGTGGACACACTCTCCCCTCTCGTTGTTATGCATCACCTATATAGATCTTGCGTGATCGTAGGATTTTTTTGAAATTACCGTGATCCCCAACATTCAGCTCCCCCATCATAGACATCTGATATTGCTCTTGCATCATGTATCCAAACTCATTACTGTATGTCTTATCTGTGCAGCCGAAGATAATGTCATCAACATATATTTGACACACAAACAGTTCACCATCATATGTCTTCGTGAAGAGAGTGGGATCTAGTGAACCAGGTTTGAATCCTTTGCTCTTCAGGAATTCTTTGAGTGTGTCATACCAAGCGCGAGTTGCTTGTTTGAGGCCATACAGTGCTTTGTTGAGCTTGTACACCATATCAGGATGCTTAGGATCTTCAAAACCTGGCGGTTGAGCGACATACACTTCTTCGATTTTGCCATTGAGAAAGGCACTCTTCACATCCATTTGGTACAGAAGAATGTTGTGATGGTTAGCATAGGCCAGCAGTATGCGAATGGCTTCAAGCCTAGCCATAGGAGCAAAGGTTTCATCGAAGTCGATCCCTTCCACTTGTGTGTAACCTTGAGCAATGAGGCGTGCCTTGTTTATGACAACTTGTCCAAGTTAATCTTGCTTGTTGAGATAGATCCATTTCGTGCCAATGACATTGTGCTTGCGAGGATCAGGACGTTTGACAAGCTCCCAGACATTTTTCAGCTCAAATTGTTGAAGCTCTTCTTGCATAGCTTGAATCCATTCAGGTTCCATGAAGGCTTCTTTGACTTTCTTGGGTTCAAATATAGAGACAAAAAGCAAAGTGACCGCAGAAGTTTGCTAGTTGTGTAGCTCTTGATCAAGTGAGAGGACCAGGAGCATTGATGCTATCAATGATCTTCTCAATCTGGACTTCATTGGTGACTCAAGGATGAGTTGGACGAAGATTTTGATCAGACCAACTATTGTCTTCATCTTCAGCATTGGCTTCAGACTGAGCATTATCTGCATGTTGATTAGGTGCAGAAATGATGATCTCATCCTCAGCCCGTTCCTCGGTGGGTATGATTTCTCCAGTACCCATCAGCTTGATAGCTTCACCTGGTGTAGCTTCATCTAACACATTTGGTAGGTGCTCTCTTTGCGAGCCATTAGTTTCATCGAACCGCACATCTACAGTTTCAACCACTTTGTAGTGAAAGAGGTTGAAGATTCTGTAGGTGTGCGAGTCCTTTCCGTAACCAAGCATAAAACCTTCATGTGCTTTCAGTGCAAATTTAGATGTGTGATGTGGATCCTTGATCCAACACCTAGCACCAAAGACTTTGAAGTAACTGACGTTTGGCTTCTTACCAGTCAAGTTCATAAGATGTCTTCTTGAAGAACTTGTGAAGATATACTCTGTTGATGATGTGGCATGCAGTATCAATGGCTTCCGGCTGGAATTTTCTTGGAGTCTTGTATTCATCGAGCATTGTTTGTGCCATCTCAATGAGCGTTCTGTTCTTGCGCTCCATGACGCCATTCTGCTGAGGTGTGTAAGGAGCAGAGAACTCATGTATGATGCCCAAAGTATCAAGATAAGTGTTGAGGCCAACGTTCTTGAACTCAGTGCCATCGTCACTCCAGATATGCTTGATCTTGATGCCATAATTCATCATGTCCTGATTTGCAAAGCATCCGAAGACATCCTTCACTTCCGTCTTATAGAGAATTATGTGTACCCAAGTATATCTCGAGTAATCATCAACAATGACGAAGCCATAGAGATGTGCAGTAGTAGTAAGGGTAGAGTAGTGAGTAGGGCCAAATAGGTCCATGTGAAGCAACTCGAAGGGACGCGAGGTAATCATGATTGTCTTCGAGGGATGCTAGGCTCTAGTCATCTTTCCAGCTTCACAGTCACCACATAGATGATACTTATTGAACTTGATGCCTCGATGCCAATGATGTGCTTCTTCTTCGCGGGAGTGTACAGGTTCCTCATGCCCGCATGTCCTAGCCGTCGATGCCATATCCAGCATTCTGAAGCCTTTGCTAGAAGACATATGGCAAGCTGTGGTCCTACTGAAAAATCTACCATGTACAGATCACCTCTTCGATGGCTTTCGAAGACTAGAGATTTGTCATATTCCATTAGCATAAGATAATGATATTTTCCAAATATCACAATCATGTTCAAATCACAAAGCATTGACACAGACATTAAGTTGTATCCAAGGGATTCAACAAGCATCACTTTATCCATGTGCTGATCCTGTGAGATAACAACTCTACCAAGACCCAATACCTTGCTTTTACCAGTGTCAGCGAATGTGATGTGGCTCTTAGTAGATGGACATAGGGTTGAATCCATCAGAAGACTTCGATCCCCAGTCATGTGGTTGGTGCAGCCGATGTCCATGATCCATTCAGTGGCTTTCGGAGTTGTACCCTTGGCACCACGTGCCATGAAGAAGTAGGTCGGAGCAGAGTCATCATCATTATCATCATCATCAGCTTTGGCTTCAATGTTGTGACCGTTGTCTTCAGTGTTGAAGATTGACTTGGTGACAAACGCTGACGCCAGAGCCAGGCTTGCCACGCCTGAATCAGACTCCTCCTGGGACTCCACCTCTGCCTCCTCAGAGGCAAACTCCTCCTCCGAATACATTTCCTTGCTAATAAATGCACGAGACTTGCTTGATGAGGCCTTCTTGTGAAATGAAGACTTTGACAAAGACTTTGAAGAATATTTTGATGATTTCTTCTTCTTGTTGTCATCAGAATCATATTCCTTTCTCTTCTTCGATTCCTTATCCCACTGAGGACACTCAGAGATGTAGTGTCTTGTCTTCTTGCATTAGTGGCAAGTTCTCTTCTAATAGTCACGTGATGAAGCCTCGTCGTTCTTTGAGCTAGATCTTGAAGAATTGCAGAACTGATTCTTCCTGGAGAACTTCTGGAACTTCCTCACAAGCATTGCAAGCTCTTTGCCAAGCTCTTCAGGATCACTAGAGCCACAGTTAGATTCTTCTTTAGATGAGGAAACAACTTTTGCCTTCAGGGCACGGGTTCGGCCATAGTTGGGACCGTAGTTATCACACTTCTCAGATAGCTAGAACTCATGTGTGTTGAGCCTCTCAAGTATGTCGGACGGATCGAGATCTTTGAAGTCAGGACATTCTTGTATCATTAGGGCTAAGGTGTCAAACAAGCTGTCAAGTGATCTCAGGAGCTTCTTCACGATCTCATGCTTGGTGATTTCAGTGGCACCGAGAGCACGAAGCTCATTGGTGATATCAGTCAAGTGATCGAACATGTGCTGAACATTTTCATTGTGATTTCTCTTGAAGCAGTTGAAGAGATTGCGAAGAACATCGATTCTTGAGTCTTTCTGAGTTGGACACCATCATTGACCTTGGACAGCCAATCCCAAACCAGCTTTGCAGTTTCCAGTGCACTCACACGGCCATACCGCCCTTTGGTCAGATGACCACAGATGATGTTCTTGGCGCTTGAGTCCAATTGCGCAAATCTATTGACATTAGCAACGTGATGCCTTTACTGAATTTGGGAGCACCAGTCTTGATGACATACCAGAGATCAACATCAATGGCTTCAAGATGCATGCACATCTTGTTCTTCCAGCAGGGGTAGTTAGTGCCATCGAAGAAGGGGCACGCAGCGGAGACTTTGATTATCCCTGTAGTTGACATAGCTAAAACTCCAGGTGGTTAAACTGAATCACACAGAACAAGGGAGTACCTTGCTCTGATACCAATTGAAAGTGCTAGTTATGGACTAGAGGGGTGTGAATAGGTGATTTTTATGGAAGTCTTCAAAACACGGTGGCTTTGAAGACAAACAGGTAAACTGAACCTATATAGTAAGCAGCAGAATGAAAACTACACTAGGCAATTATTAGTCAAGCATACAATACGGTGAACGCATGAAGACTAACTTCAACTAGGTAGACAGGATCAGTATGGAAGATAGTATGAATCTAAACAGATATAAGTCTTCACACAATGAATTCAAATGAATCAGGCAGGCAAGCAATGACTTCACGAAGACAAACTGTAAAGTAAGGAGAGTAGGGGATAGAACCAGTTGCTTGGTGAAGACATGGATTTGGTAGACCAGTTCCAGTTGCTGTGACAACTGTACGTCTTGTTAGGGAGGCTGAGATTGAACTCAGAAGACTGTGTCTTCACCTTATTCCCCTTGAGCTAAGGACACCTAGTCCTCGCCCAATCACTCTGGTAAGTCTTCGAGGTAGACTTCCAAACCTTCACAGACTTCGTTCACCGGCAATCCACAATGACTCTTGGATGCTCAGAACACGATGCCTAACCGGCTGGAGGATTCACAGTCCTCAAGTGTAACAAGTCTTTAGATCACACGGACAAAAAGACTTCAGTGATGCCTAACACTCTTTGGCTCTGGGCGTTTTGTACTTAGTCCTTGCAAGGATATCTCTCTCAAATGCTTCGGAGGTGGGTTGCTCTCAAACGAGAAAATTCGTGTACTAACTCTGAGCAGCCACCAATTTATGGTGTAGGGGGTTGGCTATTTATAGCCAGGTGGCAACCCGACCTGATATGTCTGAAATGACCCTGGGTCACTAAGGAACTGACACATGTCCAACGGTTAGATTTCGAACACATGCGGCAGCTTGGCTTGGGCTACAAGCAAAGCTGACTCATCCAGCTCTAGATAAGGTTTACTCTGATTGTCTTCACTCGAAGACATAGGATTTGGTTGAGCATCACTTCAGTCACTCTGACTTTGTTCACTTGGACCCCACTTAACAGTACGGTGGTTCCTATGACTCAATAAAGAAGAAAGGAAACTACAAAACAGCTATGTCTTCGCACTCCATAGTCTTCAAGTGAATATCTTCACATGTTATAATCTTTGTCATGAATGTCTTCAAGAACCACCATTGTCTTCAATGTAT
Source organism: Aegilops speltoides (assembly GCA_021437245.1). Lineage (NCBI taxonomy): Eukaryota > Viridiplantae > Streptophyta > Magnoliopsida > Poales > Poaceae > Aegilops > Aegilops speltoides. The sequence continues at coordinate 369,632,721 of CM038143.1, forward strand.
TCACACATTTTTATGGGTCATCTCTGGTAGGTAAACCAAAACAATGAGGGACTACTACATGTGTTATCCTGCAATTCTCTCAAACACATTAGTCCCTCAAGCACGTTTGTCATCAATACTCCAAAACCAACTAGGGGTGGCACTATATGCACTGACAGAGTGTCATTACACTACTAGGAGAATCCTTATAGATAGAAATTTAGTACTAGCGATGGTTATGGGTCCAGCGCTACTTCCACTATGAGTAGCACTGGTTAACACCAAGCGCTACAGGTACCAAAGTAGCAGTAGCGCTGGCCCCCCTGGCAGTGCTACTGCTAAGTGGTCCCATGGCCACCGACACGGGCTACACATAGTAGTAGCGGTCGGCTGGAACCAGCGCTACTACTAGAGACATAGCAGTAGCGTTGGTCGACGAGCCAGCGCTACTGCTAATGCTACCTTATCCTCGTCCCCGCTCGCCCAATCACTCTCCCTCTCACACTCTCATCATCCAACCACTACAAAAAAAAGACACATCCGTGGCAATTTAGGCCGAACAAATTTTATTTCTGTCATACTTATGACACTTCTATGATGATAATTGTAACAAAACCCAGTATCATCATAGATGTGGTGGGCTCCTACTTCTATGACAAAAAATCATGATAGAAATTGGGCTTTTCGTCCTGGGAGGGCCGGAGACGCAGCTGCATGACATTCTTTGGGCCATCCATGACGGAAAAAACTGTGGTAGAAGCGAGGGCGAGGAAAATATCGAGGAGCTCCCGGTTACGGTGGGTGGTCGGGGGCCAAGCAATGCGCGTTTCTCTCGTACCATACGTGCGCAGGTGCGAGGCATTGGGCTCTAACTAAACCCGAGCGAGGCGTTGCCTAATCGAACCCGGCGATTACCTGCGAGCAGTTACGCTCATCGAACTCGAGCGATCGAAGCGATTCTTCGCTACCGCTGCTAACTGAAGCCGATCCGGGCTGCCTCTAGATGAACAGTGAGTGTTGCTGGGGGGTTTGGATGAATAGTGAGCGTTGCTGGGGGGGGGGGGTTGGATGAACAGTTCCTGATGGGGGTGGATGAACAGGACCCCGTGGGTACCTCTGGATGAACAGGAACCCGATCGATCGAGCCGGTTGGGGCCGGATGAACATGACGACCCCATGGAGGGCTGGATGAACAGGACGACCCCGTGGAGGGCTGGTTGAATAGTAGCCAGTGGAGGGATGGATGAATAGTAGCCCGTGGAGGGGTGGTTGAACAGGAGCCCGTGGAGAGGGCTGGTTGAACAGGACGACCCCGTGGAGGGCTGGTTGAATAGTAGCCGGTGGAGGGATGGATGAATAGTAGCCCGTGGAGGGGTGGTTGAACAGGAGCCCGTGGAGACGGCTGGTTGAACAGTAGCCGGTGGAGTAGTGTGCGGTGAAGGCTGGATGAACAGGAGCCCGTGGATGAACAGTCGTAGGTGGAGGCTGGAGGAGGTCGACGGTGGATGAATAGTAGCCCATGGAGGCCGGAGGAGGTCGACGGTGGAGATGAACAATATCCCATGGAATCCCGTTTTGCGGTACGCAACAGCCCTCGCGATGAACAGGACCCCCATTTCAACCATAGCACTCCAACACAAGTGCGTTTCCTTCGTTTTGCGATACGCCACACCCCTCCCGATCAACAGGACCCTGTTTCGACCGTAGGAGGTCCAACAGAAGTCCGCTTCCTCCGTTTTATAGTATGCCAGACCCCTCCCGATGAACAGGATCCTGTTTCGACCATGGCCGGTCGAACACAAGGCCGTTTCCTCGGTTCTGTGGTACGCCAGGCCTCATTTCCATCGGCTGTTCCATCCAATCCCTCCCGATGAACACGACGACGCATTCCATTCTGACCCAGTCGGTTGGCTCCCCATGAACACGACGACGATGCAGTTTCATCGTTCCGACCCAGCCATGTACACGAGCCCTGGCTGTACGTATGCGCGAGTAGGCGTTCGATACCCCGCCCGTATGTACGTACGTGGCCGTATTTACTTTCTTGAACCCTGGCCACTGTACGTATGTGTACATGCTACGTGTGCGCCTCTACTACGACATGTGCGCGTCTACATCGACCAGTATGTACGTACACGTTCGCGACCAGAATGACAACGCTACGTACGCTTCAACCAGGTGGATCCCGACTGTCAGGCACTTCCTTGTGTGCGAAGATGTAGCTGGTGGGTGATACGTCTCCAACGTATCTATAACTTTTGATTGTTCCATGCTATTATATTACCCCTTTTGGATGTTTATGGGCTTTATTTTACACATTTATATCATTTTTGGGACTAATCTACTAACCGGAGGCCCAACCCGTATTGCTGTTTTTTTTTCCTATTTCAGTATTTTGAAGAAAAGGAATATCAAACGGAGTCCAAACGGAATGAAACCTTCGGGAGTGTGATTTTTGGAACGAACGTGATCCAGAGGACTTGGAGTGCAAGTCAAGAAGCAGCCGAGGCCTCCACGAGATAGGAGGGCCCCCCATAGGGCGCGCCACCTATCTCGTGGGCCCCACGGGCAGCCACCGACGTACTTCTTCCTCCTATGTAAGCCTACGTACCCAGAAAACATCCAGGGAGCCAACGAAACACAATTTCCACCGCCGTAACCTTCTGTATCCGCGAGATCCCATCTTGGAGCCTTCGCCGGCGCTCCGCCGGAGGGGGAATCGACCACGAAGGGCTTCTACATCAACACCATAGCCCCTCCGATGAGTTTTCAGTAGTTTACCACAGACCTACGGGTCCATAGTTATTAGGTAGATGGCTTCTTCTCTCTTTTTGGATCTCAATACAATGTTCTCCCCCTCTCTTGTGGAGATCTATTCGATATAAACTCTTTTTTGCGGTGTGTTTGTCGAGATCCGATGAGTTGTGGGTTAATGATCAAGTTTATCTATGAATAATATTTGAATCTTCTCTGAATTATTTTATGTATGATTGAGTTATCTTTGCAAGTCTATTCGAATTATCAGTTTGGTTTGGCCTACTAGATTGATCTTTCTTGCCATGGGAGAAGTGCTTAGCTTTGGGTTCAATCTTGCGTGTCCTTTCCCAAAGGATGTTAGGGCAGCAAGGCACGTATTGTATTGTTGCCATCGAGGATAAAAAGATGGGGTTTATATCATATTGCTTGAGTTTATCCCTCTAGATCATGTCATCTTGCTTAATGCGTTACTCTGTTCTTTATGAACTTAATACTCTAGATGCGCATAGAGTCGGTCGATGTGTGGAGTAATAGAAGTAGATGCAGGCAGAGTCGGTCTACTTTTTATGACGTGATGCCTATACACATGATCATGCCTAGATAATCTCATAATTATTCGCTTTTCTATCAATTGCTCGACAAGAATTGTTCACCCACCGTAATACTTATGCTATCTTGAGAGAAGCCACTAGTGAAACCTATGGCCCCCGGGTCTATCTCTTATCATATTTGCTTTCAATCTACTTTTATTTGCATCTTTACTTTTTGCATCTATATTATAAAATACCAAAAATATATTTATTTTATCATACTATCTCTATTAGATCTCACTTTCGCAAGTGGCCGTGAAGGGATTGACAACCCCTTTTTGCGTTGGTTGCGAGTTCTTTGTTTGTTTGTGTAGGTGCATGGGACTTTTGAGGAGCCTTCTACTGGATTGATATGTTGGTTCTCAAAAACTGAGGGAAATACTTATGCTACTATTGCTGCATCACCCTTTCCTCTTCAAGGAAAACCAACGCAAGCTCAAGACGTAGCAAGAAGGATTTTTGGCGCCGTTGCGAGGGAGGTCTTCGCTCAAGTCAAGACATACCAAGTACCCATCACAAACCCATCTCCCTCACATTTACATTATTTGCCATTTGCCTCTCGTTTTCCTCTCCCCCACTTCACCCTTGTCGTTTTATTCGCCCTTTCTTTCCCAATCTCCTCTCTTTTTCGCTTGCCTATTTTTGTTTGCTTGTGTGTTGGATTACTTGTTGCCATGGCGCAAGATAATACCAAATTGTGTGATTTCTCAAATACCAATAATAATGATTTCCTTAGTACTCTGATTGCTCCTCTTAATGATGTTGAGTCTTGTGAAATCAATACTGCTTTGCTGAATCTCGTTATGAAAGATCAATTCATCGGCCTTCCTAGCGAAGATGTTGCTACTCATCTAAACAACTTTGTTGATTTGTGTGATATGCAAAAGAAGAAAGATACGGATAATGATATTGTTAAATTGAAGTTATTTCCATTTTCACTTAGAGATTGTGCTAAAGTTTTGTTTTCGTCTTTGCCTAAAAATAGTATTGATTCTTGGAACAAGTTCAAAGATGCTTTTATCTCTAAGTATTTTCCTCCCGCTAAGATCATCACTCTTAGGAATGATATAATGAATTTTAAACAACTTGATCATGAGCATGTTGCCCAATCTTGGGAAAGAATGAAATTGATGATTTGCAATTGCCCTACTCATGGTTTGAATTTATGGATGATCATACAAAATTTGTATGCCGGTTTGAACTTTGCTTCTAGAAATCTCTTAGATTCTGCCGCGGGAGGCACGTTTATGGAAATCATGTTAGGAGATGCCACAAAACTTCTTGATAATATTATGGCTAATTATTCTCAATGGCACACCGAAAGATCTTCTAGTAAAAAAGTGCATGCTATAGAAGAAATCAATGTTTTGAGTGGAAAGATGGATGAACTTATGAAGTTGTTTGCTACTAAAAATACTCCTCTTGATCCCAATGATATGCCTTTGTCTACTCTGATTGAAAATAATAATGAATCTATGGATGTGAATTTTGTTGGTAGGAATAGTTTTGGAAACAATGCTTATAGAGGAAACTTTAATGCTTGACCGTTCCCTAGTAATTCCTCTAATAATTATGGAAATTCCTACAATAATTCTTATTTTAATTTTAATAAGATGCCCTCTGATTTTGAGAATAGTGTGAAAGAATTTATGATTTCTCAAAAGAATTTTAATGCTTTGCTTGAAGAAAAACTAGGAACGTTGATAGACTTTCGCTTGATGTTGATTCTCTTAAACTTAGATCTTCTCCTTCTAAGCATGATATCAATGAGTCTCTCAAATCCATGAGAATTTCCATTGATGAGTGCAAGGAAAGAACCACTAGATTGCATGCTAAGAAAGATTGCTTTGTAAAGGCGTGTTCTTCAAGTTTCCATGAAAATAATGATGAAGATCTTAAAGTTACTGATGTGTCTCCTATTAGATCTATGTTTTGCAATATGAATCTTGATAATTATGGGACTGAAGATGAGTCAACTTTACCTAGAAGGCGTCCCAAGAATTCGGAGTTTTTAGATCTTGATGCTAAATTTGGTAAAAGTGGGATTGGAGAGGTCACAACTTTAAATAGTATTGAACCCACTATCTCGGATTTCAAGGAATTTGATTATGATAATTGTCTTTAGAACGTTGTATTTCCTTATTGCAATCCATTGTTAATTCTCCTCATGCTTATAGTCAAAATAAAGCTTTTACCAAACATATTGTTGATGCCTTGATGCAATCTTATGATGAAAAACTTAATTTGGAAGTTTCTATACCTAGAAAACTTAATGATGAGTGGGAACCTACTATAAAGATTAGAATTAAAGATCATGAGTGTTTTGCTTTGTGTGATTTGGGTGCTAGTGTTTCCACGATTCCGAAAACTTTATGTGATATTCTAGGTTTCCATGATCTCGATGATTGCTCTTTAAATTTGCACCTTGCGGATTCCACCATTAAAAAGCCAATGGGAAGGATCAATGATGTTCTCATTGTTGCAAATAGAAATTTGGTTCCTATAGATTTTACCGTTCTTGATATAGATTGCAATCTTTCTTGCCCTATTGTTCTTGGTAGACCTTTCCTTAGAACGATTGGTGCGATTATTGATACGAAGGAAGGGAATATTAGATTCCAATTTCCATTAATGAAAGGCATGGAGCACTTTCCAAGAAAAGAAAGTAAAATTACCTTATGAATATATCATGCGGGCTACTTATGAATTTAGTGCCAAAGATGGCACTCGTTAGATCTATCTTCGCTTTCATGCCTAGCTAGAGGCGTTAAACGATAGCGCTAGTTGGGAGGCAACCCAATTTTCTTTGTTTTTTTGTTTTTTTCCTGTTTAGTAATACATCTTTCATCTATCTTCTGTTTAGATGTGTTTTTATCTTTTAATTAGTGTTTGTTCCAAGTAGAACCTATAGGATAACCTATGATGATAGTTGATTTGATTCTGCTGAAAAACAGAAACTTTGCGCGCACGAATTTAGTTTTTTTAAATCACAGAAACGTGATTTTGCGTTGATTCTTTTTGCTTATGATCAATAGACAAATTGTACAGGACTTCCTATTTTAGTAGGATTTTTAGAGTTCCAGAAGTTTGCGTTAGTTACAGATTGCTACAGACTGTTCTGTTTTTGACAGATTCTGTTTTTCGTGTGTTGTTTGCTTATTTCGATGCATCTATGGCTAGTAAAATAGTTTATAAACCATAGATAAGTTGGATTACAGTAGGTTTAACACCAAAAAAATAAAGAATGAGTTCATTACAGTATCTTATGTGGTGGTTTTCTTTTCTTTCACTAACGGAGCTTATAAGATTTCCTGTTGAGTTTTGTGTTGTGAAGTTTTCAAGTTTTGGGTAAAGCTTTTATGGACTATGGAATAAGGAGGGGCAACAGCCTAAGCTTGGGGATGCCCATGGAACCCCAAGATATTCAAGGATAGACAAAAGCCTAAGCTTGGGGATGCCCTGGGAAGGCATCCCCTCTTTCGTCTTCGTTCATTGGTGAGCTATATTTTTATTCGCCACATGATATGTGTTTTGCTTGGAGCGTCATGTATTATACTAGTCTTTGCCTTTTAGTTTACCACAATCATCCTTGCTGTACACACCTTTTGGGAGAAGCCTACTTGGTTAGAATTTGCTAGAATACTCTATGTGCTTCACTTATATCTTTTGAGCTTGATAGTTTTTGCTCTAGTGCTTCACTTATATCTTTTAGAGCACTGCGGTGGCTTATTTTTGTAGAAATTGCTAGTCTCTCATGATTCACTTATATCTTTTTGAGAGTATTTTAGAACAGCATGGTATTTGCTATGGTTATAAAATTGGTCCTAGAATGGTAGGCATCCAAGTTGGGTACAATAAAAACTATCATAGGAAGTGAATTGGATGCTATGATCAATTTGATACTTGATAATTGTTTTGAGATAGGGAGGTAGTGATATTAAAATCATGCTTGTTGGGTGATTATGAATTTAAAGAATGCTTGTGTTGAAGTTAGCAAGTCCCGTAGCATGCACGTATGGTTAAAGTTGTGTAACAAATTTGAAACATGAAGTGTACCTGGCTTGTGCATCCTTATGAGTGGCGGTCAGGGACGAGCGATGGTCTTTTCCTACCAATCTATCCCCCTAGGAGCATGCGTGCAGTGCTTGATTTTTGATGACTTCTAAATTTTTGCAATAAGTATATGAGTTCTTTTGACTAATGTTGAGTCCATGGATTATACGCACTTTTACCTTTCCACCATTGCTAGCCTCTTCGGTACCGTGCATTGCCCTTTCTCACCTTGAGAGTTGGTGCAAACTTCGCCGGTGCATCCAAACCCCGTGATACGATACACTCTATCACACATAAACCTCCTTATATCTTCCTCAAAACAGCCACCATACCTACCTATTATGGCATTTCCATAGCCATTCCGAGATATATTGCCACGCAACTTTCCACCGTTCCGTTTATCATCATCATGACATACTTTACTTTTGTCATATTGCCATTGCATGATGTAGTTGACATCGTATTTGTGGCAAAGCCACCATGCATTAATTTTCATACATGTCACTCTTGATTCATTGCACCATCCCAGTACACCGCCGGAGGCATTCATATAAAGTCATATCTTGTTCTAGTTTCGAGTTGTAATTCATATGTTGTAATCAATGGAAGTATGATGATCATCATTATTAGAGCATTGCCCAAAAAGAAAAAAAAAAGAAAAGAAAGAAGAAAGGCCAAAAAAGGTCCAAAAAATAAAAAGAAAAGAAAAAAGAAAATAAATAAGAAGGGCAATGTTACTATCTCTTTTTCCACACTTGTGCTTCAAAGTAGCACCTTGTTCTTCATGTAGTGAGTCTCATATATTGTGCTTCAAAGTAGCACCATGTTTTTCACATAGTGAATCTCATAAGTTATCTTTTTTATACTAGTGGGAATTTTTCATTATAGAACTTGGCTTGTATATTCCTAGATGGGCTTCCTCAAATGCCCTAGGTCTTCGTGAGCAAGCAAGTTGGATGCACGCCCCCTAGTTTTCTTTTGTTGAGCATTCATTTATAGCTCTAGTGCATCCGTTGCATGGCAATCCCTACTCCTCATGTTGACATCAATTGATGGGCATCTCCATAGCCCGTTGATTATCCTCGTCAATGTGAGACCTTCTCTTTTTTTGTCTTCTCCACACAATCCCCATCATCATATTCTATTCCACCCATAGTGCTATATCCGTGGCTCACGCTCATGTATTGTGTGAAGGTTGGAAAAGTTTAAGATTATTTAAGTATGAAACAATTGCTTGGCTTGTCATCGGGGGTATAGAAGTTGGGAACATCTTTGTGTAACGAAAATAAAGCATAGCCTAACTATATGATTTTGTTGGGATGAACTTTCTTTTGCCATGTTATTTTGAGAAGACATGATTACTTTGATTAGTATGCTTGAAGTGTTACTATTTCTTTTATCAATATGAACTTTTATTTTGAATCATTTGGATCTGAACATTCATGCCACAATAAAGAAAATTACATTCAGAATTATGCTAGGTAGCATTCCACATCAAAAATTCCCTTTTTATCATTTACCTACTCGAGGACGAGCAGGAATTAAGCTTGGGGATGCTTGATACGTCTCCAACATATCTATAATTTTTGATTGTTCCATGCTATTATATTACCCTTTTGGATGTTTATGGGCTTTATTTTACACATTTATATCATTTTGGGACTAACCTACTAACCGGAGGCCTAGCCCGTATTGCTGTTTTTTGCCTATTTCAAGATTTCAAGAAAAGGAATATCACACGAGTCCAAACGGAATGAAACCTTCGGGAGCGTGATTTTGGAACGAACATGATCCAGAGGACTTGGAGTGCAAGTCAAGAAGCAGCCGAGGCCTCCACGAGATAGGAGGCGCGCCCCTATAGGCGCACCCCTGCCTCGTGGGACCCTCATGCGACCACCGACGTATTTCTTCCTCCTATATAACCCTACGTACCCCGAAAACATCCAGGGAGCCAACGAAACACAATTTCCACCGCCGTAACCTTCTGTATCCGCGAGATCCCATCTTGGAGCCTTCGCCGACGCTCCGCCGAAGGGGGAATCTACCACGGAGTGCTTCTACATCAACACCATAGCCCCTCCGATGAGTTGTGACTAGTTTACCATAGACCTACGGGTCCATAGTTATTAGCTAGATGGCTTCTTCTCTTTTTGGATCTCAATACAATGTTCTCCCCCTCTCTTGTGGAGATCTATTCGATGTAAACTCTTTTTGCAGTGTGTTTGTCGAGATCTGATGAATTGTGGGTTTATGATCAAGTTTATCTATGAATAATATTTGAATCTTCTCTGAATTATTTTATGTATGATTGAGTTATCTTTGCAAGTCTCTTCGAATTATCAGTTTGGTTTGGCCTATTAGATTAATCTTTCTTGCCATGGGAGAAGTGCTTAGCTTTGGGTTCAATCTTGCGTGTCCTTTCCCAAAGGATGTTAGGGCAGCAAGGCACGATTCTATTGTTGCCATCGAGCATAAAAAGATGGGGTTTATATCATATTGCTTGAGTTTATCCCTCTACATCATGTCATCTTGCTTAATGCGTTACTCTGTTCTTTATGAACTTAATACTCTAGATGCAGACAGGAGTCGGTCGATGTGTGGAGTAATAGAAGTAGGTGCAGGCAGGAGTCGGTCTACTTGTTGTGGACGTGATGCCTATATACATGATCATGCCTAGATAATCTCATAATTATTCGCTTTTCTATCAATTGCTCGACAGTAATTCGTTCACCCACTGTAATACTTATGCTATCTTGAGAGAAGCCACTAGTGAAACCTATGGCCCCGGGGTCTATCTCTTATCACATTTGCTTTCAATCTACTTTTATTTGCGTCTTTACTTTTTGCATCTATATTATAAAATACCAAAAATATATTTATCTTATCATACTATCTCTATTAGATCTCACTTTACATGAAGTGGTCGTGAAGGGATTGACAACCCCTTTATTGTGTTGGTTGCAAGTTCTTTGTTTGTTTGTGTAGGTGCGTGGGACTTTTGAGGAGCCTCCTACTAGATTGATACCTTGGTTCTCAAAAACTGAGGGAAATACTTATGCTACTATTGCTGCATCACCCTTTCCTCTTAAGGAAAACCAACGCAAGCTCAAGACGTAGCAGTGGGTCCTAGCAGTCAGGGGGTGAATCATTTTTTTTTGCCCGGACGCACTTCCTTGCGTGCTAAGATGTAGCTGGTGGGTCCCAGCAGTCAGGGGGGAAATATTTTTTGCGAAATATGGTGGACCATCTGGTGGGTCCCTACTGTCAGGTGAGGAATTATTATTTTGCGCGTAATAAGGAGGCACTTCCTTGCGGCCGCCGTGGACCCAGCTGCCAGCCTCTCCACATACAGTACTCTTCCTATGGAAGTCATTCCTTGACCACGTTGACCATGCCGCGCCGAGAGCACCAGGGCGGTGGACGACGGCAAGGCCTAGGAAGGGGACGACGCGGAGCTGGGGAAGACGCGGCAGTGGAAGCCCACACGGAGAGGAGTACGAGGGTTCACTGGTTCGGCTGCGTTGTGAGGTTGCCGTCGCCGTAGGGCCTGGCCAGCGGTCGGAATAGTAGGGGGCGGTGAGGCCTCCGCGGCAGCACAGCCGGCCACGGGAGGCAGGAGCATGCGGCACGACCCGTGCTGCTTTGGGCGGCTGGAGCAAGAAGACCAGAGGTTGAAGAAGCACTACGGTCGTTCGATGGACATCGTACAGTCACTGGAGCTAGAATCGTTCATATTGACTAAGTTGACAAAGCCAACAAAGCCCTCCGTCCCTGTTAACTTAGTAGGCCCAAAAGTCAGCCTCCCACCAAGGTGGGTCCCAGCTAGCAGGGGGAGTATTCATTTTTTGTGCGTAATAAGGAGGCACTTCCGGTGGGTCCGAGCTAACAGCGGGGGGAATTTTTTTCCGTGAAATACGGTGGCCCGTCCGGTGGGTCCCAGCAGTCAGGGGAGAAACATTTTTTTTCATGAAATATGATGGCCCGTCCGGTGGGTCCCTACTGTTAGGTGGAGGAATAATTATTTTGCGCGTAATAAGGAGGCACTTCCTTGTCATGTCGTGGACCCACTGTCACCTCTCCATGTACAAGATTTTCTTGATGGAAGTCGATTGTTGACCACATTGACCACGTCGCGACGAGAGCACCACGGCGGTGGACGACGACGAGGCCTAGGAAGGGGACGACATGGAGCTGAGGAAGACGCGATAGTGGATGCCCACGTGGAGAGGAGTACGAGGGTTCACTGGTTCGGCTGCGGTGTGAGGCTGCCGTCACCGCAGAATAATAGGGGGTGTGGGTGAGTGGAGGGATGGCCTGGCCAGCGGTGGGAGTAGTAGGGGGCGGTGAGGCCTCCGCGGTAGCACAGCTGGCCACGGGAGACAAGAGCAAGTGACACGACTAACGCTGCTTTGGGCGGGTAGGGCAAGAAGACCAGAGGTTGAAGAAGCACTATGGCCGTTGGATGGACATCGTACGGTCACTGGAGCAAGAATCGTTCATATTGTCTAAGTTGACAAAGCCCTCCGTTCTCGTCAACTTAGTAGGCCCACAAGTTAGTCACCCACTATGGTGGGTCCCAGCTAGCAGGGGGTATTCATATTTTTGTGCGTAATAAGGAGGCACTTCCTTGCGTGTGAAGATATAGTTGATGGGTCTGACCACCAGCGGGGCGTTTTTTTCGCGAATACAGAGGCCCTTCCCATGGGTCATGGCTGTCGGGTGGAGGAATCATTGTTTTGCACGTAATAGGGAGGCATTTCCTTGCGTCTGGCCGTGGACCCAGCTGTCAACCTCTCCACGTACAGTCACTTCTGATGGATGTCATTCACTGACCACGTTGACTAGGCCGCGCCGAGAGCACCAAGGCAGTGGACGACGGCGAGGCCTAGGAAGGGAACGACACGGAGCTAGGGAATACTCGATAGTTGTTTCCCATGCGGAGGAGTACGAGGGTTTACTGGTTCGTCTGCCATCCCCGGAGAATAACAGCAGGTGTGGGTGAGTAGAGGGATGGCTAGGCCAGCGATGGGAGTACGATGGGGAGGTGAGGCCTGCGCGGCAGCATAGCCGACCGCGGGAGGAGGGAGCAGGCAGTCCCTCCGGCGCTTGTTTGAGTGGTTGGAGCAGGAAGAGCAGAGATTGAAGAAGCATGACAGCCATTGGATGGACATCCAACAATCACTTCTCTCGTGTGTTGACTAAGTTGACACGGCGTTGCGTGTGCGTCAACCTTTTTTTAGGAAAGCATACGCGTCAACCTGTAGTAGGCGCACAAGTCAGCCTCAAATCTATGGAAAACAACATACAACCCATCTGCCATTATTTCTAATAATGTACAGCCCATTTGCTAATTCTTAAGAAATTTTTTGGAGCCCATCTTCTTTTTGTTAGCATTACACCCCATATTGTGGCCACTATTAAAAAGTATAGAAATTTTGCATATTTCGGTGCGGTCAACTGTTTTTAATCCCGAAATATTGATTCACATTCAAACTATTTTGAAAATAATTTATATAATTATAAAATCCAAATAATTGTCCACACATAAAAATCAACGAAAATCTTGTAATGAAAAAAAAATTGAAACTAATTCCCGGTTTGATGTGTTTTAAAAATGTACATCCCATTTCTGGGCAAACCGAATGAAACTCTCCTCGTCTTGAAAGATTTGCAGCCTAGCAGGGCTGATAAAGCAAGTAGGCCTCGTTTGGGTATTTCTTTTAAAAAATAGAACTGGGCTAGCCATTTTCAGCAAGAAAAAAACACAACTGGGCTCATGATGTGGTAAACATAAATAAAACCCTGGCTAGACGGGCCATAGGCCCCGCACAACCCCGTTGTTACCCTGATCCGTCGCTAAAACTAGTATAAATAACAACTGCTTGTTCCTAAAAAAAAACTACGCGACCTGCTGGGTCCCTGGTGTTAGCCGCTCGTAGTGTAATTCTCTCGTTTATTGACTACATTGACAATGGCGTGAGCCCCAGATGTCCAACCATTAGGGGGAACCATATTTTTGGGCTTGTAATATAGAGGCACTTGCTTGCGTACTGCCATGACGCTGGTGGGTCCCTATTGTCATCCTCTCCATGTACAGTCATCTCCTTGTTCCTCTCGGTTGTTGACGACGTTGACAACTCAAGAGGGTGGCGCACCGCGCACGGTGACCGAACGAAGGCCGCAAGGCGGAGGACGACGACAAGGCCTCGGACGAAACGAACAAGAGCCGTGGAAGATGCATCGGTCCAGTCACAGGCAGAGGGGAGTACGAGGGTTGACTGGTTCGGGTGTGGGTGCGTGTTGCGGTTGACGTTGCCGGACAATAACAGGACGTGTGGGGGAATAGAGGGAGGGACTAGCCAATGTTGGAGGGTACGGTAGGGCGGCGGAGGCGCAGCCAGCCATGGGAGGCGGGAGCAGGCGGAGCCGACGGGGTGGTTTGGTTTGGGCTGCTGGAGGATGAAGAAGACAAGAGATAGAAGATACACGACAGATGTTGGATGTCAATCCAACGGCTGGTAGGCAGAATCATTTGTTGACTGGCTAGTAAGTCGACACCACCTTGGATAGGCTATTTCCTCGTGGGTCCCAAATGTCAGAATCCAAATCTTTCACGGTCATGCAACCTTTCCTATGAAAATTTACAGCCAATTTGATGTGCTAGTTTGAAATAAGTTTGTGGGTGCTGGTGGGGGCTAATCACTTGGCTTCTGTAATGCACAGTGAGCTCAAGTAGCCGGCGAGAGTGATGTTATTTCCCTTGGTTGGGATTTGTTACAATATTTCACTCTAAATTAAACGAATGGCAAGCCATTTGCCTTGTTTCAAAGAAAATATGACAGTCACAACCAAGTTGAAAAGGGCAAGGACATCTAACTCCAGCTTACAAACTATACAAAAGCACGAGGGTTAATTGTTCATCAGGTTTACAAAAAAACCCAGGTTGAAAAGGGCAACAACATCTAACTTCAACACTGTTTTCGGCAGTCACAGTCAAATGAATCGGTCAGGTCCATAGAATGAACATCCTGGGTCGTAAAATTTACTGGATTATGAACACAATATGTTGTAAATGGAAGCCCGGCATGTTCAGAAGCTCTTTTGCCCACCTGAAACTCCTTTTTTTGCTCTTCGACATACCCATCCGTCAAAACCATGCTGCTGATAAACTTAAGCCTGATGGACAATAGTAACCTCGCATTCAGCAGGAGAATGTGACAAATGTAGTGTTTGCACGGTTGGCTACATATAGTTCTAGCGTTATTGTCTTCAATCGAATCTCATGAGAAGTGAGAAAATCCCGATGCTTACGAATCCACCGATTGGTTATAACTTTCTTACCCCATCTTGTTGCCTAAATAGACATGAAGATTGACAACAGCTGAACGTTTAATTCTAGTACACTATATGCGGGCTTCCAATGTGCGTCAAATTATCACCTTTATATACAACTTCTCCAGACATGGAAAGCATTGCAGCAAGCCAATAATCTTGTTCAAATCAAAACAATTCATTTGGATATATAAGATCTTGACAGAATCCAGCAACATTGATAGGCCATCCATGGAGAAACTCTTCATTGAGCAAAGAACATTATATTAATACAAAATGTGTACTCCAAGATGATATATAACTTATGCACAGAAATTTAAAATGCAGTTTATGGTTACAAGTGTAGATGATACTATAAAGTACCTGAAGAACTGTGGAGCCAAACACCATATTGAAATGAGCACAGAGATCATGTATTACACCCAAGGTCTCCAGTTTAGGCGCAGAGAGGATGGTTATTTGCAACGGTGAATAAATAGAATCAAGGATCAACCTTTGAAGTGAAGGGGCATCTTGGATGATAAGCTGCCTTCCGTCAAAAGAAATTCCAATTCTTACAAGGTTAGGCGACTTTATTTGGAGACAACCGATTCTAACTGTGAAAACAAGCACTGTGACGCCCGGATAATTAGGCTACAGTAATCCCACGTTAACGATGCCACGACACCTTGGTTACTATTGGTAAACTTGCGATGATTCGAAACCGTTTCGAATCTTCTGATTAAAAAGTAAGTCGACGGTAAAAGTTTTCAAAAGCCAAAACTAAAATGTTCGAAAGATGATAAATAATTCATAAGTTATAATGGTGGTGAAACCAAATTTTCATAAAATGCCTAAATACTCTATATAAACAAAACAACAACAAAAACAATTAAATTAAAGGCCTTTTGTAGTTTATAAAATATTAAACTAAATTATTTTGGAGTAAAACTTTTTGTGGCAGTGCCATTTAATGCAATTTGAATTATGAGGCAAGTTACACTTTTTACGAAAGACAATTGGTGGCACTACTTAATGCAAAGCAGTGTATAAAAACTAAACACAAAAAGAAAATATAAAAGAGGTAAAACCTAGTGTGCGCTTGGGCTTTAATTCTACGGTATAAGGCCCAGCCCACCCTGCACCTCCTCCTATCTCTCTGTTCACAGTGGACGTGCTGGACGAGCAGCGCTCGTCCATGGCTCAGATGGCCACGTGTCGAGCATCCGCCGGCTCCCTCGTCCGATAAGGTTGCCCTGGCCCTCTTTCCCTCCCCCGCACCGAACCCTAGTCCCAAATCCCCCTCTTCCTCGCTCATATCCGACGACTTGGAAGAGGCCGAGCTCACGGTCGTCGTCGATCCCGCGGCCACCATCGTCCCCGCGCCCCGCCAAGGTGTCCAGCAGCTCTGGCGTGGACTTCTTCGTCTTCATCACCACTGGATCGAAGCTGGGGAGCTGCCTCAACGTCCCCTGCGCCATCTTCTTCCTCTGCAACCGCCGGACTCCGCCGCGTCGATCCGCTCCGTCTGCTGCTACTAAGCATTCCACCGAGCCCCCTTGTGCTCCTCGGTGAGCTTTGTTTCTTTCCCCTCTTCTCGTTGTTCGATTTGCTATTCGTTACGGCTGCTACCGACGCTCACCATCGCGCCCGCAGCAACTCCCAACCAACCCCCCTGTGCGCCTCCGCCTCGCCTTGCTTTGTGTCGCCGCCCTCCCTGTGTGCTCGGCCTCGCCCAAAGCCGCTCCAATTGCGCCCTGGCCACGCATCGCAGCCGCCTGCTGTCTTGGTCGCCTGCGCCCTCGTGCGCCCTGACCTCGCCCTCGGCCGCCGTTTCCCTTCCCCCGTGCTACGCTGCAACCTGCTGCTGCTCTAGGCCAGCCGGCGTCTGTCACAGACGATCAAGCCTGCTGCTCGCCTGCCGCTGCTCCCTCTCGGACCTCTCGCCACCCGCGCAGCCCTCCGCCGCCGAAGCTCTGCCGCTCTGATCGGCGACCAAGGCCGCCCATCTGCGCCAGCGCTAGCTGCTGCCCTAGCCGTGCCCCGCTGCCTCCCGCTTCGCCCCTCCCGTGCGCCCGACGGAGCTCCCCGCCGCTCCTGGATGGGGCCGCCGGTGGCCTGCACTGCCGTGTGTGCCCAGTCGCACGGGTCGTCGCTGGCCTTATGCCGCATGGGGCCCGCACCATGGAAAGAAACGAAAAGAAAATGAAAGGGGATTAAAAGTAATTAATTAATTAAGTTAATTAACCTGCTAAATAACCTACCTGACTAGTTTAACTAACCTCTAGCCTATGACATGTGGGACCCACGACTGCTGACCACCAATGTTGATCGTCAATCACGACTGCAATGCATCTTGACTAGACCCATGGCCCCCACTTGTCATCCACTAGGGCTAGATGCTACTGGGTACAATAGGTATATTCTGTCTTATTTAGATTTAATATTAAATCTAAGAATATTATTAAAACTTTGAAAAATCATATAAAATAAACCGTAGCTCGGACGAAAATACTTTGTACATGAAAGTTGCTCAGAACGACGAGACGAATCCGAATACGCAGCCCGTTCGTCCGCCACGCATCCCTAACACATCCAACTCGCAACTTTCCCTCTCCAGCTCCTCTGCCCGAAAATGCGAAACACCGGGGATATTTTCCCGGATGTTTCCCCCCCTTCACCGGTATCACCTCCTACCACATTAGGTCACCTCTAGCACAACGTATTGCCGCTTCTTGCTTGTTGTTACATTTGATTGCTCTGTTATTTATTGTGTTCCCCCTCTGTTACTTCTTTCCGGTAGACCCTGAGACCGATGCCGGTACCCCTGTGATCGACTACATCGACGACCCCTCCTTCTTCTCTGAGCAACCAGGCAAGCCCCCCCCCCTTGATCACCAGATATCGCCTATTCTCCTCTATACTGCTTGCATTAGAGTAGTGTAGCATGTTACTGCTTTTCATTGATCCTATTCTGATGCATAGCTTGACATTGTTGCTACATCTGTTGATACCTTACCTGCAATCCTAAATGCTTAGTATAGGATGCTAGTTTATCATCATTGGCCCTACATTCTTGTCAGTCTGCCTTGCTATACTATTGGGCCGTGATCACTCGGGAGGTGATCACGGGTATATACTATACATACATACATACTATACAGATGGTGACTAAAGTCGGGTCAGCTCATTGAGTACCCGCAAGTGATTCTCGATGAGGGGGCCGAAGGACAGTGGCTCCATCCCGTAGAGGTGGGCCTGGGTTCCCGACGGCCCCGATCACACTTTGTGGCGAGCGGCAGGCAGGTTGAGACCACCTAGGAGACAGGTGGGCTGGCCTGCTCGGCGTTCATGATACTTAACACGCTTAACAAGATCTTGGTATTTGATCTGAGTCCGCCATTTGGTCTATACGCACTAACCATCTACGTGGGAGTAGTTATGGGTATCCCGGTCGTGGTATCACCAAGCCTTCGTGACGTCGGCGGCGATCGAGCGCGCGCTACGGATTGGAACGTAAGCTCGCTCTTGTATTAAGGGGCTAGTTCGCTTCCGGCCGCCCACGCAACATGCAGTGTGCATTGGGCGATGGGCCCACACTCGTGGCGCTTAGGTTTAGACCGGCGTCTTGGCCTCTGTTGTGCCTAGGTGGGGCTGCGACGTGTTGATCTTCCGAGGCCGGGCATGACCCAGGAAAGTGTGTCCGCCAAATGGGATCGAGCGTGTTGGGTTATGTGGTGCACCCTGCAGGAAGTTAATCCATTCGAATAGCCGTGATCTTCGTAATGACGACTTGGAGTTGTACCTTGACCTTATGACAACTAGAACCGGATACTTAATAAAACACACCCTTCCAAGTTCCACATACAACCCGTGATCGCTCTCTAACAGGCGACGAGGAGAGGATTGCCTGTAGGATTATGCTATGCGATGCTACTTGGAGATGCTACTTGGAGATGCTACTTGGCGATGCTACTTGGAGGACTTCACCTACTCTCTTCTACATGTTTGCAAGATGGAGGCTGCTGAGCGTAGTCTTCACATGATTAGCTATCCCCTCTTATTCTCGCATTCTGCAGCTCACCCATCGATATGGCCCTTTACACATATACCCATGCATATGTAGTGTAGCTCCTTGCTTGCGAGTACTTTGATGAGTACTCACGGTTGCTTTCTCCCCTTTTCCCCTTTCCTTTCTTTACGGTTGTCGCAACCAGATGCCGGAGTCGAGAGCGACGTCACCGTCGACGACGCCTCCTACTACTGTTGGAGGTGCCTACTACTACGCAGCAGCCCGACGATTTACTGGAGTAGTTAGGAGGATCCTGCGCAGAGGCCTGCGCCTCTTCGAGCTGTATCCCGTTTGTGCTAGCCTTCTTAAGGCAAACTTGTTTAACTTATGTCTCAGATCAGATATTGTTGCTTCCACGACTCGCCTATGATCGAGCACTTGTATTCGAGCCCTCGAGGCCCCGGCTTGTATTATGATGCTTGTATGACTTATTTATGTTTTTAGAGTTGTGTTGTGATATCTTCCCGTGAGTCCCTGATCTTGATCGTACACGTTTGCGTGCATGATTAGTGTACGATTGAATCGGGGGCGTCACAAGCACCAAGCACTCCAGGGCAGGGCAACTGGAGTGGATGATGTTGTGCAATGAGGCCTCCGATATACGAAACCGCACAAGTGAAAGTTTCTTGAGAAATGGGAGTCGAAGGTTTAGTACCAGATTGTCTGGTAGGTAGCACAACGCAAAGGTGGCGGTGTGGAGAGAGGAGGAAAACCGCGAGATGGACATCGGTGCTGAGTGCACAAGTACATGGCGTTTGGTATGTGGTATGTGATTTCCAGGGGAATAGTAGAACTCAAGTAGCTGTAGTTCTGTGAATTCAGGGGATTTCAGCCAGGCGTCCACCGTGCAGGGCATGGTATGCTTGCTCAGGTAGCATGACGGGATGCAGAGGCTTTGATCGGAGCCCTGGTGGGAGGAGATGATGGCTCTGGGGATTTCAAAATCATTGAAGAGAGATAGCTGACGATAGTCGAGATTAAGGGGCACGGCGCGCCATAGAGGGCGCCACCAAATTGAGAGGACTTGGGTGCGGCAGCAATCCTTGGTGGGGAGAAGCGAGATGATCTCCCCAAGGACTACGTCCGGGAGATCGCTGATGCGGTCCACCCGAGATTCTACGGGTTCCTGGGATCCGGTGGGGGCGGGGTCGCCGCTTCTCCCTGCGCTGCCGGGCGTGGGATCTACAACATGCGTCGCTGCTGGCGGGAGCCTCATCTTCTTGGCGCTGGGGTCAGCCGACTCCATTTTCCTCGAGGGCATCGCGTCCCGCTCATGGATTTGAGCAGAGTAACGAATGACGAGCCTAGTTGTAGTGTGAGTGAAGAAGAAGGGGGGCTGGGGGTTTTCTATAGTAGTGAGGAAGAAGGGGAGCTGGTTTTTTTGTAGGAGTGAGGTGAGGAATTTGGGGGTACGCGTGGAGCGAGCTGACATGAGGTGGGTGGGAGTGAGGAGGAAGAAGAGCACCCAGGTTTTTTTGGGGGGCGGTGTGCTGGGTGTGGGTAGCGCCTCTCATTCAGTAAATATATGGGCTTTTGAATTGATTTTACTATTTACTAGGGTGGATGGGCTGTTTTGCCTTGGGCCCAGAGAAACAATTACTACTAGTACAGTGGAGACACTCTACAACTACCCAGAAAAACAATTACTACTAGTACAGTGGATACAATACCGCTTTTGGCTCCTCCTAGGTCATCGAAACCTCTCCCTCTACTGAATGCTGTTATACTTTTGTTCACCGACATGCGGGCCATGCAGCGCGCGGGCCCAAATGCCATCCACCAAATTAGAAGGCAAGTATGCAAAGCGAAGAGTCACCCGTCAGAAGGCCTGGGCAAGAACGAGCCGTCGTATCACAAAACCCCGCCTCCTCGCAGTCTAAGTTTGATGGACAAAGCAACCATCATTTCACTCTTCGCTGAATCCCCTTCTACCTCACTATCTTCAAGAAAGGCAACACTCGCATCTGCCACTGTTCTTCTCTCACAACGAAGGAAAGGTAAGCAGATCCATGATGTTGGTATATTCTCGTTCAGAAAAAAAAGAACTTTTGCAAAGCAGTAACCGATCCTCACTCTCTTTTTTGTTTCATTGTTATTGCGATTGTATTTTCCTTTCAGTGGTATCCGAGTATTCGTCAGTTCCATGATGGACCAAGGAGAACTAGGCAAAGATCTGCCGATATTGGAGCAGACACGGGAGGCTGATCCCCATGAGACAGAGAGCTCCAAGAAGATGGAGGCAGCCACCAAGCCGACCCCAGATATGTTCACGGCCACTACTGAGATGGACAATGCCTCGTTTGAGGTTACAACCCCCGTGGCACTGCAGGAGTAGTTTTCCCAATGTGATTTTCTTATTTGCCGATCTCGATTGTGGTTTTCATCTAAGTATGTGGTGATGAATAATGCAAAATTTTATTAGCTTCGATGCCATGCTATACATAGTGGTTTAAATAACTTGTGTTTCTTATACTGGAAAGTAATTCAAAATTTGTTTTTGTTTCAATTAGAGCCCTGATGCAGACAAGGATTGTGTGGTTGTACATGTCACTCGCTATGAGGCGGATGACCTGAATATACGCACTGGGAAAACAGAGTTCTTAGGTTGTTGGATCCTAGAAGCCATTTGCACTTATACCAATGAAGAGTTGTATTCCAGCCTCACTATTGTCAGGCGTGTTGTCCAGGGTGTACTGAAGCACAAGAAGTTCAAAGCTACTCCTTTGTTTGTGAGGCATATTGTTCTTGTCAAGCTTATGCAGGAAGATGATGTGGCATGCCTCCACAAACAAGTTTATGAGTGGCAAGGCCACAAGGTTGTCTTCATGAAGGTTCACAAGATTGAGCTGCTACCGGACGTCCTCGATGATGTTCATGGCAAGGTCCGTCTCGTGTCCAGCCCAAATTAGATCGAGGCATGAAATAGTTGCCCCAGCTAGTGTTTAATAGTAGCTTGGATTGTGTCTCATTATCCGAACCTTGCCTGTTATCGAGCTCTTCGGGGCTAGTACTCTGTTTGAATCCGTCTATGGGAACTGCTGCTACTTTTGTGTGACCGTGAATCATGTGAGAACCATCATGATTGTTGCCGAAACAGATCTGTCCTCACTAGTTTTTTCATGAATATGGCATGGTAAGACATAAGTTGTCATTGTTTATCATACGAGCAGTGTGTGTTTTGATGAAATAGAGCACTCGTTCAAGAACTGTGCGCCGACGTATACATAAGTACTTGTAAACACTGTTGGTGCTACCCCACTTGTAAGCAGTTGTGCAAAACACGGCACATTGGCTCAGCTCGCTTCAACACCAGGCTATCGACCAAGTCTGTGAAATTGAGATACTCCATGTCATCTCTTTCCCTACAACTTCCATGTATACATCTTCTATTCCTAAATAGCTAGTACAACCCAATAGTAGTTTTTTCCAAGACATGCAACTATGGCACAAGAACTATATAGTGTGCGAATAACTTTGAAAGATGATCGCTGGATGAAGCTAATCCGATAGTGCAGAGATGGCAAATCCGAGCACTACTGGCCGTTGGATATCATCAATATTCCACCAGATCTACCACATGTACAATTTAGAAGACTCCATGGTTGAACTTAAGCATAAAGCACAAACCTCAAAACACAAGCACTTCTCCTTTGTTCTAGAATCTTCCGTCATAATTGATTTTTTTTCTAAATGAATTGCCATTATTTGTTTTTTACTTTATGCTTTACAATGCACAACCCCATGAATCTTAACATTTTTATAAAACTAATTGATTCTGAGTGAGATGAACTATAAGAACTAAATGAACATCTACATCATGCATATATGACTCAAAGCTTTACATGATATAGTGTGTATTTATTCATAATTTGGTTTCCAAATCTCATGCGTTCAATGCATGTGTACCTTACTAGTTCTGAGTAGAGTAGCAAATTTCACGCGGCCCCGGGTATATCAAAATGCAGGGCCTGTAAGTGCATCTAGTGCCCCTTAGTGATTTTGGTGTATTGAAGACTTATAGGTTAAGTAACTGATGCGTTTGTAAGTGTACACAGGTCTATAAGTCTATGAGGAGTTTGATATTTACAGAGAAAGTCGACCCTAAAAATGAAGTTCTTCAATCAAGACTTTGATATTCTCAAGACTTTCGAAGACTTTGAAAGTGAAGAAATTGGTGTGACCATGAAGACTTGATATTCATTCGAGGAATATGAAGCGTGAAGACTTTTTTTTCGTAGTTTCATTTTCTCTTTCTTGAGTCATAGGAAACACCGTCATCGTTAAAGGGGTCGAGGAAATACTAAGGAAAAATTTCCATGTGATGCTCAACTCAAAATCCTACACCTACCAATCCCTTGAGTGAAGCCATTGAAAATCACATACTGCTTCACCAAATTCTTCAAAGGATGAGACACAGTTCTTCCGTCATCGATGACTTTGCTCGATCGAGGAGTTAGGAATTCGCCAGTGCGAATTGCCTACATAGTGAGGAACATGATAGCCCTGAGGACTTTGAAAGTCAAATTTCCGACCGTTGCTGTGTTGCGCGCCGGCGGACCAAAATATCTTATCCAACTAACGGTCATATCATTGAAGGGCATTTATGTCTTATCATGTTGGGCTGCTCCCTAGGCTATAAATAGCCGCCCCCTACAACCACTAGTTGGTTGGCTGCTCCGAGAGAACTTGACACTTGTCATTTGAGAGCAACCCATCCTCCGAGGACTTTGAGCGAAAATCATCAAGTGAGGAAAATCCCAAAACCAAACCCACAAAACCCCAAGTGATTGAGCATCACTGAAGAAATTGATCCTGCGTGGATCCGACGCTTGTTACCTTTGAAGACTGTGCTTCTTCCAGACGGTTAGGCGCCAAGGTCTAGAGCATCCAAGAGGAATTGTGGATCGCCGAGTGACCAAGTCTGTGAAGGTTTGAAGTCACCAAGACTTACCACGAGTGATTGGACGAGGCCTGCGTGGTCTTAGTTCAAGGAGAATACGGTGAGGATCGGGTGTCTTGAGTTGCGGCTCGAGATCGGGTGTCCGGATCTGTGTGTCCTCGAGTTTAAATACTCACCGCTCCAACCAGACGCATAACCGAGACAAAGAGTGGAACTGGTTTACCAAATCATTGTCTTCACCAACTGACCGGTTCTAATTCCTCAACTCATCCATTTCCTCATTACATGTTGCATGTTGTTCATATCTGTGCTTGAAGACTTTGATCAAGACTTTCACAAATTCCTCGCCCAATTTCTTCACTGCTTTTGTCTTCATCTTGTTATCCTGTGTTTACGCTTTCAGTACTCTGTTCTAGTCTTCATTTCATCATGCTTGACTATGTGTGCATCCTGTTATGTTTACTTCGAGTACATATTCCGCAGAATAGTTCTTCGCTAAGGAATTTCCTCACCGCAAATTCCTCGGTGAAGAATTTCATAAAATCGCCTATTCACCCCCTCTAGTCGATATAACGCACTTTCAATTGGTATCGAGCAAGGTACTCCTTGTTCGTGTGATTTTGGTTTAACCACCGGAGTTCTAGTTATGTCGATTGCAGTATGATCAAGGTCTCGGCCGGGTGTCCTACCTTTGATGGAACGGACTACCCCTCTTCGAAGAACAAGATGCGAATGCATCTTGAGGCAATTGCTAATGATCTCGGTATGTTGTGGAAAATGGTGTCCCCATCCCACATGAAACACCGACCGCCATCGATGTGAAGAGATTCAAACAACTCGACTCTCAAGCGAAGAATATCATCTGTGGCCATCTGAGCAAAGGACAGTATGGAAGAGTGAGTGCTTTGGAAACTGCTAAGCTTATGTGGGATAGGTTGTCCAAAGTAAATGAAGGAGTCTCAACTCAGCGTGACTCACGAGTTGATGTTCTTCGGAATCTCTTCAACCGCTTCAAAAGACTCGACAACGAAAATGTCCAACAAACCTTTGATCGCCCCACTGACATCTCAAATGAACTTCAAGCCCTCGGTGCCACTGACATCACTGACCATGAAGTTGTGAAGAAACTGCTAAGATCGCTTGATTCCTCATTTGATACTCTGGGACTGATGATACAAGAACATGCTGACTACAAGTCGCTTGATCCTGCTGATATCCTCGAAAGGCTTAACACTCATGAGTTCCACTTTTGTCAAAAGAGAGATCTCTATGGCTCAAACTATGGCAAACCACGTGCCTCAAGGCCAAGGTTGTGTCGACTCAATGTGAGGACTCGGTAGTAGCCTTGGTGATCTGAAGAATCGAGCCAGATCTAGCTCGCTTGTGAAGAAATTCCGAAGTTCATAAGACGTGGTCGTTTTGGAAAATCCTCAAGAGGAAATGATTCTTCATCCAAAGGACTACAAGAGAAGACTTTGCCACAAATGCAAGAAGCCTGGTCACTATATTCAAGATTGTCCTCGGTGGGAAAAGGAAATGAGGAAGAAGAAATACAAGGACTACAGCCTCGATGATATGAAGAAGAAGAAATCATCAAAATCTTCGCCTTCAAAACCATCAAAGTCTTCATCTCACAAGAAGGGCAGCTCCAAGAAAGCTCGCATTCATTGGCAAGGAAATGGACTCAAGCTGAATCGAGGAAAATGATGAAGAGGAGGAGTCTCAAGAATCTGAGTCCGTGTGGGGAGTCCGGCGTTACTCGCTTTCACAAGAAGTCCATCTTCAACATCAAGAAACCGACTCTACCAACAAGCCCGATGAAGATAATGATGGCTACGCCCCACCTATTGCTTCATGGCAAAAGGAGCTAAGGTACTCAAATACAACTCCTCTGACTCTAGTGAAAATGAATCAGATGAGGATCTAAAGCCCAGCTACTCTAAACTTGCTAAAATTGCTGTGAAACAACAACGAGCTCTTGAAAAGGTTCAAAACATGCTAGATAAAAGTGATGATATGTTGGGTGAAGAAATGGATCGCACTAAAGCCCTGACTGAAAATCTTCAGAGACTTCAGTCTAAGTATGATAACCTTCAAGGTCATCATAACTCTCTTTTGTCTGATCATGAGAAACTTTCTTATGAATTTCTTCAAGAAAAGCAAGACAATGAGAAGCTTTCTCTTGAAGCTATTCAAAGAAAGGCAGATCTTGAAAAGCTAAGAGTATGTTATGAAGATCTTCAGAAGGAGCGCGATTCATTACTAACTCAACAAATCAGCGCTTCTTAGGAAGAATTTGTTCCTCCATGCTTAAAGTGCACTGAATGTGAATATGCTAATTCTTCACCTGAATGTTCAAATGCTTCAACTGTTACAAGTTCTTCATCTGCCTCTGCTATCACTAATTCCTCATCTGAGGACATTGCTAGTATCACTGACAATGCAGGTCTGAAGGAATTGTACATGACAGCATGTACAAAAGCCTCAAAGGGCATCAGACACTTTGTGATGTGCTCAAAAAGAAGATCCTCAAGAGAAACCCTAGGAAAGAGGGTATTGCCTTTGAGAGGAAACTCAATGCCGATGGAACATATTGGAAGCCTGAGCAGTATCCCAAAACCTCTTGGGTTGCTAAAAAGGGACCTCCAGTTGATCCATCTAACTTATCCGCTTTACATGTGAATCTCCTCATTCTTCGATGAGTCATTTGACTCAACTATAAACTGTTCAAAAATCGAGAATGGTGAAGTATTTGCTAGATATGTTGGCACTAATCTGCAGAACGGTTCCCCTATGAAGAAAATCTGGTTCCCAAAAGCTGTGTTGAAAGTCTTCGTGAATGTCCTCATGACACCACCGTGAAGAACAGAACCCCAGATCAAATTCTTCATATGGACCAAACTCTTCATATGGATCCAAATCCTCATATGGACCAAATTCTTCACGAGGATCAAATTCCTCAACTGGATCAAAGTCCTCATATGATTATCATCGTGCTAACAAATCTGCTCTCGAGGGTAAAGCTAAGGGCTATGAATATGTGCATTATTCTTCAAACCATTATGTTCATAAGTCCTCAAGAATTACTCGCTTATTCATATGCTTACCCTAACCCTCCTATGCTAAGCTTAAATGGTTTGGCATCTTTGCCTCCTTTCTCACATGGTGCTCGCAGGATGATGAATTCTTTGCCACCCTCCGGATGTGGGTGGTGAAGAAAAGAACTAATCTCTTCTGCAGGTCAGTCTCCATACGTGCTCTAACGCCTCAAGAATTTGTTGGGACCCGACAAAATGCTCGAAAGGACGCAGCGAATCATGATGAAATGAACTTTCATTTCACACATCCTCATATTGCTATATCTGCTTATCGCTTGATGAAATTCATTTGATGAACTTGATATCATATTCTTCATCGATGAAGCATATGAGATTGTAAGTTACACTAATTCATCTGCAGGATGATCAACCCAAAACTCTTGAATGGGTCCTCGATAGTGGATGTACAAATCACATGACCGGTGACAAGAATCTATTGATGGATGCTCCTTATCACCGTCACCTCTGAAGCATATCATCTTTGCCGACAAAGGCAAAAGTCGTATTGGGTCTTGGTAAGGTTGCTATCTCTAAGGATAAGCACATGGACAAAGTCATGCTTGTTGAGTCCTTAGGATACAATCTCATGTCGATCTCAATGCTTTGTGATCTTGATATGGTTGTTGTCTTTGGCAAATATCATTGTGTTGTGATTATGGAAGTCGACAATTCCAAAGTCTTCAAGGCTTTAGGAGAGAGATCTGATATTGTTGATTTCTCTACAGACCACAACCAGCCGTGTGTCTACTTGCAAAAGCTTCGTAAGGCTGGCTATGGCATCGACGACTTGGTCATGCAGCATGAGGAATTTGAACATGCTTGCGAAGAAGAAGCATGTCATTGGCATTGAAAATGTCAAATTCCTCAAGGATCACTTATGCGGAGCATGTGAAGCGGAAAATGACCAAGGCCAAGCATCCAAATAAGACTATCATGACCACTACACGCCCATTCAATTGCTTCACATGGACCTCTTCGACCTAATCATTATTCAGCAAATCACTAATGATGCATCTCTATATGGTTTTGTCATTGTTGATGATTATTCTCGATATACATGGGTACACATTGTTACTTACAAACATGAAGTGCGTGAAGTCTTCAAACGATTTTCCTCGAGGGCTTCAACCAACTTTGGTGTGAAGATCAAGCATATCGAAGTGACAATGGAACCGAGTTCAAGAATTCGGTCTTGATGCCTATCTTGATGAACTTGGTATTACTCATGAATTATCTGCCCTTATACTCCTTAGCGAGAATGGCGTCGTGGAGCGCAAGAATGAACTCTTGTTGAGATGGCTCGCACTATGCTTGATGAATACAAAACGCCTCAACGTTTTTGGATTGATGCAATTGATACTTGCTGCCACATCATCAACAGAGTATATCTTCACAAATTCTTCAAGAAGATCGCATATGAACTCCTCAACGACAAGAAACCCAATGTGAGTTATTTCAAAGTCTTCGGTGCTAAATGTTGGATTAGAGATCCTCACCACAACTCTAAATTTGCACCGAAAGCACATGAAGGTTTTATGCTTGGCTACGAAAAGGACTCGCACACCTACAGAGTCTTCAACATTGTTCTTCACAAGATTGTTGACACTGTAGATGTGCGGTTCGATGAAACTAATGGCTCGCAAAGAGAGCACCTACCTTCTATGTTAGATGAACCAGCACCTGAGGATGCTATCAAGCTCAAGGTAACTGAGGATGTCATTCCTACTAAAGAATCTGCTAAAGAATTCATTCCTGTTCGTGAAGAACGTCGAGCTGATGCACCTGAAGAACATGATGAGGAAAATGGTGTCAAGAAAATGCTGATCAAAATCCTCACGACAACCAACTCATCCACGCGTTGCAAAAGAGTGCAAGTGGAGAAGATCATCGATGACATCAGCACACCAGGTCCTCTCACCCGCTCAAAAGCCTCACATTTATCTAACTTTTGTGGGCACTATGCTTTTGTGTCTATCTCAGAGCCCACTAAGGTAGATGAAGCATTTCTGGAGCCGGAGTGGATTCAGGCTATGCAAGAAGAATTACATCAGTTCGAGCTGAACAATGTCCGGAATTGGTCAATCGCCTGATCCTCGCAAGCATAATATCATTGGCACAAAGTGGATCTACCGCAACAAGCAAGATGAAAATGGCCTTGTGGTGAGGAATAAGGCACGACTAGTAGCTCAAGGCTACACACAGGTTGAAGGAATTGATTTCGATGAAACTTTTGCACCTGTTGCTAGACTTGAAGCTATTCGCATTTTACTTGCCTATGCTAACCATCATGATATCATCTTATATCAAATGGATGTGAAAAGTGCATTCCTCAATGGTAAGCTTGAGGAAGAAGTATATGTTGCTCAACCCCTGTGTTTTGAAGATCCCAAGAATCGACAAAGTCTTCAGACTCAATAAGGCTCTCTATGGCCTCAAGCAAGCCCCTCGGCGTGGTATGACACATTGAAGGAATTCTTCGTGAAGAATGGCTTCACACCCGTTCACTTGACCCTACTCTATTTACTAAATCATATGATGGTGAACTGTTTGTGTGCCAAATATATGTTGATGATATTATCTTTGGCTGTACTAACCAACGATATAGTGATGAATTTGCCTATATGATGAGTGAAGAATATCAAATGTCTATGATGGGAGAGTTGAAATTCTTCTTAGGTCTTCAAATTCATCAAATAAGAATGGCATATTCATATCTCAGAGAAATACCTCAAAGATGTATTGAGGAAATTCGCATGCAAGATTGCAAAGGCGCTAAAATTCCTATGCCCACAAATGGCCATCTATGCATCGATGAAAATGGTATTGACTTGATCACAAGGTATACCGCCCATGATTGGTTCTTTATTGTACTTATGTGCATCTAGGCCAGATATAATGCTTAGTGTTTGCATGTGTGCCCGATTTCAAGCTGCACCAAGGAATCACACCATAAGGCATGAAGCATATTCTTCGATATCTAGCTCACACACCAACACTAGGATTATGGTACCCCAAGGGCTCGCTTTTGATCTCATTGATATTCTCGACTCGACTATGCTTGGTGATCGTGTGGACCGCAAGTCAACATCCGCACTTGTCATTTCCTCGACGATCTTTGGTCCGTTGGTCCTCGAAGAAAGCAGAACTGTATCACTATCTCTCACTGAAGCTGAATACATTGCTCTTGGCTCATGTTGTGCTCAATCGCTTTGGATGAAGCAAACCTCAAGGACTATGGCGTTAACGTGAAGAATGTGCCTCTCCTCTGCGACAATGAGAGTGCCATCAAGATTGCTCACAACCCGCTTCAGACTCAAGACTAAGCACATCCAGATTCGCCATCATTTTCTTCGTGATCATGTGTTGAAGGGCGATATCTCCATCGAGCATGTGAAGATCAAGAACAGCTAGCTGATATCTTCACCAAGCCCTTGGATGAGAAGAGATTTAGCAAGTTGCGGTTTGAGCTAAATATCTTAGAATCTTCAATGTTCTTTGAAAAGGACACACATCCTAACCCTTATGCATAATTGATGACTTAGATGTGCAACACATGAAGAAACGTTTTTCCTCAATCAATGAAGAATAACATTCTAAGTGTGAAGAAATTAATGAAGAATTTGATTCTCAGAACCCTACGACAATTGTACGCGGTGTCTGAAATCATCATTCTTATACGGTGGGCTACTCCACCACAAAAGTTGAAAATCTTCAATTTGAGTTTTTCCTCATTTTTTGAAATTCCTTAGTTTTTCAAATTCTTCAACTTTGCAAAATCTTCAATATTTCCGTCGTTTTTCTTCATTGGATATATATATATATATATATATATATATATATATGAGTTTATGTCCTCTACAAGATTCACTTATTGCTAATTCTTCAAGTTACTATTTCGCTAAGTGAATGTGATCGACCCTTCCCTCTATGATATACTCAATCCATTCTATTCACAAATTCTTCATGTGCGTTCGATTGAAACTGCTCAAAGTCTTCACTTTGGTCCTTGACAACCAAGAAATTGCGAACTAAACTTTTAACAAATCTTATCCAAGTTTTCGGTTTTACCGCTCAAACCATTCCGCATCCCACGATGTATTAGTTTAATCACCCACGATCTTACACGATCTCATCTGCACAGTACGTGGGTGACACATGTCGCATGAAGGAGAAAGGGTAGGGGCATGTTCGTCCAAAATCTTCGGGCAAACAGTTTTTCACCGTGGCTATAAATACCCCTCTACCCTCCTCACTTCATTTACTCCGCTCGATCTCTGTCTCTCGCTCGAGCTCTCCTCAAACCCTAGCGCCGCCGCTACTCCATCGCCTCGACCTCATCACCGTCGTACTCGCGCCGGCCGCGGAAATCTTCACTCCGCCGCCGCCGTAGCTGTCTCCCTCTGCCAAGTTAGGGCGTGGGAGATCTAACGTGACGAACTTCACTATAGTTCATCTCTGTTCGTCGTGTTCTTCAGTTCGGGTAATTAAAAGTCACTTTTATTACTCGCGTTGATTCTCAAATCTTTCTGAAAATCTTCAAAGGTGTTTTTGCTCTTCAAATCTTCACATATGAACACCTCACACACTATATGCTCTTGATTTCTCTCTCTAAGCATTCATTTCTTCAAGATTCTCAATTGTGCAGATTTTCAATCAGACAACTCGAACCTAAGACAAAACGCTTAGTGAAATTCCTCAAGGCTCAACTGGTCAAATTCCTCAAAACTTGCTTCTTTTGAAAAATCTTACGAGAACGATATGACCTCTCCAAATTCCTCGCACCTACACTCTGCTCACAGTACTCATGTCTGCTGCTGAATCACTAGGTTCTCATCAACTTAACTCATTTGCAGCGTTCCTCGAAGAAAAACTGCATACTTCTTCAGAGTGCTCTATTGTTCAAATTCTCACCAAGAAAATGGCGATGGCAAGAGACCTCGAAGGAGGAAAGAAACCGGAGGTCATGACTGCCTTTGAGATTCCCGAGGAAATATACAAAGACTATTGACACCGATGAATCCAAATTTGGCAAGGAGACCAAAAATCAGCGCAAAGTGCGATACAAATGATAGAAAGAAGATGGGCACGAGAATGGAGAGAATATCGCTATGTCACTCCCAAGTACATGAGGAAATTCGCTTTGAACCCTCCATGCCCAAGAGCTCCTCGGCACTGCCAAGTCGTGATCCCACTAGCATCAAGAGTGGTGAAGACTTTCTGAAGAATGGTCCAGCGCCAAGCCAAATTGGCAAGACAGGCCAAGGAGGCAAGGAGGAAATTCAATGAGGATTCTGCAATGCTGCTCTTCTGCCGAGCCCTCACCAAGCCGAGGAAATCAATGCCGAACAAGCCTGCTCATAAGCCAAGTGCTTCACCGTCACGCCCCTCACGGCCCAGTTCTCGGCCGCGTCCTCACGGCAAATTCCTCAGACTGCTGCTGCTCATTCAAAATCCTCAGCAGCTCCCTCCAAGTCCTCAACACCTGTGCATCTTGCTACTTGTCAAAGGACTCAAGGTTTCTCAATTGCGTTTGGTGTCTCAGCAAGTTCCTCAGCTGCACCAATGTCCTCAACAGGCCCCACTCTGCTGAAGACAAAAGCAACTGCTGGACGCGGTCCTCGGCCAAGTCCAAAGAAGAAACATGTTGCATTCAACGTTCCTCCGATGATGAAGCTTCGATGAAGAACTTGAAGAAATCATCGAGACAGATCGACCAAGGCCGCTAGTGCCAAAAGAACGAGTGTGCCTCTGCTTTTGGATCCGAAGAAGATCCTTGACTTCATTGACCTATGGCATCGGGATCCAAACACTCCTATACCGGATCTGCCATCGACTCTGGTCAAAGTCACATGTCAACCATTTCATCGCTGAAGAGAAATGGAAATTTGAAAAGGCTCGTGAATTGAAGAGAGCAAAAGCCAGAAAGGAGAAGCTTCTAAGGAAGAACATCATCAACTTGACTCCTGAAGAACTTCTCAAAGCACAATCTGAAATTCAAGCCCTCAAAGAAGGATTTCGATGCTTATAATGCTGATTGGCAAGGAGCCAAGGTGAGATTCGCCAATTTGACGAAGAAAATGTCAACTGCTGCAGCTCCATCGCAATAAGAAAATCCTCAGTCAAGAATCTGCTCACTGTTTGAAGAACATGCCAAGATCGCTGATGACTTTCAACATGCCGATGAGAACACAAGTTCCGTGGTTGATGACTCCATTCCAATTTCTTGAAGAAATTCCTGTGGCATCCACTAGCGGTGCGCATGAAGAATCTGAAGAAACAGGCAATCGCACTGATTGCGCTGAAACTGTACCACAATCCTCGGCTCCTCCTGCGCCAACACCAACTCCAGTTCTTCCTTCGCTATGAAGTGAAGAAAATAAAGGCTGCGAATCGAGCTGCAGTGAAGAAAAGGAAGGCATCAACTGCGTCAAATTCTTCTGCTGCGAAGAAAATGAAGCCAATGACCAGCTCGATTGAAAATCCTATTGATGCCATTCCCATCTCCTCCATGTCGCCAAAGGAAATTGTTCCTTATGGAGAAGATTACAAGATCCCAAGCGGATCTGATGAAGAAAATCAATCTGTTGCTACCTCGTAACAGCTTGATGAAGAAATTGAAGTGGAAGCTTTCCCTTCAACTCCACTTGTTTCCTCACCCGTGCCTCGGTTCACCATGCAAGAGGCGGTGTTGAGGAAATTGAAAAGAAGATGAAGACGTGGATATTGGGTGCACTACACCTGTAATGAACGATGACTTTGGGAAAGTCAAGATCCCAATACTCCTCTCTTCACTCCGCTTCAACAAGTTCCTCCGTCCTCGGCTACAACTGCTCAAATGGGCTCAAGAAACTCATCCCACATCGCTCATCAACGAAGAAATTCCAGCCACTAGCGCCAAGAACCCACTTGATCCTCAAACTGCACAAGGAGAGGAACCTCAAATTCCTCAGCCTGAAGAACCTAAGATCGCGATTCCTGAGGTTGTGTTGCAAATCACGGATATTCCTATGCCCAAACCGAAGAATCCGTTCTCAAGCAAGCAAAAATTCAAGGTCAAGACTTCTTTTACGAGCATGTGTTCTTCATCGCATAAATCCTTATGACTCTGCTCGAATGGAATCCTGCCGCCGTGCTTCGAGCCAAGATTCTCCGTGTTCTTCACGATGCGGAATTTGCTGAATTTCACGACAGATATATGTGACTAGAATGAAGAACTCATTCTTCGCTTCTATGCCACCCTGCACATCACCGGAGATGTCAAGACATCAATTCATGGGTACTGAATTGATGACGAGAGAATACTCACTACAAGGCACCAAAGAATCAATTGCTTCGTGTCCTTCCTCTTGATCCTCCCCATGAATCAAGCACGCTGCATTTACAATGACCGTGAATTATCTGATCACTTTATGCAAGTGCTTATGAAGCCACTGAAGCCAGGACAGGCCCCTCGAACCAAATTCCTCGTCAAGGACTTGCTCTATGTGCCTCGGACTGTTTATAGAATCTTGACGAAGACAATGAGTCACATCAAAGGCCACGACTCAAATGAAGAAGATGTCGTTGGCATCATGAAGAACATGCTTTTCAATATCATTCATGGCGTTCCTGTCAATTTCCATGATTTCTTCATGAGGACTCTGGCCAATGTTGCAATGTCACCTTTTGAGCTGAAGCCATATGCGCCTTGGATCATGAGATTCATAAGGGCAAGATCTTCACCGAACTACAAGGTCGACACTCAACCATGGCAGCTTCTCGCCGCCCATTGAAGTCCTCAGCGACCAATTTCATCATCGATGACAAGGGCAAGGCAGCAACTGTAATTGATGAAGGCACTCGTCCATTGGATGGTCAATTTCGCAAGGCTGCATCTTACTCCACCAATGACGATTCTCGCAACGCATGACACCGCCAAAATACCTCAACCAAGCAATGACCTCAAGCAATCGCACCTGTGGTGATGACTGATCGTGAGTTACTCCCGGTCTTCATCGGAAGGTTGAACGCAATCGAGAAATGAGTGAAGCGCCAATTTGCTGCAATTCTTCACAACATGACCTCAACGCATAATGCAAAGTGAAGAAAACCAAGACTACCTTCATGAAACCCTCAACCGCACTTGGGCTGTTCTTAATCATGTCTATTCCGCGGAAGAATTGAAGACTATGGGCCTTCAGGAAGCATTTGACTGGTCTGCACCACCTCCGAAGAAATTCAAGAGAGTCAAAGTTCCTGATCTGGTGGCCAGTTCTTATTCTTCTGAAAGTGCGTTATATCGACTAGAGGGGGGGTGAATAGGCGATTTTTATGAAATTCTTCACTGAGGAATTTGCCGGTGAGGAAATTCCTTAGCGAAGAACTATTTGCAGCGGAATAAGTACTCAGAGGTAAACATAACAGATTACACACATAGTCAGCATGATGAAATGAAGACTAGAACAGAGTACAGGAAGCGTAAACACATGATAACAAGATGAAGACAAACATACTGAAGAAATTGAACTGAGGAATTTGTGAAAGTCTTCAGTCAAAGTCTTCAAGCACAGATATGAACAACATGCAACACAGAATGAGGAAATGAATGAGTTGAGGAAATAGAACCACCGGTTGGTGAAGACAATGATTTGGTAGACCAGTTCCAACTGCTGTCTCGGTTATACGTCTGGTTGGAGCGGCCGAGTATTTAAACTCGAGGACACACAGTCCGGACACCCGCCTCGAGCCGCAACTCAGACACCCAGTCCTCACCGTATTCTCCTTGAACTAAGACCACGCAGGCCTCGTCCCAATCACTCGTGGTAAGTCTTGGTGACTTCCAAACCTTCACAGACTTGGTCACTCGGCGATCCACAATTCCTCTTGATGTTCTAGACCTTGACGCCTAACCGTCTGGAAGAAGCACAGTCTTCAAAGGTAATAAGCGCCGGATCCACGCAGGATCAATTTCTTCAATGATGCTCAATCACTTGGGGTTTTGTGGGGTTTGGTTTTGGATTTTCCTCACTTGATGATTTTCGCCAAAGTCCTCGGAGGATGGGTTGCTCTCAAATGACAAGTGTCAAGTTCTTCGGAGCAGCCAACCAGCTAGTGGTTGTAGGGGCGGCTATTTATAGCCTAGGAGCAGCCCGACATGATAAGACATAAATGCCCTTCAATGATATGACCGTTAGGTGGATAAGATATTTGGTCCGCGCCAAGAAGACAAAGAACGGTCGGAAATTTGACTTTCAAAGTCCTCGGGGCTATCATGTTCCTCATCAGTAGGCCATTCAAGACTGGCGAATTCCTAACTCCTTAGTCGAGAAAGTCATCAAGGACTGTAAGAACTGCGTCTCACATCAAGAATTTGATCTGAATCAGTATGAGATTTCCAATGGCTTCACTCAAGAGATTGGTAGGTGTAGGATTTTGAGTTGAGCATCATATGGAAATTTTTCCTTAGTATTTCCTCGACCCCCTTAACAAAGACGGTGTTTCCTAT
Source organism: Aegilops speltoides (assembly GCA_021437245.1). Taxonomy (NCBI): domain Eukaryota; kingdom Viridiplantae; phylum Streptophyta; class Magnoliopsida; order Poales; family Poaceae; genus Aegilops; species Aegilops speltoides. The sequence continues at coordinate 369,668,965 of CM038143.1, forward strand.
GACTCAAGAAAGAGAAAATGAAACTACGAAAACAAAAGTCTTCACGCTTCATATTCCTCAAATGAATATCAAGTCTTCATGGTCACACCAATTTCTTCACTTTCAAAGTCTTCGTAAAGTCTTCGAATATCAAAGTCTTCAAATAAGAACTTCATTTTTAGGGTCGACTTTCTCTGTAAATATCAAACTCCTCATAGACTTATAGACGTGTGTACACTCACAAATGCATCAGTTATTTAACCTATAAGTCTTCAATACACCAAAATCATTAAGGGCACTAGATGCACTTACAATCTCCCCTTTTGGTGATTGATGACAACATAGGTTAAGTTTTCAACGGGATAAACATATGAAGTGTAAATACTGATATTGAGGAATTTGATTGCAAGATATAGAAGAACTCCCCCGAATATGTGCATAATGAGGAATTTGCTTTTGAGGCAATGCACATTTGAAGATTTGAATCATGGAGATCTCCCCTATATCTTGTAATTCATACACGATTTGATACATATACTATGAAGAATTTGAAATGCATGATGAAATATGGTGCTGATGAGATTCAAGATGCATGCAATAGTATTAACTAGGAATGAGCATGCGAATATCACACCAAAAGTTTCAGAGCTCAAATATCACATTCGAGCTTAGTGCTTCAAAAGCATCGAGCATAACACGATCAAACTCGAGCATCGAAGCACGATCAAAAGTATTAGAGCACAATGCAAAGTCAAGACAATGCACGATCAAAAGTATCGAGGCACCATCGGTTTAAGATTACAACTCGATCCAATAAAAGTTTCGAAGAACAAGAGTTGTAACTTAATAAAACGCCCATAGTATAAACCCGCTTGAAGACTAACTCAGATTTCTCCCCTTTGTCATCAAATGACCAAAAGGATCGGCCGAGGACTAACGCCTCAAGATATTCAAGTTGATGGAGGAGCGCCGGCATTGTCGGGTTGGTTCTTGAAGTAGGGCTGCCGCAGATGTCGCCCAAATCTTCATATTCATCGGTTTAGCGATGAAGAATAAGAGCCGCCACCAAATCAGAACTTTGACTCTCTTGAATTTCTTCTGAGGTGGTGCGCACCAGTCATAAGCTTCCTCAAGACCCATAGTCTTCAACTCTTCCATGAGTAGACATGATTCGTAACAGCCCAAAGCGATTGAGGGTTTCATGAAGGTAGTACTTGGTTTTTCTTCACAAATTATGCGTTGAGGTCATATTATGAAGAATTGCAGCAAATTGGCGCTTGACCCATTTCGATTGCGATCAACCTTCCGATGAAGACCGAGGAGTAACTCACGATCACCATCACCACAGTGCGCTTGCTTGAGGCTGTTTCTTGGTTGAAGTATTTGCGGCAGTATCATGCGTAGCAAAATCGTCATTGGTGGAGTAAGATGCAGCTTTGCAAAACTGACCATCCAATGAACGAGTGCCTTCATCAATTACAGCTGCTGCCTTGCCCTTGTCATCAGATGATGAAATTGGTCGCTTGAGGACTTCAATGGGCGGTAGGAAGCTGCCATGATTCAGAGTGTCAGCCTTGTAGTTCAGTGAAGATCTTGCCCTTATGAATCTCATGATCCAAGCTGCATATGGCTTCAGCTCAAAAGGTGACATTGCAATATTGGCGAGTCCTCATGAAGAAATCATGGAAGTTGACGAACGCCATGAATGATATTGAAAAGCATGTTCTTCATGATGCCAACGACGCCTTCATCATTTGAGTCGTGGCCTTTGATTGACTCATAGTCTTTGTCAAGATTCTCATACACGATCCGAGGCACATATAGCAAATCCTTGACGAGGAATTTGGTTCGAGGGCTTGGCCGGCTTCAATGGCTTCATCAAGACTTGCATGAAGTGATCGACGATTCACGCTCATTGTAGAGGCAACGAGCAGATTCATGGGGAGGATCAAGAGGAAGGACACGAAGCAATTCAGTTGCCGGTGCCTTGTAGTGAGTGTTTTCACTCATACAATCCAGAACCCATGAGTTGATGTCTTCAAAGATCTCCGTAATGTGCAGGTGGCATAGAATCAAGAATGAGTTCTTCATTCCAGTCACAGATATCGGTGCAGAAATTCAGCAGCCCTGCATCGTGAAGAACACGGAGTACTGGCTCGAAGCACGACAGTGATTCCATATCCACATGAGGAATATGCTCATGGTCGAAGATCTTGTCCTTGTCGAATAGCACTGAGGAATAGAAATTTGCTTGTGTTGGAGTCCAGAAGCGTCTTTTCCTCATTCGAGCAGAGTCATAAGGATTGTAGGTAGTGAAGAACACATGCTCAGAAAAGAAATCTTCAGCCTTGAACTTTTGCTTGCTCGAAAACGGATTCTTTGGCTTGGGCAGAGGAATATCTGTTATTTGAAGCACAACCTCAGGAATCGCGATTTCAGGTTCTTCAGGCTGAGGAATTTCTGGTTCCTCTCCTTGTGCAGTTTGAGGATCAGCAGTTGGTTCTTCAAATACTAGTGGCTGGAATCTCTTCGTTGATGATGATGTGGGATGAGTTTCTTCAGAGCCCATTTGAACAGTAGTAGTAGGTGATCGAGGAACTTGTTGAAGCGGAGTGAAGAGAGGAGTATCGGGTGCCGACTTTCCCAAAAGTCATCGCTCATTACAGGTGTAGTGCACCCAATATCCACATCTTCATCTTCTTTTCAATTTCTCAACACCGCCTCTTCACCGTGAACCGAGGCACGGTTGAGGAAGCAACAGAGTTGAAGGAAAGCTTCCACTTCAATTTCTTCATCAAGCTGTTCAAGTAGTAACAGATTGATTTTCTTCATCCGATCCGCTTGGGATCGTGTATTCTTCTCCAAAGGAACAATTTCCTTGGATGACATGGAGGAAATGGGAATGGCATCGATAGGATTTTCAATCGAGCTGGTCATTGGCTTCAATTTCTTCGCAGTCAAGAATTTGACGCAATGATGCCTTCCTTTTCTTCACTGCAGCTCGCTCTGCAGCCTTTGTCTTCTTCACTTCATAGGCGTATGAAGAATTGGAGTTGGTGTTGGTGCAGGAGGAGCCGAGGATTGTGGTACAGTTTTTGAGCACAACCGGTGCAGCTTGCCTGCTTCCTTCAGATTCTTCAGCACACCACTAGTGGATGCCACAGGAATTTCTTCAAGAATGGAATGGAGTCATCAGCCACAGAACTTGTGTTCTCATCAAGACGCTGAAAGTCATCAGCGGTCTTGGCATGTTCTTCAAAGAGTGCTGAGCAGATTCTTCACTGAGGATTTTCTTGTTGCGATGAAGCTGCAATAGCTTGACATTCTCTTCGTCGAGTGACGAATCTCACCTTGGCTCCTTGCCAACAAGATTGTAAGCATCAAAATCCTTGCCGATTGCTTGATTTCGATTGAGCTTTAAGAAGTTCTTCAGAGTCAAGTTTATGATGTTTTTCCTCGAAGCTTCTCTTTTCTTACTTTTGCTCTCTTCAATTCACGAGCCTTTTCAAATTTCCATTTCTCTTGAGAGATGAAATGGTTCAAGATGTGACTTTGACCAGAGTCGATGGCGAGATCCGGAAGAGGAGTGTGTGGATCCCGATGCCACAGTCAATGAAGTCTAGGATCTTCTTCGATCCAAAAGCAGAGGCACACTTGTTCCTTTGGCTCTAGCGGCCTTGGTCGATCTGTCTCGATGATTTCTTCATGTTCTTCATCGAGGCTTCATCATCGAGGGAACGTTGAATGCAACCTGTTTCTTCTTTGGACTTGGCCGAGGACCGCCTCTAGCGATTGCTTTTGTCTTCAGCAGAGGGACCTGATGAGGACATTGGTGCAGCCGAGGAACTTGTCAAACACCGTAGCAATGGAGAATCCTTGAGTCCTTTGACAAGTTGCAAGATGCACAGTGTTGAGGACTTGGAGGAGCTGCCGAGGATTTTGAATGAGCAGCAGCAGCCTATCTAAGAATTTGCCGTGAGGGCGCAATGAGGAACTGGGCCGTGAGGGCGCCGACGGTGAAGCACTTGGCTTGCGTGCAGTGCTTTAGGCATTGATTTTCTCGGTTTGACCGAGGGCTCAAGAAGCAGCAGCAGCAGCAGATCCTCATTGAATTTCCTCACCGCCTCCTTGGCCTGTCTTGCCAATTTGGCTTGGCACTGACCATTCTTCAGAAAGTCTTCACCACGCTTGACGCTGGTGGGATCAACGACTTGGCAGTGCCGAGGAGCTCTTGGGCATGGAGGATTCAGAGCGAATTTCCTCATGTACTTAGGAGTGACATAGCGGTATTCTCGCCATTCTCGTGCCCATCTCCTTTCTATTCTCTCAGATGCACTTTATACTGGTTCTTGGTCTCCTTGCCAAATTTGGATTCATCAAAAAGAGTCTTTGTATATTTCCTCAGAATCTCAAAAGCAGTCATGACTTCCGGTTTCTTTCCTCCCTTCATGGGTCTCTTGCCTTCTCGCCATTTTCTTCAGTGAGAAATTTGAACAATAGAGCACTCAAGAAGTATGCAGTTTTTCTTCAAGGAACGCTGCAAATGAGTTAAGTTGATGAGAACCTAGTGATTCAAAGAATGACATGAGTACCGTGAACAGAGTGTAGGTGTGAGGAATTTGGAGAGGTCATATGCTTCTCGTAAGATTTTTCAAAAGAAGCAAGTTTTGAGGAATTTGACCAGTTTGAGCCTTGAGGAATTTCACTAAGCGTTTCGTCTTAGGTTCTAGAGTTGTACAGATCGAAAATCCGCACAATTGAGGAATCTTAAAGAAATGAATGCTTAGGGAGATAAATCAAGAACATATAGTGTGTGAGGTGTTCATATCTGAAGATTTTGAAGAGTAAAAACACCTTTGAAGATTTTCAGAGAGATTTGAGAATCAACGCGAGTAATAAAAGTGACTTTTAATTACCCGAACTGAAGAACACGACGAACAGAGATGAACTGAGAGAAGTTCGTCATGTTAGATCTTCCACGCCCTAACTTGGCGAGGAAGACAACTACGGCGGCGGCGGAGTGAAGATTTCCGCGATCGGGCGCGAGTACGACGGCGATGAGGTCGAGGCAAGGAAGCTTTTCCTCACCGGGCGGCGATGGAGTAGCGGCGGTGCTAGGGTTTGAGGAGAGCTCGAGCGGAGACAGCGATCGAAATGGAGTAAATGAAGTGAGGAGGGTAAAGGGGTATTTATAGCCACGGTGAAAAACTGTTCGCTCAAGATTTTGGACTAACATGCCCCGCCCTTTCTCCTTCACGCGACGTGTGTCACCCACATATCGTGCGATAAGATCGTAAGATCGTGGGTGATTAAATTAATACATCATGGGATGCGGAACGGTTTGAGCGGTAAACGAAAAACTTGGATAAGATTTGTTTAAAAGTTTCGTTTCGCAATTTCTTCAAATGTCAAGGACCAAAGAAGACTTTGAACGAGTTTCAATCGTAACGCATATGAAGAATTTGTGAATAGATTGGGTTGAGTATAGCATAGAGGGAAGGGTCCGATCACATTCACTTAGCGTAAATCGCAACTTGAAGAATTAGCAATAAGTGAATGTCAGAGAGGACATAAACTCATATATATATATAGCCAATGAAGAAAGACGACGGAAATGTCAAGATTTTGCAAAGTTAAAGAAATTGAAGAACTGAGGAATTTCAAAATGAGGAAAAACTCAGATTGAAGATTTTCAACTTTTGTGGTGGCGTAGCTCATCAGATAAGAATGATGATTTCGCACACCGCGTACAATTGTCGAGGGTTCTCGAGAATCAAATTCTTCATTGATTTCTTCACACTTAGAGTGTTATTCTTCATTGATTGAGGAACAACGCTTTCTTCATGTGTTGCACATCTAAGTCATCAATTATGCATAAGGGTTAGGATGTGTGTCCTTTTCAAAGAACATTCAAGATTCTAAGATATTTAGCTCACACCGCAACTTGCTAAATCTCTTCTCATCCAAGGGCTTGGTGAAGATATCAGCTAGCTGTTCTTCGCCTTCACATGCTCGATGGAGATATCGCCTTCAACACATGATCACGAAGAAAATGATGACGAATCTGGATGTGCTTAGTCTTTGAGTGTTGAACTGGGTTGTGAGCAATCTTGATGGCACTCTCGTTGTCGCAGAGGAGAGGCACATTCTTCACGCTGACGCCATAGTCCTTGAGGGTTTGCTTCATCCAAAGCGCTTGAGCACAAAGATGACCCAGAGCAATATATTCAGCTTCAAAGAGAGACAGTGATACACGCTCTGCTTTCTTCGAGGACCAATGCACCAAAGATCGTCCGAGGAAATGACAAGTGCCGATGTTGACTTGCGGTCCACACGATCACCAAATAGTCGAGTCGAATATCCAATGAGATCAAAAGCGAGCCCTTGGGGTACCATAATCCTAGTGTTGGTGTGTGAGCTAGATATCAAGAATATGCTTCACACCTTATGGTGTGATTCCTTCTGCAGCTTGAAATCGGGCACACATGCAAACACTAAGCATTATATCTGGCCTAGATGCACATAGGTACAATAAAGAACCAATCATGGAGCGGTATACCTTGTGATCAAGTCAGCACCATTTTCATCAAGGCATAGATGACCATTTGTGGGCATAGGAATTTTGACGCCTTTGCAATCTTGCATGCCGGATTTCCTCAAGACATCTTTGAGGTATTTCTCCGAGATATGAATATGCCATTGTGTCACCGATTTAATTTGAATACCTAAGAAGAATTTCAACTCTCCCATCATAGACATTTGATATTCCTCACTCATCATATAGGCAAATTCATCACTATATCGTTGGTTAGTACAGCCAAAGATAATATCATCAACATATATTTGGCACACAAACAGTTCACCATCATATGATTTAGTAAATAGAGTAGGATCGAGTGAACTGGTGTGAAGCCATTCTTCACGAAGAATTCCTTCATGTATCATACCACGCCCGAGGGGCTTGCTTGAGGCCATAGAGAGCCTTATTTAGTCTCAAGACTTTGTCGATTCTTGGGATCTTCAAAACCCGGGGTTGAGCAACATATACTTCTTCCTCAAGCTTACCATTGAGGAATGCACTTTTCACATCCATTTGATATAAGATGATATCATGATGGTTAGCATAGGCAAGTAAATGCGAATAGCTTCAAGTCTAGCAACAGTGCAAAAGTTTCATCGAAATCAATTCCTTCAACCTGTGTAGCCTTGAGCTACTAGTCGTGCCTTATTCCTCACAACAAGGCCATTTTCATCTTGCTTGTTGCGGTAGATCCACTTTGTGCCAATGATATTATGCTTGCGAGGATCTGGGCGATTGACCAATTCCTAGACATTGTTCAGCTCGAACTGATGTAATTCTTCTTGCATAACCTGAATCCACTCCGGCTCCAAAAATGCTTCATCTACCTTAGTGGGCTCTGAGATGGAGACAAAAGCATAGTGCCCACAAAAGTTAGATAAGTGTGAGTCTTTTGAGCGGGTGAGAGGACCTGGTGCGCTAATGTCATCGATGATCTTCTCCACTTGCACTTCTTTTGCAACACGTGGATGAGTTGGTTGTCGCTGAGGATTTTGATCAGCATTTTCTTCAGCACCAATTTCCTCATCATGTTCTTTAGGTGCATCAGCTCGACGTTCTTCACGAACAGGAATAAATTCTTCACCACATTCTTCAGTAGGAATGACATCCTCAGTTGCCTTATGCTTGATAGCATCCTCAGGTGCTGGTTCATCTAACACAGAAGGTAGGTGCTCTCTTTGCGAGCCATTAGTTTCATCGAACCGCACATCTACAGTGTCAACAATATTGTGAAGAACAATGTTGAAGACTCTGTAGGTGTGCGAGTCCTTTCCGTAACCAAGCATAAAACCTTCATGTGCTTTCGGTGCAAATTTAGAGTTGTGGTGAGGATCTCTAATCCAACATTTAGCAATCAAGACTTTGAAATAACTCACATTGGGTTTCTTGTCGTTGAGGAGTTCATATGCAGTTTTCTTGAAGAATTTGTGAAGATATACTCTGTTGATGATGTGGCGGCAAGATCAATTGCGCAATCCAAAAATCCGAGGCGTTTTGTATTCATCAAGCATAGTGCGAGCCATCTCAACAAGAGTTCTGTTTTTGCGCCCACGACGCCATTTTGCCGAGGAGTATAAGGAGCGAGATAATTCATGAGTAATACCAAGTTCATCAAGATAGGCATCAAGACCAGAATTCTTGAACTCGGTTCCATTGTCACTTCGATATGCTTGATCTTCACACCAAAGTTGGTTGAAGCCCTCGAGGAAAATCGCTTGAAGACTTCCGCACTTCATGTTTGTAAGTAACAATGTGTAGCCATGTATATCGAGAATAATCATCAACAATGACAAAACCATATAGAGATGCATCATTAGTGACCGCTGAATAATGATTAGGTCCAAGAGGTCCATGTGAAGCAATTCAATGGACGAGTAGTGGTCATGATAGTCTTCGCTGGATGCTTGGCCTTGGTCATTTTTCCGCTTCACATGCTCCGCATAAGTGATCCTTGAGGAATTTGACATTCTCAATGCCAATGACATGCTTCTTCTTCGCAAGCGTGTTCAAATTCCTCATGCCCGCATGACCAAGTCGTCGATGCCATAGCCAGCCTTCCGAGGCTTTTGCAAGTAGACACATGGCTGGTTGTGGTCTGAGAGAAATAAACAATATACAAATCTCCTCTCCTAAAGCCTTCAAGACTTTGGAATTGTTAGCTTCCATAATCACAACACAAATGATATTTGCCAAAGACAACAACCATATCAAGATCACAAAGCATTGAGATCGACATGAGATTGTATCCTAAGTATTCAACAAGCATGACTTTGTCCATGTGCTTATCCTTAGAGATAGCAACCTTACCAAGACCCAATACCGACTTTTGCCTTTGTCAAGAAATATGATATGCTTCAGAGGTGACGGTGATAAAGGAGCATCCATCAATAGATTCTTGTCACCAAATATGTGATTTGTACACCCACTATTGAGGACCCATTCGGTGGTTTTGGGTTGATCATCCTGCAGATGAATTAGTGTAACTTACAATCTCATATGCTTCATCGATGAAGAATATGATATCAAGTTCATCGATGAATTTCATCAAGCAATAGAAATGATATAGCAAGATGAGGACGTGTGAAATGAAAGTTCATTTCATCATGATTCGCTGCGTCCTTTCGAGCATTTTTTCAGTCCCCAAAGAAATTCTTCAGACGCTCGAGCACGCCCGAGACCTGACCCTACACAAGAGATTAGTTCTTTTCTTCACCACCCACATCCGGAGGGGTGGCAAAGAGTTCATCATCCTGCGATCACCATGTGAGAAAGGTGGCAAAGATGCCAAACCATTTCGCTTAGCATTGAGGGGTTAGGGTAAGCATATGAATAAGCGAGTAATTCTTCGAGGACTTATGAACATAATGGTTTGAAGAATAAGGCACATATTCATAGCCCTTAGCTTTACCTCATGAGACAGATTTGTTAGCATGATAATAATCATATGAGGACTTTGATCCAGTTGAGGAATTTGATCCTCGTGAAGAATTTGGTCCATATGAGGATTTGGATCCATATGAAGAGTTTGGTCCATATGAAGAATTTGATCTGGGGTTCTGTTCTTCACCGGTGGTGTCATGAGGACATTCACCAAGACTTTCAACACAGCTTTTGGGAACCCAGATTTTCTTCATAGGGGAACCGCTCTGCAGCTTAGTGCCAACATATCTAGCAAATACTTCACCATTCTCGATTTTTGAACAGTTTATAGTTGAGTCAAATGACTCATCGGAAGAATGAGGGATTCACATGTAAAGCTGATAAGTTAGATGGATCAATCGAGGTCCCTTTGCAACAACCCATGAGGTTTTGGGATACCGCTCGGGTTTCCAATATGTTCCATCGGCATTCGTTTCCTCTCAAAGGCAATACCCTCTTTCCTAGGGTTTCTGTTGAGGATCTGCTTTTGAGCACATCACAAAGTGTCGATGCCCTTTGAGGCTTTTGTACATGCCTATCATGTACAATTCCTTCAACCCTGCATTGTCAAGGATACTAGCAAAGTCCTCGATGAGGATTAGTGATAGCAGAGGCGATGAAGAATTTGTAACATTTGAAGCATTTGAACATTCAGTGAAGAATTAGCGATTCATGTTCAATGCACTTTAAGCATGGAGGAACAAATTCTTCCCGAGAAGCGCTGATTTGTTGAGCTAGTAATGAATCGCGCTCCTTCGAAGATCTTCATAACATACTCTTAGCTTTTCAAGATCGCCTTTCTTTGAATAGCTTCAAGAGAAAGCTTCTCATGATCGATCAAGAGGGTGTTATGCTGATCTTGAAGGGCGTCAAACTTGGAGTGAATTCTCTCAAGACATTCACCCAATGCTTTTGATGATCCATTTCTTTTGCGAACATATTATCACTTCTTTCTAACATATCTTGTGTTCGTTCTAAAACCGTTTGTTGTTTAGTGGCAACGCAAATGAGTTTAGTATAGCATGATTCAATGTCATCATCAGATTCATCATTGTCGATTCATCATTATCGATTCATCACAAGACTTCGGACGAGGAGCATTCGTTACCTCGGCACCGTTTGCCATAAGACAAGATGCGATAATGATGATTACGGCTCGAAGTCATCGTTTGAGAGATTCCTTGAAGTCCTCGAACCAGGGATCATGACAAGTTCGATGACCTTCATAGACATCGAAGATTCGGTCCCGATGAGCTTTGAATTGCCCGGATGCATAATTCGCTGAATTGGTCTCTGGATAGGCGAGAGCAGATGATATCCTTCGCTATGAGATCAAGTCGAGTGTACTTGCGAATATCATCAGATTCGCCATCTTGCATAAATCAAGAAGACCAATCTCGGTGACGGTCCACAGCTCATTGTTCTTTGCCATGAGGCGCTTCTTCATCATGGCCTTCCACTTGGGATAATCATGACCGCCAAAGATAGGGCATGTCACTTTCTTCATACTGCGGTCGACATAACTAGAACTCCCGGTGGTTAAACAAAATCACACGTAACAAGGGAGTACCTTGCTCGATACCAATTGAAAGTCGTTATATCGACTAGAGGGGGTGAATAGGCAATTTTATGAAATTCTTCATTTGAGGAATTTGCGGTGAGAAATTCCTTAGCGAAGAACTATTTGCAGCGTAATAAGTACTCGAGAGGTAAACATAACAGATTACACACATAGTCGGCATGATGAAATGAAGACTAGAGCGAGTACGAGAAGCGTAAACACGGGATAACAAGATGAAGACAAACGGTGAAGAAATTGAACGAGGAATTTGTGAAAGTCTTGATCAAAGTCTTCAAGCACGATATGAACAACATGCAACCTGAGAATGAGGAAATGAATGAGTTGAGGAAATAGAACCGATCGGTTGGTGAAGACAATGATTTGGTAGACCAGTTCAATTGTTGTCTCGGTTATGCGTCTGGTTGGAGCGGTGAGTATTTAAACTTCGAGGACACACAGTCCGGGCACCCGATCTCGAGCGCAACTCAGGACACCGATCCTCACCGTATTCTCCTTGAACTAAGACCACGCAGGCCTCGTCCAATCACTCGTGGTAAGTCTTGGTGACTTCAAACCTTCACAGACTTGGTCACTCGGCGATCCACAATTCCTCTTGGATGCTCTAGACCTTGGCGCCTAACCGTGCGGAAGAAGCACAGTCTTCAAAGGTAACAAGCATCGGATCCACGCAGATCAATTTCTTGATGATGCTCAATCACTTGTGGTTTTGTGGGGTTTGGTTTTGGATTTTCCTCACTTGATGATTTTCGCACAAAGTTCTCGGAGGATGGGTTGCTCTCAGATGACAAGTGTCAAGTTCTCTCGGGCAGCCAACCAGCTAGTGGTTGTAGAGGCGGCTATTTATAGCCTAGGGAGCAGCTCGACATGATAAGACATAAATGCCCTTCAATGATATGACCGTTAGGTGGATAAGATATTTTGGTCCGCCGCCTAGACAAAGAACGGTCGGAAATTTGACTTTCAAAGTCCTCGGGGCTATCATGTTCCTCCTTTGTGTAGGCCATTCAGATCGGCGAATTCCTAACTCCTCGGTCGAGCAAAGTCATCGGTGACGGAAAGAACTGCGTCTCATCCTTTGAAGAATTTGGTGAATCGTATGAGATTTCAATGGCTTCACTCGAAGAGATTGGTAGGTGTAGGATTTTGAGTTGAGCATCACATGGAAATTTTTCCTTAGTATTTCCTCGACCCCTTTAACGATGACGGTGTTTCCTATGACTCAAGAAAGAGAAAATGAAACTACGAAAACAAAAGTCTTCACGCTTCATATTCCTCAAATGAATATCAAGTCTTCATGGTCACACCAATTTCTTCACTTTCAAAGTCTTGAAAAAGTCTTGAAATATCAAAGTCTTGATCGAAGAACTTCATTTTAGGGTCGACTTTCTCTGTAAATATCAAACTCCTCATAGACTTATAGACCTGTGTACACTCACAAACGCATCGCCACTTAACCTATAAGTCTTCAATACACCAAAATCATTAAGGGGCACTAGATGCACTTACATCTTCATCGGGTGAAACTGATGAATATGAAGATTTAGACGACAACTGCGCAGGCCCTACTTCAACATCCAACCCGACAACGCCGCGCGCCTCCATCAACTTGAAAATCTTGAGGCGTTAGTCCTCGCCGATCCTTTTGGTCATTGGATGACAAAGGGGAGAAATCTGAGTTAGTCTTCAAGCGGGTTTATACTATATGCGTTTTATTAAGTTACAACTCTCGTTCTTCCAAACTTTTATTGGATCGAGTTGTAATCTTAAACCGATGGTGCCTCGATACTTTTGAACGGTGCATTGTGCCGACTTTGCACCGTGCTCGATACTTTTGATCGTGCTTGATCGTTTGATGCTCTGATTTTGATCGTGTTATGCTCGATGCTTTGAAGCACTAAGCTCAAATGTGATATTTGAGCTCAAACTTTTGATGTGATATTCGCATGCTTATTCCTAGTCAATACTATTGCACATCTGTGAATCTCATCAGCACCATATTTCATCATGCATTTCAAATTCTTCATAGTATATATATCAAATGCGTGTATGAATTACAAGATATAGGGGGAGATCTCCATGATTCAATTCTTCAAATGTGCATTGCCTCAAAAGCAAATTCCTCATTATCCACATATTCAGGGGGAGTTCTTCTATATCTTGCAATCAAATTCCTCAATATCAGTATTTACATTTCATATGTTTATCCCCGTTGAAAACTTAACCTATGTTGTCATCAATCACCAAAAAGGGGGATATTGTAAGTGCATCTAGTGCCCCTTAGTGATTTTGGTGTATTGAAGACTTATAGGTTAAGTAACTGATGCGTTTGTAAGTGTACACAGGTCTATAAGTCTATGAGGAGTTTGATATTTACAGAGAAAGTCGACCCCTAAAAATGAAGTTCTTCAACTGAAGACTTTGATATTCTGAAGACTTTCTGAAGACTTTGAAAGTGAAGAAATTGGTGTGACCATGAAGACTTGATAATCATTCGAGGAATATGAAGCGTGAAGACTTTGTTTTCGTAGTTTCATTTTCTCTTTCTTGAGTCATAGGAAACACCGTACTGTTAAAGGGGGTCGAGGAAATACTAAGGAAAATTTTCCATGTGATGCTCAACTCAAAATCCTACACCTACCAATCCCTTGAGTGAAGCCATTGAAATCTCATACATTCATCAAATTCTTGATGTGATGAGACGCAGTTCTTCCAGTCATCGATGACTTTGCTCTGATCGAGGAGTTAGGAATTCGCCAATCTGAATTGCCTACATAGTGAGGAACATGATAGCCCCGAGGACTTTGAAAGTCAAATTTCCATCATTCTTTGTCTTTGCTTGTGACCAAAATATCTTATCCAACTAACGGTCATATCATTGAAGGGCATTTATGTCTTATCATGTCGGGCTGCTCCCTAGGCTATAAATAGCCGCCTCTACAACCACTAGTTGGTTGGCTGCTCGAGAGAACTTGACACTTGTCATTTGAGAGCAACCCATCCTCCGAGGACTTTGAGCGAAAATCATCAAGTGAGGAAAATCCCAAAACCAAACCCACAAAACCCCAAGTGATTGAGCATCATCAAGAAATTGATCTGCGTGGATCCGACGCTTGTTACCTTTGAAGACTGTGCTTCTTCCAGACGGTTAGGCGTCAAGGTCTAGAGCATCCAAGAGGAATTGTGGATTGCCGAGTGACCAAGTCTGTGAAGGTTATAAGTCACCTGAAGACTTACCACGAGTGATTGGACGAGGCTGCGTGGTCTTAGTTCAAGGAGAATACGGTGAGGATGGGTGTCCCGAGTTGCGGCTCGAGATCGGTGTCCGGATCGTGTCCTCGAGTTTAAATACTCACCGCTCCAACCAGACGCATAACCGAGACAAAGCAGCTTGGGCCGGTTACCAAATCATTGTCTTCACCAACCGATCGGGTTCTAATTCCTCAACTCATCCATTTCCTCATTCATGTTTGCATGTTGTTCATATCTCGTGCTTGAAGACTTTGATCAAGACTTTCACAAATTCCTCGCCAATTTCTTGATCTGCTTTTGTCTTCATCTTGTTATCCCGTGTTTACGCTTTCCGTACTGCTCTAGTCTTCATTTCATCATGCTTGACTATGTGTGCATCCTGTTATGTTTACTTCTGAGTACATATTCCGCTGCAAATAGTTCTTCGCTAAGGAATTTCCTCACCGGCAAATTCCTCAGTGAAGAATTTCATAAAAATTGCCTATTCACCCCCCTCTAGTCGATATAACGCACTTTCAGGGCCCATGCATCATTGCCTTTCGGTCAAACCAACGTCCACAATTTTTTGTACGTACTATATCTCCACTGGTCCCCGAACCCAAAATGCTGCCTCGTTCCCGTAAAACCAAGCGGCCCAAACATATTTAAGGCGTCAACTCGAACTCAATTCCTGTCCTATTTACTATGATGTGGCCCCGCACGCCATAGTACTCCTACAAACCCTACCGTCGCACGCATCATCGGTTTTCTTCAAGAGGACGAGTGAGAAGCCGATTTGTAGTGGAGGCGCTTTCAAAAAAAGGATGCATGGTGGAGACCCTACCTAGGGTGCCCTAGGTAGCTGCCGCACGCATCATTGGTTTTCTCTTTTCTTTATGCTCTTGCACCCTAGACTGAAATGATGGTTGCTTCATCCATCCAGCTTAAAGCGGGAAAGATGGGGCTTTGTGATTTGACCCCTCATCGCTCATTTTCTACTACTACGGCGCTACGACCGGGGTGCCTCCAATTCCAACCGCTGCTCTGAAATGTAATTTGGTGCATTGCACGTGGAACAAGATGGTGGATGAGCCACATGTCGGCCAAAGGGGTCTGTTAAGTGTGTAAGCCATTTAGGTAGCGGATCGACCTGCTTGAGTTGCTACGCCAACACGACAGGAGCAGCCTACCACTTGGGTTTGCTTCTTGGTGAATCCTAACTATATTGATCTAAAAAGATACATACTGAACTACCCTCTCCGTCTCGTTTTTCAGGCATCTTGGTTTATAGGGTGTTCACATAGTTCTAGGTCATCCATTTGACTAACTAAATATGAGTTACTATGTCACAAAAAGTATATCATTGGATTCTTAAGCGGATGTAGTTTCTAAACATATATTGTTCATCACATATATAGCCAGTTAAATTCTCAACCTAGAACAACATGCATGCCATGTAAACCGATACGGAGGAAGTATACTAAAAATGAGGTGATTTTACCAAGCGATCGGCGGGGGAGCATGGCCTGTCATGCGGTCCCACGTGTCATGATGTACCAAGGTGATGCGCGTGTCCCTCTTGAGGCAGAAGCAATACTACGTGGTTTGAGATGATGGCTAACCGAAGTGTGAAATAATGGTTGCTTCGTCGGTCTGGGAAGGTGCGGCATTGTGATTTGACGTCTCATTGCTCATTACTCCTACTGGGGCGGTACAACTGGGTGCGTCCCCCCTGCTGTTCTGCACTATTATTTGATGCTTGACATGTCGACCCGGTTGCTATATGTCCCACATGTCAGCGACAGGAAGTACATAATTCATGAAAGCGAGTGTCGATGGAGGAGTACAAGATATGGCTTGGGTTTTTGCTGCTTCGCGAGATCCATCGATACAAACCCAGACTAAAAAAAAGGCGAGGGCGGGTCTTTTCTCGCGCGGCAGGCAGGGGAGTTTGGCATAGTTTGTTCGAGGCAAGGAGGCAGGAAGGGAAACAAGCAAATAAAGGTTGAGCGACATAGTTTTGGGAAAATCTGATTTTTACGGAGTACGTACCCACTAGGGTTTATAGGGCTCATCTAAAAAACATTGGTTTTTCCGTTCTATAAGTCTCAGTTCTACTACTAGTAGTAGTGCCATCACATGTTGGATTTTGAGGTGCGTTAGATCACCAGATGCAAGCAGTGTCAAGAGAAAACTCACCAATGCATGTAGAAGTTTATGGAAATTTAGTGGTCATTCATGCATTCGTTCTAATTAATGCCTCGGTAAACATAACTTCTTGGGAAAAACGAGCATACTAATTACTTGTGCAAACTATGAAATTAATTCGACCACTCACCGTCTACCTTGGTTGGAGAGATTTTGAAATTGAGCCATAAACTAGAAAGGAGGGAGTAGTAACTTTTGTCTCGATTACTATTTGTGGCCTTGTATAGATGCAAAATGT
Organism: Aegilops speltoides; assembly: GCA_021437245.1. Taxonomy (NCBI): domain Eukaryota; kingdom Viridiplantae; phylum Streptophyta; class Magnoliopsida; order Poales; family Poaceae; genus Aegilops; species Aegilops speltoides. The sequence continues at coordinate 369,685,699 of CM038143.1, forward strand.
ATTTTTTTCATAGTGGCCTTGTATAAGTAAATGGAGGGAGTACTAAAGGACATATATATTCCAAATAATATGATAATCTCTCTAACCAAGGTAGTAGGGACGAGGAGTAAATGGAGGGAGTAGTAAAATTTTCTCCTCGTCCTGCAAACCACCGTGCGCGTGGGCGAAGGAGCGGGCGTAAGGCGTACAATACTACTACTAGTAAGCAAGCTTCACCTCATCCTGCGAGCCACCGCGCCCATGGGCGGGGGAGACGACGTACTAAGCAAGCTTCTCCCTGTTCTGCGAGTTGACGGGACACATCAAAAGTACTCTAGTGTATAGAGCCTTGCCTCTAAGGTAGGCCCCACATGGTTTGCCTCTTTTTTCACATAACGCGTCAAGTCACAATTATTTGTTCACCCGTGGTAGATGATCCTCCCTCCATCAAGTGGACAACCAGTACACGTGTCAAATTACCATGTGGGCTGCCTTTTCGTACAGAAATGAGCTCCACCATGTACCCGCACGGGTGTGGTTGGGAAAGAGACGAGAGTACGTGCGTCGTGTGTGAACCTCTTCTCTTCGTGCACGTCCTCCACCTACGTGGATGTGTGTGAGAGAGATACAAACTTAGAAATAATGCGCCGTCCATCCCCATGCCTCCGGCTAGTCCGACCACAAGTCACCACCACGCCCCACTCCTCCTCACCTTATCTCTCATCAGTCTCCCTCCATTTTTATATACAAGGCCACTATCAAAATTACAATTTGCAGATATACAAGGCCACTAACACTAATCGGTGCAATATTAATGGTGTTTGCCTCATAGTACTAGCAAAGGAGGACATTAATTATCCCTTGCATGCATGCGGGAGTGTGAGCATTGGCTTGATGTGCATGAAAGAGAAGAATACACATTAATTTACACGGCAAACAAGGAAACAAGGTGGCTTGCAACATTGACTTAGAAGACATTAATTTTTGCCTTAGTACCTGTAATATGGGTTTGTGGCCTTGTATACAAAAGTGGAGTCCGATAAAATTCTCGAGATACCATTTATCCGATAAAATTCTTGAGATATCATTAGTTTTTACAAAATGGGATTACTCCTGCATGGGTCAATCACAACAGGTGTTTTGTAAAAAAAATGCATCTTGATGTTTCATGCAATGCACGGGCATCTTGCTAGTCCATGAAAACAACACATGGCAAAATTCCACGGCAAACAAGGGATTTGAATATGTTGGGAGGGGCTGTTTGGATCTTGTCCGGGGTAGCCAAAATATTGGTGACCCTTTTGTCCACCGGTGCCTTTGCCACCGATGAATGAGGAATGGCTCGGGTTCTCATGCATCCTCCAGCGCGCACGTTGGAGACGAGCTCGCACGAGCTGTGTTTTTTTGTCCCACCACGCTGCCCGAGCCGCCCGTAGACAGACCGGTGACCCGCAAATTACGCCATCCAACCGTAGCCGCACACATTATGACAACAACTCAACCAACCAGACGAAATTCACGCAAACACGGCGATATTTCATATAAACAACGACGGAAATCATATAAAATACTAGATTTTCATATAAACATGACAGATGTCATTACATTCAAATGAACTACGCGGTGCTAGTCTGGACAGCACTAGTATATAATACCTGGCCTAAATGTTCGCCCGCCGATCGATTTGTGTTCCTCATGTCCGGCAGCACAATCACCGGACTGCCGGGAGCCCCGGAGGTATATGCTTCAGCGCAAAGGACGGCCTGCTTCCCCACTGCCCAACTGATATCATTGGCTAATGCCGAAAATGATGGTGGAAGGGGGCTTCCCCGCTTCCGTGGAGCCCATGCGGGGTCGGCGAAGGTCCTCGCAACAAAAGGATCCGGCAAGACACCTATTGTGTACACCGGCGTCGCCTCCGCGATCGCCTTCATGGGACCCAAGCGGTGGCGGCCTCCCGTGTTCTACTTCTCCTCGATGATGGCGGCGGACGCGGAGGCGCTGGCCACCGACTTGTTGCACTCCGTGCACCCAGCTTCTATCGCTGCTTGCATGGTGCGGCCGCCGACATGGGAGTCTCAGCCACAGAAATGGGAGACGCGGTACGAGGCGGTGGCGTGGACGGCAGCAACAACGCCCGTGAGCTGCTCCTCGTCGAGCTGGCCTGGAGCGGCGAGTTGCTGAACCGCGCAACTGGCTTCGTCGGGAGAGGGGAGGAAGGTCGATCAGCGAGCTGCATAGCTCGTATCCGGCGGGCTCGGTGGGCCACCCAGTCAGCTTGGATGCGGGATAACTACTCTTCGTAAGCCATTGTAAGAGTGGACAAAATGGTGAAGGAGGAGATAGGGGAGCGGCAGGGTGTGCGATTCTTGGCCGGCGTTTTACCATGTTTAAATAGGAGATTAAATAGACGGCGGACGGGAGGAGCTCGGCCGGCGTTGCGTTTAATGCTGGCCCGGTCATGAACGGACGTGTGTCAATAGTGGGTTTCTCGGCTTCCACACGGGCGGGTTTCATGGAGGCGTTTGAATGCGGCAAGGAGGCGTGTTCAGCTGGGCGTGCAGCGAGTGGAGCCCTCGACTCTGACGTACGACACCGCGCCGTTCTTCCACTGACGTGTGGGCTCTTTGGATACATGGCCTACATGTCAGTGACCCAACGTAGGCAGCGCACAGCAGAGGAACCTTTGGTGGGCCAGGGCGGTCAGAAGCGGGCATTTCATAAACCGATGATTGTTCATTGAGTGCAACGTCATCTTTTTCATGTAGATAAGCCTACTATGTTGATAGCCCGTTCGATACGTTGTGATTCATAAAGACCGCTGCAAACATCAATGTTCTGCTTATCACAGATAAGATTGATTAATACCCATAACAATCCATGTCCTTAACAAAGGGTGCATGCACGTATAGGTTGAGTGTGTGTCTTGCGTCGTGTGTTGTGTGCTGCGTCGTGTGCTGTGTGCATGCAGGCATGCGAGTGTTGCGTGCGTGCAAGGGTACGTTTCAGTGTTGCATGCATGTGTGCATACATGCGTGTGTTCGTGAGTGCATGTGTACGTGTCAGTGTTGCACGCCTGCATGCGTGCGTGTGTTCATTATGTGTACGTGTCAGTGTTGCACGCCTGCATGCGTGCGTGTCTTGCGTGCGTGCATGTATGCGTCGCGGGTGAGGCTACATCGGTCGGTGACTTTTTCATCTCTGGTCATTAGATTTTTCCAGCCGTTGGATACGAAATCAAGGGCGTGCAGTTTATCATCAAACTCCACCCGCCTGAGCTACCAGCCACCACCGGCCGAACCGCCGGCCTCCGCCGGCCGAGCCGGCCCGCGCCACCGCGCTACCCCGCCCGCCCCGAAACCACTCCCCACGGTCCGTCGCTGCACTAGCCATCCCTCTTGCCCCCCCCTGCACCGAGCTTTTTCTCCGGCGATCCCCATGCCAGCGCCCAATCACCGCGCCCCCCACTACCGGCGACTGCCAACCAGAGTCTCACGACTTCGAATACCCACCGACCACTAATTTATTACCATTTCTGTCCTTCATATACATGTTGACGGGTGGGCCCTATGGTAATGTGCGCTGCTGAATGTGGACCGTTTGACTAGTCAATTGATCGTGTCATCAACAAATTACAGAGCTGTATGGTGAGCCAGTGACCGTATGATCGCCCTAAAATGTATTTTATTAACATAGTACAGACTCAAACTACCATTTCTTTCTTTCATATACGGGCTGACAGGTGGGCCCCGCGGTTATGCGCCCCGATGGTGCAACACTAGTTGCGCCATGTGGAACATTTGATTGGTCAATTGATTGTGTCATCAACAAAATACGGAGTTGTACGGGTGAGCCAGTAATCGTATAATCATGACATGTATTTTTTTAACACGGTACAGACGCAAGGGCTCATATATACGCGCAAGCACTCACCGCTATAAGCGCACACACGCAGACCCTACCCCTATGAGCACCTTCGTGAGAGTGAGCCAGCATATGATCTTGAGATTTTACGAAGTCACCATAGGTGCCTCGTAGTCGAGTGGAACGTCTCCTCCCACTGAACGCACATCGCGGGAAAATACTGAAATTAACCAAGGATAAATGCGAGCACAGGGACTTTAACCCTAGTGGGCTCGAGAAACCACTGTCCTCCTAACCATCCAACCACATGTTGGTTAGCACGACAAAATGTATGTGGTGACCATGATGAGCTTATTCTGAAGTCTAGTGACCATATCGTGCTTTCGCTTCAAATACAATGACCATAAGTGTCGTCAACAAAATACGGAGTACGCATCAAATGCAAAGTGCGTTAGTGTAATCAAGAAAATACGGAGACGTATGGTGAGCTAGATACCGTATGATCACCACGAGAAGGTATACGGTGACCGTAATGAGCATATTCTGAACTCCAGTGACCGTACAGTGCTTTAGCTTGAAATACACTGACCGTCATGCGTGAATGTGTCATGGGCATGCATACTTTTAGAGGGCCGAGAGATAGTTTGTGTGCGTACGTGAAAGTGGTGTAGAAAGAGGGGGTGTCCGGTGGAGACAAGGAGAGATATGCCCTTCGTTTCTCTTTCTCGTGACTAATATTTTAGGAGAATATATAAACATTCACAATGCAGAACAAATACTTTTGGATGCACCATGCAATTAACTTTCATGTATAACATTGTACTATTTATGTGCTTATTTTCTTAGTGGCCGTTTACGTGTGTGGTGTGGTGGGCACATCATTTCTAGTTGTGGTGGGTCAACATGAGGACTCATGGGTCGGTTCCATCCTGCGCCACATAGGTTGGACCGAGACGCGTTATACGAAGACCCATGTGGAGGACTCGGCGTACAACACAAAGCTACTAGAGTCGCGGAGGACTCTATCCCCACTGGTGATAAGCCGACTATATATGATTTGTAACCCTAGGCCCCTAGTATGTTATAGAAGCCGCGGGGCTAGTTCGTCGATAGTATACACACACGCACAATGACTGGTATTCACGTGTACTTTGTACACACCCCCATCAGTAATATACAGTACCAAGAGTAGGTTTTTTCCTCAACTGCAAGGGTCTGAACTAGGGTAAAACTTTGCCTCATATTACCATCCAGCCTAACAGTCAGGGATATCCTACCGATTGATATGATGGAATCATATCTGCCAATTACTAAGAGAGAGGTGTGTCTGGGGGGGGCATGTGTGTGGGAGAGGCCTAAAGATAATGTGCGTGCGGGAGACATGTAGGCACATATATGTGCGTACAGAGGGCTAGTAGAGACCATGCGTGTGTATATATGCATGTGAGAGAAATAGTGTTTTCCAACTGAGATTTGTGAAAAGAGTGGTACATGGTAGTCAAAAAGAGAGAGAGATAGATATAGAGAGAGCATGTGCGTGAGACACCCCGACACCCCGAGAGAGATTGTGAGCATGTGTGAAAGAGAAATCCCGATGCATATAAAGTGTGTGCACTTATGCGTTAGATAGAGAGAGATATAGCGCGTTTGTGAGAACGGGACGAGGCATAGTTCATCTACATGAGGCGGTTCTACGCATTAAATTAAATATAAATGACATTATTATTTTTGGATGAGATCATGAATTTTGCAAATTGCGTATCGACGAAAATCGGTCTATCAGACACCCATACTCTATTGAATTCTAGCATGTGCATATGTTTATTTAATATTATCGGTCCATAGAGTGAGAGCGGTTTGAAATACAGGCAATGGATGCTTTTGCAATTCATATATAAACATTAATTAGTGCACTCCATGTTGTTAGTGTGAAGCACTTTATACATTTGTCACTTCCATGGATACATTCCAAATTGCTAGCTACGAAATAGAATACATGTCGAATTCAACATAAAGGGGGTTTCGAAGATTCGAATTTATAGGAAGTGCATTCATCTATTTGAACCTGTGATAATGGCATTTGTAAATCAGATGTAAAAGGGGCATCAATCTTTGTTGTGTGTTTGAACATGCTATATATATTCATACGCATGTCTAACTTTTTTTTGCAACCAAGGATATTCTATCTGGAACCATGCATGAACTGAGGTAAGTTATCAGATGTAAAAGGGGCATCAATCTTTGTTGTGTGTTTGAACATGCTATATATATTCATACGCATGTCTAACTTTTTTTTGCAACCAAGGAGATTCTATCTGGAACCATGCATGAACTGAGGTAAGTTACATATTTTTTAATATATACTCATGTACAATGTATATTCAAATGTACCCCCTCCATTCCAAAATAATCGTAGCTTTAGGCTTTTCAAGAGTAAAGATCTGTGAAGTTTGATAAATCCTAAAAGTTTAATTCAAGAGAACCGGAAATGTTAATGCTTCTGCTCCCAAATATTGAATGAAGCGCCAAATAGGCCTCTGGTCACCCGAAACCACGCGAGACTAATGTTTGGTGGTAGGAAATTACTGTCCTGACTCTGGCCCGTGTAGCCTATCGGCCCGATGTCCAAAGGTCTAAACCGAGGTAGGTTTGTAACTTCACCAAGACGCCAGTCTCAACTGCCTCCGAGAAGCATTCATATGCCGTGGGCGCCTAAACACCCATGCGCTCGGCCGAAATCTATCCCGCCCACATTTGGGACACCTGAGATTACTGTCGTACCCCCAACCCGCAATATGTCCGAAATTTTAGATGGGGGCATAGTTTGTAACTTTCCCCAAATTTCAAACAAGCGCGTCCCAAACCGAAACATTGTTCCCCCTTAGTTCCCCGCCTCCCTCCGTTTCCCCATTCATACTTCGTGGGTGCCAAAACGCCCTCTCCACCAGCCGCGAAACCCCAGCCTCCTCCGTCCTCCACCCCATAGCGCCCAATCCACCGCCGCCCTCCTCCATCACGCTGGAGCTGATACCCCGACGTTGTCGTCCAACGCAACCGCAACTGCAACACCCTCAAGGACTTAGCAGCTGAAGCCGAGGCAGAGCTGCCTCCACGATGCCGACGCCGATGTGCGTCGTACCAGAACCACTCCAACCATGCCGTCTTGCGCCTCACTGTTGCCGCTCCACTATCGCAACTGTCCACCGCACCGGAGCTGCCCCCGCTACCCGTCGTTCGCCACCTCAGATCTAGTTCCCCGCTGCCGACAGACGGCCACCGCACCACACTCAACAACTTGGCCATGGGTTCGTCCAAGGCTCCGCCGTCCTCCACAACTTCTCGGCAAACCACAAGAAGATCATTGGAAAAACAAAAGGGGGACACAACACTGCCAGTAGAAAGAGGTACTCCTCTTCCCTTATTCGTGCAAATCTTATGTCTCTGCTCACACCGTATTCATCCCACGAAAGAAACTAGTTGAGCCCTTCTTACGACATCTTATTCGTGATACTAAATGCACAAGGTTCCTCCCTTTACTATTTCACCTTTGCTAGAGGTCAGTAGCCCGCCTAGATTTCAATTCAGGGTCAGTCGAACCGCAATTAAAAGAAGCAGCACCCGCTTAGGCGTGCGGAGCACCTAGTCCGCCTGTTCGCCAGGGAAGCGGCGCATCGGTGTCTATCATAGGGGTGTGGGGCGCAGGAGTTGCTTGCGCTCGATCTGGAGGTCGGCGGGGCTTGAATGGATGGTCGGGGGGTGGTGCCAAGCATGGCGGTGCGGTGAGGTCGAGGGGAGGGCGCAGGAAGGGGACTGGGCCGGTGGTCATTGGCATTTCGAGGAAGATCGTCATCACTGACTGGCTGGAGGTAGATGAAGGCGATCTGCCCGTTCTTTGTACATCGGGCGGTGCAGAAAAAATGGACTGACCTATTTGTTTTCAGTCAACTGTTATTTTCGTAGAATCCTGTAGTAATTTAGTGTGCCATGCATGTTGTAGAGCTATCATATGTATCCCGTCATTTATTTCCCACCGACCTGCTATCTGCTACCTTTGCACTGTACTAATTGTGCACACACTTCACCCATACTCACACTATTGTTTTTTTATGCATGGGTATTTCAGACTCTGACGCAGTGTTGATGAATGAAGAAAAGAAAAGACCGAAGTCGCTCCAGTGTAATTCGAAGATAAGCACTAAGCGTTTCAGCGCTCTAAAGGGTGTAGTGTCGTGATTGGAGACGATGGCGTAGCTCTGCATTGATGATCTCAATTGCCACACACAACCATCCCAGGTGCTTGCTTTAACTTCGCGCTATCAAATGTGGTTGCATGTTGCATATGGTGTCTAGCTTGTATTGCTTCCAATTTGGTTAAATTGCATCTGCTTACTTTACACATTATACATTTGATAATGACATGCCTTCCTGTTTTTGATACATACTACATATGTCTATTAACAATGTTTGTACATCAAACTAATGCTCTTTTGTATCCCTTGTCAATCACTTATGATGAGATAGTCACCCCAGTGGGTTACTGCGAGACGCCCTACTCGTTTAAAGAGTGCAGTGTCACCCCCCCCACATGATTCTCAAGAGACAGCAAGGCTAAATGAAGATAGTCAACGTAGCTCTCTAGTTGATGACCGCAATTCCTCCACACCACCATCGCAGGTGCTTGCTCTTACTTGGCATTGTGATATGTGGTTGCATGTTGCATATGGTGTCTACCTTGTAATGCTTCTAATTAGGGTAAATTGCATCTGCTTAGTTAACACATTATACCTGTGAATATGACATGCCTTCTTGTTTTTGGTACATACTACGTCTTTCTATTAACCATGTTCTTACATCAAACTACTTTTCTTGTGTATCCCTCATCAATCACTTCTTACGATACACCTTCAAGTTGTTAGTGTAATATTGGTTGCATCTTGCATATCATTTCAAACAATATTGCCTCTAATTTGTCGAAGTGCCACTTATAATGAGACACATCTTACTTGGTAGAGTGATTTTGGTTGGATCTTTCATATGGTGTCTAGATTGCATTGCTTCCAATTTGTTGAAATGACTTCTGCTTAGCGTTTTTCATACATATTCCATCCTCCTACAATGTGGTTGTCATACATAAAAGTTGTGTTCGTCAGTATCATGCATCAACGAATTTGGAAGTGCGAATTTCATTCCTTTTTCTTGTGTGTTTACTTGACAAGGCAAAATCTGAAAGGACGAAGGCACGGAATGATGGTGGTCCTCTGGAGCAACCGAAATAGATGATCTATGTAGATTCTCCTGCTACTCGTCTTTGCGATGCTAGTTCCAAATCTCATCTCCCCTACTCCACAACCCAAGGTGCTTGCTCTAACATGGCAGTGTGATATCTGGTTGCATGTTGCATATGGTGCCTAGCTTGTATTGCTCCTAATTTGTTAAATTGTATCTCCTTAGCTTACACATTATACATGTGAATATGACACGCCTTCTGTTTTTGGTACATACTACATCGCCTATCACACCATGTTCTTACATCAAACTCTTTTCTTGTGTATCCTGCATCTATCGCTTATGATGAGACAGTCATGCCCGTGGGTTAATATGAGACGCGCTACTCTTATAAAGAATGCAGTTTCATCCTCTCCACATGATTCTCAAGAAACAACAAGCCTAAATGAAGATATTGAACGTAGCTCTATACTTGAAGACCGCACTTCCCCTACACCACCATCACAGGTGCTTGCTCTAACTTCGCGGTGTGATATGTGGTTGCATGTTGCATATGGTGTCTAGCTTGTAATGCTTCTAATTAGGGTAAATTGCATCTGCTTAGTTTACACATTATACCTGTGAATATGACATGCCTTCCTATTTTTGGTACACACTACATCTATGTGCTAACCTGGTTCTTACATGAAAGTACCTCTCTTCTGTATCCTGCATCAATCACTTACAATGAGTCACCTTTATCCGTTGCATATTGCATATTATTTCTAGCCCGTTGGCATGTATTGCTTCTAATTTGGTCAAATACATTTGTTACGACACCCTTTTAATTTGGCAGAGTGATATTGGTTTCATCTTTCATATGGTTTCTAGCTTGCATTGATTCTAACAAGTTCAAACACCTTGTGCTTAGTTTACACTTTATACATCACACATGTCAATATGTCACGCCGTCCTGTTTTTCATACATATTCCATCCTCCTATCATGTGGCTGCCTTACATGAAAGTAGTGTTCGTCAGTATCATGCATCAATGAGTTCTAAAGAGCAAATATTCCTTTTTCTTGTGGGTTTGACTTGACAAGGCAAAATCAAGAAAGAGGAAGGAAAAGAGTAAGGGAGGCGATGCTGGTTGTCCTCTGCAGCAACGTAAACGGAGCATCTGTACCGATTCTCCTTGTACTGATAGTGCATTACAAGGTCTAAGTCTCCGCTCCCCTACTCCACCATCCAAGGTGCTTGCTCTAACTCGGTAGTGTGATATCTGGTTGCATGTTGCATATGGTTTCTAGCTTGTATTGCTCCTAATTAGTGTAAACTGCATCTACTTAGCTTACACATGATACGTGTGAATATGACACGCTTTCCTGTTTTTGGTATATACTATATCTGTCTATCACACCATGTTCTTACATAAAACTACTCTTCTTGTGTATCCTGCATCGGTCACTTATGATGGGACACCTTTAAGTTGGTAGTGTGATATTGGTTTGCGTCTTGAATATGATTTCTAGCATGTATTGCTTCTAGTTTGATGAACGCCACCTATGACGAGACAATTTTAACTTGGCAGAGTGATATTGGTTGCACCTTCCATATGGTGTCTAGTTTGTAGTGCTTCTAATTTGTTGAAGTGCCTTCTGCTTAGTTACCACATCATAGGTGTGAATATGTCAAGCCGTCCAATTTTTCTTACATATTCCATCCTCGTATCATGACTTTGGCTTTCATCAGAGTAGTGTTTGTCAGTATCATGCATGAATGAGTTCTGAAGAGCGAATTATATTCCTTTTTCTTGTCGGTTTGACCTCACAATGCAAAATCAATAAAGCTGAAGGAAATTGGCAAGGCATTGGATGATGGTGGTCCTTTCGAGCAACTGAAATAGAGGTTCTCTACATATTCTACTCCGCCATCCTCCCAACAAGATTCGCAAGACGACGCAAGGCTAGACAGTCAACGTAGCTGTGTAGATGATGAGCACATCTCCCCTACTCCACCATCACAGGTGCTTGCTCTAACTTGGCACTATTATATGTGGTTGCATGCTGCTTATGATGTCTAGCTTGTATTGCTTCTAACTTTGCTGAATTACATCTGCTTACTTTACACATAATGCATGTGAATATGACATGTGTTCCTGTTTCTAGAACATACTATATCTGATCACACGATGTTCTTACATCATACTACTGTTCTTGCATATCCCGCATCAGTCACTTATGATAAGGCACCTTTAAGTCACCACTGTGATATTGGTTGTGTCTTGCATATGATTTCTAGCACATACTGCTTCTAATTTGTTCAAATGCCATACAGTTTGAACTTGGCAGAATGATATTGGTTGTATCTTTCATATGGTGTCTAGCTTGCAGTGCTTCTAATTTGTTGAAATGCCTTCTGCTTAGTTACCACATCATAGGTGTGAATATGTCATGCCATCCTGTTTTTCATACATATTCCATCCTCGCATCATGTGTTTGCCTTTCATCCGAGTAGTGTTCGTCAGTATCATGCATGAAAGAGTTCTGAAGAGTGAATTTTATTCCTTTTTCTTATCAGTTTGACTTCACAATGCAAAATCATTATAGCTGAAGGAAATTAGTCCGGAAGTGGATGATGGTGGTCCTTCAGAGCAACTCAAACAGGGGGTCTCTACAAATTCTACTCTGTCATCCTCCCAACAAGATTCGCAAGACAACACAAGGCTGGACAGTCAACATAGCTATGTAGATGATGAGCACATCTCCCCTACTCCACCATCACAGGTGCTTGCTCTAACTTGGCACTATTATATGTGGCTGCATGTTGCGTATGATGTCTAACTTGTATTGCTTCTAACTTTGTTGAATTGCATCTGCTTACTTTACACATAATGCCTGTGAATATGACACGTGTTCCTGTTTCTAGAACATACGTGTACATGATGAGCACATCTCCCCTACTCCACCATCACAGGTGCTTGCTCTAACTTGGAACTGTTATATGTGGTTGCATTTTTTGTATGATGTCTAGTTTGTATTGCTTCTGATTATGTTGAATTGCATCTGCGTAGCTTACAACTTATACCTGCAACGATCACTTACCCATAAGACACATTTAACTTGGGACTGTGATGTAGGTTGCATCTTGCATTGTCTTCTAGCTTGTACTGCTTCTAATTTCTTGAAATGGCACTTATGACGAGACACTTTTTACCTGATAGAGTGATATTGGTTGCATGTTCATATGGTGCCTAGCTTTCATTTCTTCTAATTTTGTTGATATGCCTTCCGCTTACTGTTTTTTCATACATATTCCATCCTCCTATCATACGTGTGAATATGCAACGCTATCTTTTTTTGTATATATTCCATCCTCCTATCATGCACTTGCCTTACATCAAAGTAGTGTTCGTCTGTATCATGCATCAACTAGTTATGCACAGCTAATTTTATTCATCTTCTTGTGGTTTTGACTTCATAAGGCAATATCAGAAAATAGGAAGGAAAAGAGTAAGTTAGGGGATGTTGGTGGTCCTCCGCACTGACTCAAACATAGACTCTCTAGATTTGCCACTGCTACTGCTAATGAAGTTGAAGTCCCAAGTCTACATGATGAGTTCATCTCCGTACTCCACCATTGCGGTGCTTGCTCTAAGTTGACATGTGATAATTGGTTTCATGTTGCATATGTTTTCTAGCTTTGTATTTCTTCTATTTTGATTAAATTGCACCTGCTGAGTTTATACATTATACATGTGCATATGACATGGCTTTACGTGTCTAGAATACATCGCATCTATTTATCATACCATGTTCTTACATCAAAATCTTGTTGTTGTGTATCCCGATCACTCATGATTGGACGCTTTTGACATGGCAGTTTGATAGTGGTTGCATCTTGCATTGATTTCTACATTGTACTGCTTCTAATTTTTCGAATTGCCACTTACGACAAGACACTTTTAACTTGGCAGAGTAAATATTGGTTGCATCTTTAATATGGTGTCTAGCTTGCATTACTTCTATTTTCTTGAAAATCCTTCTGCTTAGTTTACACATCGTAGCTGTGAATATGTCATGTCCTATTTTTCTTACATATTCCATCATCATACGGTTCTCTTACATCAAAGTATTTCTTGTCTGTATCATGCATCAATGAGTTCTGAAGAGCGATTTTATTCTTTTGTGTTGTGGGTACGGCTTGACATGGCAAAGTCAAAAAAGAGCAAGGAAAATAATATAGTAGGGAGTGGTGTTACTCGTCAGGTGAAACGGAAAAGGATCTGTCGTTGAGATTCTGCTGGTACTTATAGTGCAATTGAAGGTCCAAGTCCACCGGCTAAATCTACAATCATAGTATCACCTGCTCCACCAGCTGCAGCATCCGCTTCAACTGTACCAGCATCTCAACGAGTTACTCGTTCGTTTGCTCCGGAACGGCCAGTTCCCAAGCTGCCTTCACACCTAACACTACTTCCAAAGCACTGCTGACACAACATGACTTGGCAAGATCAGATGAACCTCATGAGCATCAACACCAAGATGGTACCTGACCGAGTCAAGTTGCAGTTGCATGCTCCTTGATATGTACTCTCATAGTTTGATGTACACTAACACTTTCCATATTCGTTGTTGAACTAGCACCACGGCACAAGCGGAAACAGACATCAGGGATAATGCTTGATAGATTAACTAAATCTAAAGGAGGAAAATGGAGATCCATTTTGAGGCAGGTTTAAAAAGGCCACGTGATGCTATAGAGTCAGCCAAGTTAGTATCATAGGAAGCCGTTGCCGTTAGGTGTCATGCACGTATCCTCCCAACGTGGATCCAGTACAGGAATGAGGAAGACAATACCCAGTTTAACACCTTCCTTGACCATTTATCCATAAGTAATGTTATTCATCGCAATTAGTAATATTGTCTTGCTCTGTCCCATACTTTCTAGCTTCCTCCTAATAAGACTCACATTCTTTTTTCAACAGATGAGGTTCAAGTTGGATATGATGCAACTAAACAAGCATGCACTCATGTTTTTCGATCGCTTTCTGTGTGATGTCGGTACCACCTTAGAAAATCTCACTTTGAAGGCAAGGCTAACAATGAAATCGCCCAAACATCTCCAGTGGAATATATTACAGATGAAGACTGGACAGCCCTCATTAAACAGTGGTCTGATCCAAAGTATCAAGTAGGCTATATGTATTTGATCAGACCACATATTGAACTTGTATTTATGTATGTGCCATACAAGTGTATCTTCTTCTAGGCTAACTGTCTGAAGAACAAGACCAACCATTCTAAAATGAAATGCCAACAGACAACAGGATCTCGTAGCTATATTGCACACTGCGAGGCTCTTGTAAATAGCTGCTACTTCCTTCTTTTTCTGTGCCATATTATCGTATCTATATTGACTTGTTCCCAATACAGAGGAAAGCCCGTGCAGACCAAAAAGAACCTGAACCGAATGCAGTGCAAATCTTCAAGGATTGCCACACCAGCAAGATGAAGGGCATGAGCACACCAGTTCAAGCCGCTATTGTAAGTCCTTACTCCTCCTGCCTTTGAACTGATTGGTACTGTGATGTGTTCATTTAACTACTTGGTTTGCAGTCAATGCTAGTTACTCTGTTCACTTTTATACAAAGTTGTCTTAACGTATCATTTCACCTTACATGGTTTAAAAGAGATGAAGGATATTCTTTTGGTCTTGATCTGTAATCTAGCTGTTATGTTCACGTGCGCACAAAATGATAAAATAACATGTTTGTTTTATATCTGTTTGCCCATGATATGAATGATGTCATACTATGTTCATCCTACTTTAAACCATGTCTCTTTATCCTTAGATGTCAACGAATGTGAGGAAATAGACAATACAGTAGGCATGCTACATGGACATATGTTTCGAAAGTGATTTTATTATGTAGATGGCACTACAATACATGCTAATGTATTACAGTAGTTCACCAAACTAAGTTATGTATAAACGTGTAACCTACTTTGTTTGTTTTTGCCTCATTAGTAACTTATCCGGTACACTAATCTACAAGTTCAAACTTTCAGGAAGCTACGGAACAAATGATTGAACAGCCACAACCACCTGAAGGTGACGAGGCTACCACAGGCACAATGTCACCTCTTGCTACAGTGTGTCAGTATCTCTCCACTAACAGTGCAAAAAGCACCTTCCTGTGTAATTCTGGGTTGGTTGTCAAGGTAACCTCGTCCAAATCGCCTACTGAATAAAATCTTATGGCTAGACAGAGTGATATATCTGTGCTCCAGACACAAGTCCAATCCCTAATGGACGTCATTTTGGAAACAAGAATAGTGGTTGACAAATTTCGTCAAGATATGAATGGTTTTGAAACCATACTATCAGACATTCGCTTCGTTGTTCAAGAGCAGTGGCGGAAAAAAGGTGAAGATCATGCTGCTCCATCAGATTCTACAGCCTGAAACATTAGCACTCAGGTCAAATGATCTGTGCTTCTATACATCTAATGGTGCTTTTATTTGCAAGGACTATAAACTTTATGCCAATAGGCCTTTTGTTGTATGGTTGGAATTTATTTTGTTGTGATACAACATTTATGATGCTGCTAAAGGCTGCAGTAATTATGACGCTATTTTTGTATAGTGTCGGTTTATCTTAGTAATGTATTCGGCCGAAAGCTTCGTAGGAGCCCAACATTCCAACATTCGTCAGACCCATTCCAATTGGGCTAAAAATGATTATGGGCCGAAATTTGCATGTAGCCCACTAAAAATATCTGGGCCTAAATCAGCATAAGCTTTCATATTTTTCTAGTAGGCTTGTGCCCATAGTGGGCCTTTAACATGCCTAAACATAATTTGGGCCCTCAGTAACAATAGGCCATTTACAGGTGTAAATATCTCGAGCCCATAAAAAATATGGGCCTTTAATAGGCCGAAAGTGAGATTGGGCCCTGATTGTGCCAAATAACCAACTGGTCTTAGCAGGTCGAAATGGTGGCCCATTTACAATGCGGATCTTTCACATGCCAAAATTCGAATGGGCCGTAAATGCGCCGACCTAATACACGGGC
Source organism: Aegilops speltoides (assembly GCA_021437245.1). Lineage (NCBI taxonomy): Eukaryota > Viridiplantae > Streptophyta > Magnoliopsida > Poales > Poaceae > Aegilops > Aegilops speltoides. The sequence continues at coordinate 369,701,825 of CM038143.1, forward strand.
CTTTAACAGGCTGGAAGTTCGGTCGGGCTAGATTAGCGTCATTTTTATATGGGCCGTTAATGGGCCCGATGTGACATTGGGCCACATATGGCCCATGGATTTCGTCCGACGTTAACAGGCCGAAAATCACAACAGGCCGAAAGTGGCCCAAATCTATAGTGGGCCTCTAACAGGCCGAATGTCAGACATGGCCGAATATGACCCAAATCCTTCACGGTCATTTATGGGAAGAAAGTTTCAATGGCCTGTAAATGGGCCCAAAGGAAGCAGGACCTTTAACAGGTCCGAAATACATCGGGTCGTAATTCGGCCCAAATACTTAGCAGACTGCTAACGGGCCAAAAGTGACCGTGGGCCGTGATGATGACAAGTTTAGGAAAGGCCGTTGACGGGCCGATTTGACACTAGCCGCACGGGCCTTAACTGAGAATGTTAGGCCTTTAGCTGGGACGGCCCATTATGGTCTGCAAAATTTTGTGGGCCTTTAGCTGGGCTGGCCCATTGTGGTCCACTAAATCTTGTGGGCCTTTAGCTGGGCCGACCCATTATGGTGTGCAAAGTCTTGTGGGCCTTTAGCTGGGCCGGCCCATTATGGTCCGCTAAATCTTGTGGGCCTTTAGTTGGGCTGGCCTATTTAAACTTTATGGGCCACTTTTGGGCCCGGCCACGTGTCAACATATCATAGGCCCATCTCGACCGTTGGATGAGTGACACCTGTGCCAACGCGGAGCTGACGCGTGGTCCCGTCGGCCAATGGGAATTTTACATGTCGAAAATTGGCATTGGTCATGGCTGTTAGCGGGTTATCGGATCCAAAACCGGACCTGATAGCTTAACGGCGCTTAACAGCGTCCCATTACGGTGGATGCCATGTGTCGGTCACCCTTGACGAAAGCACTTCTATGACGCGCGATTTATCGTCATGGAAGTGGACACTTCCGTGATGATAATTTTGGTAATGTCATGGAACACTTCTACTAAAGCACAGGTATGACTATCTTGATTCTGTTATAAAATCGTCATGGATGCACATGCATGACAAAAAACACGACATACTATGACAAACACGTATCATCACGGAAGTGTTTATTTTATAGTGAACCCCCGTTGTCGCCGCCCGCTGCCGCCGTCGCCGCCTCCTTCCTCGTTGTTAATCCGCCTCCCTCCTCCCCTCCTTCCCCCCTCCTACTCTCTTCTCCTCCCTCCGGCGGCCGTCCTCTCTCCCTCCTCCTCCTTCCCCCTCCTTCTCCTCCTCCCTCCTCCTCCTCGTCCCCCCGGCAGCCCTCCTCTCTCCATCCTCCGAATCCTCCTCCTCCTCCCTCCTTTCTCCCTCCTCCTCCCCTCCTCTCTCCCTCCTACTCCCTATATGCTATATGAGATTTTTTAGTAAAATAATTTAGTAATAGTTAGTAATAGAATTTTTAGGTACAGAAATGTATTAGAATGCTATATGAGATTTTTTTAGTAAATGTACGTTTTTTGAATAGAATTGAAAAAATAAGTAAATGTAGGTCTTTTGAACAAAATAGGATTTTTTTAGTAAATTTTCTTCTTTTGAATAGAATAGAAAATTAGTAAATGTAGAATAGAACAGAAAATTAGAAAATTTTCAGTAAATGTATGTCTTTTGAATACAATAGGGTTTTTTATTCGTTTAATGTTGGTATCAAATAAAATATGAAAATTCCCATGTCGATGATTAGAAATAGGGTTTATGAGAATATATAGATAGATGGATGGATGGACATATCTTAGGGCTAGAACTAGGGTATTTTTAGTAAATGTATAGGTCTTTTCAGTTTTTAGGGTTAGAACAAGGTATTTTTAGTAAATGTTAGGGCTAGAACTAGGATGTTTTAGACATAGGATTTCACTAAGTCCTAAGATGAGGATAATAATGTTTTTGTTTATATTTTTTTGGCAGAAATCATTGAGCCTCTACATCATCCCCGTCGTCATCCCCGTCACCGACCACCTCCGACCTCGAGGTGAGACCAGCAAAATCCCCATATTGATGATGATGTAGATGTTTTGATAGTTGTAGTAGAGTAGTAGCTACATGAGTAGTTGTGACAATTTTCATGGAATAGAAAATTTTCAATGTAGGTCTTTCAAATAGGATGGAGATTTAGACATGTGATATGTAGTGTTTTGTAGTACTAGTGCTTGCCCAAGTGGCCTATGTTTGCAGGGAACACCTCACAGTGGCCTATGTTTTGCCGGAGTGTTGATTCATTTCTGTTTCGGCAAATTTCAGGTGCTCGATATGTCCTATTTTAGCAAAGGTCATGCCGGATTTTTTTCGTGAATTTTAGTATGACTTGTGCTAGAATATGTAGGAAATATCGAGTGCCCCGAATTTGTTAGAAAGAGAATTAAACGACATTTTGAGTTGACTTTAAGTCTGTCGGGGCTCCATACATGACAGTCAAAAAATCAGTGAGGGAGAGTCTCCACCATAAATAAGAGAAGAAGAATGTCGACTGTTGTCGTGGGGGTTGCTTCTCCTTTTTCTCCTTGTGATAGACCTTTGTTATGCAATAGGGGAAGGAGGAGTAGCGACCATCATCGATGGTTGAAAAAATCAGTGAGGGAGTGTCCACCATATATGAGAGAGGAAGGAGAATCCCGACTGTTGTCGTGAGGGAAGCTTCTTCTTCATTCGAAGGTGCTAGACATTTTGGTGCAATGCACTTTCAAATGAAAGTAGGAGCTTCCATCACCGACGGTTGAATATATCAAAGAGGGGTGCTCGCCATATACACCACGTCAGCTGAGAGTTTTCAAGAAAAGACTCGACAGACCGATAGTCAACCCGTGATGCATAATAATGATCTAATTTAGTTTTTATAGTACATATATTTAATTTTAGAAGTTTAACCTTTGAATTATGAACATAGGAAATATCGTTCGGTGATGATTGGCTCCCGAAGTGTGACTGGTGCGGCGATGACAGGGGTCTATGCGACAGGCCTCACCTGGTAGAAGGTCGGCGCTACAGTGTTAAGCTCCAGGAGACCTTTGATATTGAAATGGTACGCAACAATGACAAGTGTTTTTTTGGTAATTAATCACGACTTCTGCTTCTTCAACGTGTAATTTTTGTCTTTTACCATTCGACTATCTTATCCCATGCCATGCAAGACGCTATGTCTTGGAGAGGCTGGATTTTGAAGATCATGAAAGTATGGAAACAAAGATAATTGACCTAAGGACCCATCATGGATATGATTTTGCTGTAATCTATACAATTCTGAGAGCGTATCTCATTTTGGTTGCCCGAATAGAAACACTTTGCAAGACGTATGATTTTCATGAGGGTATGCTTATCACCTTGGATCTTGATGATCCTGACATCGACGAAGAGAATATGGACATTTGGGTCCTTGTTGATACGCTTCCAATTCTACCGCTATGTGAGTTTTTCAAACATATTTATTAAGTAATTTATATTATTTATTTCAAAATAATTGACAACTTATTTCCATTGACAACATATTTTCATTCTTCAAAAAATGTAAGGAAGATGGTAGACAGAACCTACTACACCGATGGCGCAGAATTAACTTATAAGGAGAAAGATCATCTTATCTCATTTATTATTGATGTTGAGAATTACAATATCAATTATCAAACTCCTGCACATTATGGTCAATACGTGCCACTAGTGCACGTCCTGACCTACGGTAACATCCATGGAGATGACATGGTAAGATTTTTTACTATTACGACATTCGTGCATCTTTTGCATATATTCTTCTAAAGCTAAACTACATTGCTAATTACGATGTTATTATTATGTTTTTCAACAGAAAATCCTGAAGGATTGTGTGCCTGATATGATGTTTCTGAAAGGCCGGCTTGATGTTATTAGCTTACGGCCATAACTGCCTAGGCTTCACAACTGTTCATACCGGATTTCTAAAACCGATCAAGACATGACAATCAAAGAATAGAAAAATGTATGAACAATCATAGGGAGCTACTTGGAAGCAACATCGTGCGAAGCGCAAGAACTGGAGACAAGATAGTCTCCATTCTCCATAGTGGAGAGTCAGAGCCTATCTTGTTTTATGCTATTGTACCTTAGAGAGGGTAGTAGGTCCTATGTGAGAGGAGTAAGTCGTAGGTACAATGTGTTATCATGTGCTACAATGTGTTAGAGTTGATGATGATGAGGAAGAGTTGTGATTATGACTAGTGACCAAGTTGTTATATGATGTCTCATGGACGAAAATGATGACCAAGTTATTATGATGATGCATGATGCTAAGTTGTTATATGGGCATGATGAGTTATTATATATGTATCAGTGGGTGAAATGAACACAGATTAGATTCAAGTGCACGCAACATGTGGTGCACATCGAAAGTACTAGTAATCCAAACTAGATCAAATATGGATTAGTAATACTTTCAACATGCACCACATGTTGCCTCCACTTGAATCTAATCCACGTTCATTTCACCCACTGTTATATATAATAACTAATCATGGTCATAAAATCATATGATGAAAGTATTGTATATAAAACCTATACAAATACAGCGACAATAAGCTGCATTTTCAAAAATACAGGAAAATTTAGCAGTAGCGCTTTTCAAAAGAAACACTATGCTACTTACTATTATCAGGAGCGTTTTTCCATACCAAGCGCTACTGCTAACTAGGTATAGCAGTAGCGCTGGAAACTAGCGCTACTGCTACCAGTTAGCTGTAGCGCCTTACCGTAGCGCTTGTACAAGTACTACTGATAGCTATAAAACAAGCGCTACTACTAGGGTTATCCCTAGTAGTGTTAACACATATCACACATATGCGTATATACTCTTCACGAAGAAGAAGTCAGATTTAATCGTCTAAGATCGCCGAAACAAAAAATGTGCAACATGAAAGTCGTGTGAAACTGTAAGATGATGCTACTTATCAAAGGAAAATTCAGACGGTTAACCGTGCGCGACGAGTTTGAGAAAATTCATCCAAAATAGCTCCAAACATGAACACGGAATTAAACATTTACTATCGACGAAACTACGAACTAATCACAAAAATGGAACTATAACGTCCATGTGCAATTTTTTTCATCTAGAGCTTATCTCAAATTGATGCAATGTTGCGTGGATTAGAAGGGACCTAAGAAAGGAGATTAGAGAGGGAGCTTACTCGAGGTGGAATAAGAAACAGCGTATAGGTGTGAAGCCACTATGTGCGCTTGAGGGTGGCTCGCCTCAGCCTGACCCGGTAGAAACGGCCGATTTGAGCGTTCCTCCATATGTAGGCTGAGAGGTGCTTTGAGTTTCATGCGGGCCAACTTTTCAATACGACCCAGGTAACCAAATAGGCCGAAAACGGCAAATCCTATTTGGTGCTCTGAGCTTTATTCTTTGTGTATTTTGCATCTGGTAGCTGCGAGGCTCTCAAACTTGGCCGGCCCATATTCAATACGACCCAGGTAACCAAATAGGCCGAAAACGGCAAATCCTATTTGGTGCTACAGGCGCCCGTTGCTGTGTATTTTGCAAACAGGCGCCTGCAGTGCCTCAAACTTGGCCGGCCCATATTGTTTTCTGCAAACTCACAAAAAAGTGCTGCCATCGGCTTTTGAACCCGCGACCTTGTGTTCGAAGTGAAGGGCGCTAGCCATTCAGCCATCCCAGCCAGTTGTGCAAACATTCATTTTGCTGTTTTTATTCCTTTTTGCAATCGTGGTTTTTCTTCTGGAAGTTTTCAATCAGTTTTTCATTTTTTCCCTTGGTTTTTCTTCAAATCGATGAACCTTTTTCCAATATCCATGAACTATTTTGTAAATTCGATGAACTTTTTCCAAATTCAATGAAATATTTTCAAAAATTTGATGAACCTTTTCAAAATGAATGAACTATTTTTCAAATTGATCAACTTTTTTAGATTTTGATGAACTTCTTTCAAAAATTGTGAATTTTTCTTAAAATCAATGAGCTTTTTTCAAAAAAATTGTGAACTTTTCCTAAAAAATCGATGAACTTTTTTCAAACCGATGAACTTTTCAAGTGATTTTAAAGATTAAATTAACGTTTTATTAAAAGCAATAACTAGGACTATTTTCTCTTAAGGGACACTAAGACGAGGTTGGTCTAGTGGTTGCGTCGTTAATATCGGGTTGCATCGTTAACTAGGACTATTTTTTTGTTGTTTTTTCACGTTTTCCTTTTGTCAGCAGGTAATTCGCCAGATTGAAAACCGGCCCAATCAAGAAACGTGCAGGCGCCACGTTGTGTAACCGGCGCCTTCACGCTGACTAGGGGCTCCCGCCGAAAACATCCCGCGCGATCTGGTTGGGCCTAATGCAGCCTACCAAGCGTCCTTAGCGGTTCTAGTTTGGGCCATTATGATACATATGGGCGGTGTTGGTACAAATTGATCAAGTATGAAGGTATCTCTTGACGCTTGTAGGTAACATGCCCCCTTGGATTTGGATTGTATTGAATGCAAGGGCATCTGGATCCGGGGGAAAGAAAATGTAGTACTCCCTCCGGTCCTTTTTACTTTGCATATTAGGTTTGTCTGAAGCCAAACTCTTCAAAGTTTCATCAAGTTTATACAAAAAATTATTAACATTCACGTAACAACACAAATATCATTAGATTCATTTTGGAATATATTTTTATATTATATTTATTCGGTATTATAGATATTAATATTTTTTATTTAAATTTGGTCAACCTTAGCAAAGTTGGACTTGAGACAAATCTAATAAGTGAAGTAAAAAGGCCGGAGAGAGTACGACTCACACCCAAGGTTGGTTGTGTGCTGTGCTTGGAGAAAAGAGCATTGCTTGGAAGGCTGGATGTTTTACGTGCACGACACAAGAAGAGAATAGTTTCCCTAGCTCGGATCCGTACTTTTTGAGGGGATAGTTCGGTCCCGTACTCGGCCTCGGGTCATGTGAAGCTGCACCAAAAACTAGCTGGGCCACACACCTAGAGAGGCGTTTGGTGGACCGCATGCTTTTCGCTTTTCCCGAAAGTCTGGGCAAACCCTAAACGGCGCCCGTAGCGCCCGTTATAGCGTTAATGGTACAGGGCGCACACCCCTCCTCCGCGATGGGCCAGCCCATGTTTTACTTCTTTTGTTTTGTAAAATGATGCAAAAAAGAAACGTGCTGAGAAGGATTCGATCCTACGACGCGGGGTTACAGCGCAGCACTAGATTGCCACCCGCGCTGTGATTACGTAGAGCTTCTTCCCTCTTTTATTCTTCTGTTATTCCTTTTCCGTTTCTTTTTTTTTCTTTTCTTTTCATTTCTTCCTTTTTCTTTTTAGTACTCATTTTCTTTTTTAGTCTTCTTTCTTCTTTTTCTTTTCCTAATTCGATATAAAAAGTTCACCGGATTTATGAACGTTTTTTCAAATTCGATGAACTTTTTCCAAAATTGGTGAACTTTTTTTCAAATTCGATGAACTTTTTTCCAATTCGATGACATTTTATAAAAACCGGTGAACTATTTTCAAATTCGATGAACTTTTTTTCAAATTTAGGCGAACTCTCTTTTGAAGTCGATGAACTTTTTCCAAATTCAATGAACTTCTTTTCAAATTTGGGGAACTCTTTTTTGAAGTCGATGAACTTTTTCCAAATTCAATGAACTTCTTTTCAAGTTCGATAAACTTTTTCTCAGGTTTGTGAACCTTTTTCAAAACTACTGAACTTTTTTTGAAGTCAGTGAACTTTTTTAAATTCGATGAATATTTTTGAATTGGATGAACTATTTTCAATATCCAAAATATGTTCACATTTTTCGAAATTCGTTTGACTTTTCAGAAAATGTTTTTCGAAATTCCAAATTTTGTTCATGTTTCAAAAATAGTTCTGAATTCCAAATTTTTTGTTAACCGTATTGAAGAAATATGTTCACCATATATTGAAAAAAAATTCAGTGTGTATAAAACAAATGTTCATCGTGTATAGAAATTTTGTTCAGCATGCATTCAAAAGGAGTTCATCGTATTTAAAAAAAGTTCTACGTGTATTTGAATATTTGTTCACCATACATTGAAAAAATGTTCAGTGTGTATAAGAATTGTTCATCGTGTAGAGAAATTTTGTTCAGCATGCATTCAAAAGGAGTTCATCGTATTTAAAAAAAGTTCTACGTGTATTTGAATATTGTTCACCATACATTGAAAAAATGTTCAGTGTGTATAAAAAATGTTCATCATGTAGAGAAATTTTGTTCAGCATGCATTCAAAAGGAGTTCATCGTATTTAAAAAAAGTTCTACGTGTATTTGAATATTGTTCACCATACATTGAAAAAATGTTCAGTGTGTATAAGAATTGTTCATCGTGTAGAGAAATTTTGTTCAGCATGCATTCAAAAGGAGTTCATCGTATTTAAAAAAAGTTCTACGTGTATTTGAATATTGTTCGCCATACATTGAAAAAATGTTCAGTGTCTATAAAAAATGTTCATCATGTAGAGAAATTTTGTTCAGCATGCGTTCCAAAGGAGTTCACCGTATTTAAAAAAAGTTCTACGTGTATTTGAATATTGTTCACCATACATTGAAAAAATGTTCAGTTTGTATAAAAATTGTTCATCGTGTAAGAAAATGTTCAATGTGTATTCAGAACTATTTTTGAATATGCGGATTTTTTTGCATGCTCAAGAACTCCATCCGTAATATTTGAACATATTTTCAATAATTGAAATGTATAAATGCCACAGTGTATTGTGCAATAAATAGCACGTCTATTTTCAGTTAATTTAAACTTTCGCGATGTGAATATCTGCTAGCAGTTAGCTAGTGCAGTGGCTAGCCTCACCGTTTTTAAGTTGGTTGGGCGCGAGGTCGAATCCCGGTGGGGAGGTATTTTTGGCTGTCATTTTTCGCGTTGCTTTTGTTGCGTGCTCGTGGGCCGGCCCATCCAACCGCTGCTGCGGGCGCCAGATCCCTTGCGCGGCGCTGAAGGCGCCTATAGGAGGTCCCGAAAGTCTGATGCACATAGTCTGTTTGAGAGTATACATGCTCTGGGTCATGTTACGTGTATTTTTTCTTACCAAACTGAGCATTCTTGATAGGCATGACAAAGGGGTGCTCTAAGTTTGGTACGGGCCAGTTTTCTGTTCAAGCTAGGTAGCCAAACAACTCAGACTTAGCCCGCGAGAGTCTGGTTGAGCTTCATGCAGTCTACCAAATGCCTCCCTATTGCCGCATCGTGCACAAGGCAAATCTCTGTGCAAAAGTTGGCGTGTGCAAAGCGAGGCGTGGCGCTGGGTGCCTGATCCTCACGGGAAACAAGGCTAAGTTATTGAGAACTCGCTTGGGCCCGAAGGCCGGTACAGGAGTACCCATCCTCCTCCGTGTCGGGTATTGTTGCAACAGGATGGGTGCATGGTCTCCCACGTGAACTTCAAGTGGGCGGGCCATCTGCTTACAAACACCACGGGAAAAAAGTCGATCACCATATGTGAGCCTCCCAACGAGCAAGTGAGCACATGATTTTTTAATTTTAGCTGGTTTTATTTTGATAAAAAAATTTATGAATTTTTAAAATATATAAAAATCGAAAGAAATTCATGAATTTGAAAAAAATCCACTTCAAAAAGCTTCGCAAATTATAAATAATGTTCATGAATTTTAAGAAGGTTCAGGAATACAAAAATGTTCTCAACTTTTTAAAAAATAACCATGAATCAAAAACATGTTCATGAATTTGGACAAATGTTCAAATTTCAAAAAATAGTTCGCAAAATTCAAAATGCTTCAAAAATTTATATTTTTTTAATTTTAAAAATCATTCACACATACCAAAAATCTTCATGTATTTCGAAAGGTTCACAAATTCCAAAAATATGCATAAATCTAAGAAAATAATTTTTTTTGCAAATTTGAAAAATATTCACAATTCAAAAAGGTATTCACAAAAAATTATAGTTATTCATGAATTCAAAAACGCTCGTAAATTTTAAAAAATGCTTGCAAATTCATGAAAATTATTCATGAATTGAAATTTTTATAAATTCAAATAAAAATAAAAATTCAAATAATGTTCATGAAATAAAAAATGCAAATTGAAAAATAAAAAGGAAAAAAAGAAAAAGAAAATAGACAAGAGGAAATAAAGAATAGGCAATAAAAAATGAAAATATGAAAACCTGTTAGATAAAAAAACTATGGGAAATGAGAAAACTAAAAAAAACTAGGGACAATTACATTTGAGACCCTAGTTGTGTCACACCCGTGTGTTTTGCCCCTAAATTCAAAAAAACCCTCATTTCTGTCCAAGCTCGTTTACTCCTCTTATGCTTTTGCCCTTTGACCGTTTGATCGCAACTTTGAAAACTTCATAACCAATTCATACTAACTCAGAAAAATACAAATAAGATATCAAAATGATCGGAAAAACATCACCTATATATGCATGTCATTTGCATTCATGACAAAAGTGCTGAAAAGTCCCTATCTCAGTTTGATCTCATATGATGTCTTTTGTCAGGAATGCACTTATTGTCATGAATGCACTTTTTGTCATGAATGCAAATGACATGCACATACAAGTGATGTTTTTTCGAACATTTTGATATCTTATATGCATTTTTCCGAGTTAGTATGAATTCGTTATGAAGTTTTCAAAGTTACGGTCAAACGTTCAAAGGGCAAAAACATAAGAAGAGCAAACGAGCTCGGGCAAAAACGAGGGTTTTTTGAATTTAGGGGCAAAACACACGGATGTGACACAACTAGGGCCTCAAATATAATTGTCCCAAAAAACATCATATGGAAGGTTCCCAAAACTTGGCGTGCCCGTCATTTGCATTGGGGATGCGGTTGGCCGGCCAAGAAGCAAATGAGCAACCGTCGTCGTTGTTTGTCATTACTAAATATAAGGTAAATACAAACGCAATACAAATATAATCAATTGCAGAGAAGTAACGAGAATCATTCTTCAAGTTGTACACATTTGTTGGGTGCAATGGATCATTTAGGTGGCTGGTTAGGTTGCTGTGAGGAGGTTGGTTCTTGGTTCGTCTAGTTTGGTGTTGCTTTGCTCATCATGCGGTCATGTGGTGGTCCTTAAACACTGGTACGCCTTGGTGTTATACAAATGGTTTTAAACCCCTTTCTGCGACGGCACTTGGAACCGTCGCCAAGTGAGTGTGGACGTTAGGGGTCCTTCCCACACGAACTAGAAACCATCGGCGATATGGAGCCATGATCAGAGGCCATGCAAAACGTAATCGTGTGTGATGCAACACACACTAAATTCTTTCGCACATGTAGGACCGGTGATTAAACATTTCTAATGACGCAATGAAACCAAATGATGTGTCATAATGAACCGTTTGGGAAACAGTATGTAAGGCACATGGGCTAACATATGAACTGTGTGCGATATGTGCCCTATCACACACGAGTTTTTCTGCGGAACCCGTCTGCCATGCAAGACTACATCGCACACTTTCTCCCAACATTTACCGTCTGTGATAATGTTCTATCACAAACGGTTGAGGAGCCCCTTCACACACATACAAGTGTTTCAGACCGTTTGTGATTTGTTGTGTATCACCGACTGTTGCGACTAGCGCGACGTGTGCTTTTTGATAATGTCCTGAAAAAATTATGACTGGAATTGTATTTTACATTGGGCACGGTTTACTCCGAGTCCTCGTGTGCGATAACTTGATATCACAAACGGTTCTGGAGAGCCTATGCCCACGTAGTAGTGTTGCAAATCGTTTCGATCTGTTGTATATCACCGATAGTTCCGCTACGATTGACGTATGCTTTCCGATGTGGATCGCACACATTCATTTAGTTGAACCGTGTGCGGAGGAATTGCCAGGTTAAAACAAAGATGTCCCATTTTGAATCGGCATGCAAAAAGCAAATTCGCCACAATATTCAATTGAACAATAAACAAAAATATCTCATTTTGAATCAGTGCGCATAAAGCAAATTGGACACAATATTCAATTGAACAAATAAACAAAAATATCCCATTTTGACCGGCCTGCAAAAAGCAAATTCGCCACAATATTCAATTGAACAAATAGTGTCCACAGGAAGAACATTCATCAGATTTCGCAACAATTGCAATTGAACATATGGTAGCTAAATTCCAATGATTTGTGCACACATATATGCATTACATAATTAATCATAGTGTATAAAATACGAAGACCTCATCAGATGGAAAACAATGGATCCATGCGTATATGTTTAGCGGCTAACTCTTACTCAATGTTTCAGGAGAAGGCATGCTGAAATCTTTATTATCACCAGTGGGATTGATGTAGTGATTCAGGGAGAAGTCGCTGATAAATTTCCGAACCATCAACAATTCACCAGCCGGGAGCGGTTCAGGGGTCCTCGTGAAGGAAATATGCCCTAGAGGCAATAATAAAGTTATTATTTATTTCCTTATTTCATGATAAATGTTTATTATTCATGCTAGAATTGTATTAACCGGAAACATAATACATGTGTGAATACATAGACAAACATAGTGTCACTAGTATGCCTCTACTTGACTAGCTCGTTTATCAGAGATGGTTATGTTTCCTAGCCATGGACAAAAGAGTTGTCATTTGATTAACGGGATCACATCATTAGGAGAATGATGTGATTGACTTGACCCATTCCGTTAGCTTAGCACTTGATCGTTTAGTATGTTGCTATTGCTTTCTTCATGACTTATACATGTTCCTGTAACTATGAGATTATGCAACTCCGTTTGGGAGGAACACTTTGGGTACTACCAAACGTCACAACGTAATCGGGTGATTATAAAGGAGTACTACAGGTGTCTCCGAAGGTACATGTTGAGTTGGCGTATTTCGAGATTAGGTTTTGTCACTCCGATTGTCGGAGAGGTATCTCTGGGCCCTCTCGGTAATGCACATCATTATAAGCCTTGCAAGCAATGTGACCAATGAGTTGGTTACGGGATGATGCATTACAGAACGAGTAAAGAGACTTGCCGGTAACGAGATTGAACTAGGTATTGGATACCGACGATCGAATCTCGGGCAAGTAACATACCGATGACAAAGGGAACAACGTATGTTGTTATGCGGTTTGACCGATAAAGATCTTCGTAGAATATGTAGGAACCAATATGGGCATCCAGGTCCCGCTATTGGTTATTGACCGAGAATAGTTCTAGGTCATGTCTACATAGTTCTCGAACCCGTAGGGTCCGCACGCTTAACGTTACGATGACATTTATATTATGAGTTTATGAGTTTTTATGTACCGAAGGAGTTTGAAGTCCCGGATGAGATCGGGGACATTACGAGGAGTCTCGAAATGGTCGAGACGTAAAGATCGATATATTGGATGACTATATTCGGAGTTCGGAAAGGTTCCGAGTGATTCGGGTATTTTTCGGGAGTACCGGGGAGTTACGGGAATACGGGGAAGAGTATTGGGCCTTAATGGGCTTTAGTGGGAAGAGGAGAAAAAGGCCAAGGGGCTGCTGCGCCCCCCTCCCCTCTAGTCCGAATTGGACTAGGGAAAAGGGGGTCGGCCACCTTTCCTTCTCCTCCACTTCCTTCTCCCTTCCTCCCCTCTTGGTGGACTCCTACTAGGACTTGGAGTCCTAGTAGGACACCACATCATGGCACGCCCTACTCCTAGGGCCGGCCTCCTCCTCCCTTGCTCCTTTATATACGGGGGCAAGGGGGCACCCCATGACACACAAGTTGATCTACGGATCGTTCCTTAGCCGTGTGCGGTGCCCCCTTCCACCATATTCCACCTCGGTCATATCGTCGCGGAGTTTAGGCGAAGCCCTGCGCCGTAGAATATCATCATCGTCCCACGCCGTCGTCTTGTGGAACTCATCTCGGAGCTCGGTGGATCGGAGACCGGAGATCGTCATCGAGCTGAGCGTGTCTTTGAACTCGGAGGCTCCGTGCGTTCGGTGCTTGGATCGGTCGGATCGTGAAGGCGTCTGACTACATCAAGCTGTATTGTGATAACGCTTCGCTTCACGGTCTCACGAAGATGCGTGGACATACACTCTCCCTCTCGTTGCTATGCCATCACCATGATCTTGCGTGTGCGTAGGAAATTTTTGAAATTACTCGTTCCCCAACAATGGCATCAAAGCCTAGGTTTTATGCGTTGATGTTATATGCAGAGTGGAACACAAGTAAGTTGTGGACGATATAAGTCATCTTGCCTACCAAAGATGTCATACTTTGGTTCAGAGGTATTGTGAGATGAAGCGGCCCGGACCGACATTACGCGTACGCTTACGCGAGACTGGTTTCACCGTTACGAGCACTCGTGCTTAAAGGTGGCTGGCGGGTGTCTGTCTCTCTCACTTTAGTTGAACCGAGTGTGGCTACGCCCGGTCCTTTTGAAGGTTAAAACGGAGTCTATTTGATGAACTATCGTTGTGGTTTTTGATGCGTAGGTAAGAACGGTTCTTGCTAAGCCCGTAGCAGCCACGTAAAACTTGCAACAACAAAGTAGAGGACGTCTAACTTGTTTTTGCAGGGCATGTTGTGATGTGATATGGTCAAGACGTGATGCTATATTTTATTGTATGAGATGATCATGTTTTGTAACCGGTTATCGGCAATGGCGAGAGCCATATGGTTGTCGCTTTATTGTATGAAATGCAAGCATACATAATTGCTTTACTTTATCACTAAGCGGTAGCAATAGTCGTAGAAGCAATAGATGGCGTAACGACAACGATGCTACGATGGAGATCAAGGTGTCGCGCGGTGGCGATGGTGATCACGACGAGCTTGGAGATGGAGATCACAAGCACAAGATGATGATGGCTATATCATATCACTTATATTGATTGCATGTGATGTTTATCCTTAATGCATCTTATCTTGCTTTGATTGGCGGTAGCATTTTAAGATGATCTCTCACTAAAATTATCAAGAAGTGTTCTCCACGAGTATGCACCGTTGCCAAAGTTTGTCGTGCCTGGACACCACGTGATGATCGGGTGTGATAAGCTCTCGTCCATCTACAACGGGTGCAAGCCAGTTTTGCACACGCAGAATACTCGAGTTAAATTTGTGAGCCTAGCATATGCGAGATATGGCCTCGGAACACGGAGACCGAAGGTCGGCGTGAATCATATAGTAGATATGATCAACATAGTGATGTTCACCATTGAAAACTACTCCATCTCACGTGATGATCGGTTATGGTTTAGTTGATTTGGATCACGTGATCACTTAGATGACTAGAGAGATGTCTGTCTAAGTGGGAGTTCTTAAGTAATATGATTAATTGAACTTAAATTTATCATGAACTTAGTCCTGGTAGTATTTTGCAAATTATATTGTAAGATCAATAGCTTGCGTTGTTTATTTTGATATGTTCCTAGAGAAACTGTGTTGAAAGATGTTAGTAGCAATGATGCGGATTGGATCCGTGATCTGAGGTTTATCCTCATTGCTGCGCAGAACAATTATGTCCTTGATGCACCGCTAGATGACAGACGTTATGAACGTTTGGCTAGCTCAATATGATGACTACTTGATAGTTTAGTGCACCATGCTTAACGACTTAGAATCGGGACTTCAAGGATGTTTTGAACGTCATGGACTATATGAGATGTTCCAGAAATTGAAGTTGATATTTCAAGCAAATACCCGAGTTGAGAGATATGAAGTCTCCAACAAGTTCTATAGCTAAAAGATGGAGGAGAATCGCTCAACTAGTGAGCATGTGCTCGATTATGCAGGTACTTCAATCGCTTCAATCAAGTGGGAGTTAATCTTCGGATAAGATAGTGATTGATGAAATTCTCTAGTCACCATCACCAAGTTAGTAGAACTTCGTGATGAACTATAGTATGCAAGGGATGACGAAAACGATTCCCGAGCTCTTCGTGATGTTGAAATCGACGAAGGTAGAAATCAAGAAAGAGCATCAAGTGTTGATGATTGACAAGACCACTAGTTTCAAGAAAAAGGGCAAAGGGAAAGAAAGGGAACTTCAAGTGGAAAGACAAGCAAGTTGTCACTCCTGCGAAGAAGCCCAAAGCTAGACCACAGCCTGAAACTAAGTGCTTACACTGCAAAGGAAATAGTCACTGGAAGCGGAAATGCCCTGAATATTTGGTAGATAAGAAGGATGGCAAAGTGAACAAGGGTATATGTGATATACATGTTATTGATGTGTACCTAACTAGAGCTCGTAGTAGCACCTAAGTATTTGATACTTGTTCGGTTGCTAATATTAGTAACTCGAAACAGGAGTTACAGAATAAACAGAGACTAGTTGAGGGTGAAGTGACGATGAGTGTTAGAAGTAGTTCCAAGATTGATATGATCATCATCGCACACTCCTATACTTTAGGGATTAGTGTTAAACCTAAATAAATGTTATTTGGCGTTTGCGTTGAGCATGAATATGATTTGATCATGTTTATTGTGATATGGTTATTCATTTGAAGTCAAAGAATAATTGTTATTCTGTTTACATGAATAAGACCTTCAAATGGTCATACACCCAATGAAAATAGTTTGTTGGATCTCGATCGTAGTGATACACATATTCATAATGTTGATGCCAAAAGATGCAAAGTTAGTAATGATAGTGCAACTTATTTGTCGCACTGCCGTTTGGGTCATATCGGTGTAAAGCGCATGAAGAAACTCCATGAATATGGTTTCAGAATCACTTGGTTATGAATCATTTGATGCTTGCGAACCGTGCCTTTTTGGCAAGATGACTAAAACTCCGTTCTCCGGAACAATGGAACAAGCTACTGACTTATTGGAAATAATACATACCGATGTATGCGATCCAATGAGTGTTGATGCTAAATGGCAAGTATCGTTATTTTCGACCTTCACAAGATGATTTGAGCGGATATGGGTATATCTACTTGATGAAACATAAGTCTGAAATAGTTGAAAGGTTCAAAGAATTTCAGAGTGAAGTGGAAAAATCATCGTAACAAGAAAATAAAGTTTCTGCGATCGATCGCGAGACGAATATTTGAGTTCTGGGTTTGGTCTTCAATTAAAACAATGTGGAATAGTTTCACAGCTCACGCCACAGGAACACCACAACGTTATGGTGTGTCCGAATGTCGTAACCGCACTTTATTGGATATGGTGCGATCTATGATGTCTCTTACTAATTTACCACTATTGTTTTGGGGTTATGCATTAGAGACAACTGCATTCACGTTAAAAGGGCACCATCTAAATCCGTTGAGATGACACCATATGAACTGTGGTTTAGCAAGAAACCCAAGTTGTCGTTTCTTAAAGTTTGGAGTTGCGATGCTTATATGAAAAAGTTTTTCAACTTGATAAGCTCGAACCCAAATCGGAGAAGTGCGTCTTCATAGAATACCCAAAGGAAACTGTTGGGTAATCCTTCTATCATAGATCCGAAGGCAAAACATTCGTTGCTAAAAATGGATCCTTTCTAGAGAAGGAGTTTTCTCTCGAAAGAAGTGAGTGGGAGGAAAGTAGAGCTTGATAAGGTAATTTGTACCTTCTCCCGAATTGGAAAGTAGTTCATCACGTAAATCGGTTCGATGATACCTACACCAATTAGTGAGGAAGCTAATGATGATGATCATGAAACTTCAAATCAAGTTACTCTGAGAACCTCGTAGGTTTTTGAGTGCGGTCCGCACGAGTGATGCGGTAACCTGCTTACGAAAATCATGTTACTAGACCATGATAAACCTACGAACTATGAGGAAGCGATGATGAGCCCAGATTCCGCAAAATGGTTTGAGGCCATGAAATCTGAGATGGGATCTATGTATGAGAACAAAGTGTGGACTTTGGTGGACTTGCCCGATGATCGGCAAGCCATAGAAAATAAATGGATTTTCGAGAGGAAGACGGACGTTGATAGTAGTGTTACTATCTACAAAGCTCGACTTGTCAGAAAAAGGTTTTGACAAGTTCAAGGTATTGACTACAATGAGATTTTCTCAAACTGTAGCGATGCTTAAGTCTGTCCGAATCATGTTAGCAATTGCCACATTTTATGAAATTTGGCAAATGGATGTCAAAACTACATTCCTTAATGGATTTATTAAAGAAGAGTTGTATATGATACAACCAGAAGGTTTTGTCAATCCTAAAGGTGCTAACAAAGTGTACATGCTCCAGCGATCCGTCTATGGACTGGAGCAGGCATCTCAGAGTTGGAATATACGCTTTGATAAGTTGATCAAAGCATATAGTACTATACAGACTTGCGGTGAAGCCTGTATTTACAAGAAAGTGAGTGGGAGCTCTGTAGCATTTCTGATACTATATGTAGATGACATATTGTTGATCAGAAATGATATAGAATTTCTGGATAGCATAAAGGGATACTTGAATAAAAGTTTTTCAATGAAAGACCTCGGTGAAGCTGCTTACACATTGAGCATCAAGATTTATATAGATAGATCAAGACGCTTGATAAGATTTTTTCAGTGAGTACATACCTTGATAAATTTTGAAATAGTTCAAAATAGAACGTCCAAAGAAGGAGTTCTTGGTGTGATGCAAAGGTGTGAAATTGAGTAAGACTCAAGACCCGACCATGGCAGAAAATAGAAAGAGAATGAAAAGTCATTCCCTATGCCTCAGTCATAGGTTCTATAAAGTATGCTATGCTGTGAACCAGATCTATTGTATACCTTGCTCTAAGTTTGACAAAGGAATACAATTTTGATCTAAGAGTAGATCACTGGACAGCGGTCAAGAATATCCTTAGTGAGGACTAAGGAGAAGTTTCTCGATTATGGAGGTGATAAAAGAGCCCGTCGTAAAAAGTTACAACGAAGCAAGCTTCTACACCGATCCAGATGACTCTAAGTCTCAATCTGGATACATATTGAAAGTGGGAGCAATTAGCTAGAGTAGCTCCGTGCAGAGCATTGTAGACATAGAATATTTTGCAAAATACATACGGCTCTGAATATGATAGACCCGTTGACTAAGATTCTCTCATGAGCAAAACATGATCACACCTTAGTACTCTTTGGGTGTTAATCACATAGCAATGTGAACTAGATTATTAACTCTAGTAAACCCTTCGGGAGTTGGTCACATGACGATGTGAACTATGGGTGTTAATCACATACAGATGTGTATATTGATGTTGAATCACATGATGATGTGAACTAGATTATTAACTCTAGTGCAAGTGGGAGACTGAAGGAAATATGCCCTAGAGGCAATAATAAAGTTATTATTTATTTCCTTATTTCATGATAAATGTTTATTATTCGTGCTAGAATTGTATTAACCGGAAACATAATACATGTGTGAATACATAGACAAACATAGTGTCACTAGTATGCCTCTACTTGACTAGCTCGTTTATCAGAGATGGTTATGTTTCCTAGCCATGGACAAAAGAGTTGTCATTTGATTAACAGGATCACATCATTAGGAGAATGATGTGATTGACTTGACCCATTCCGTTAGCTTAGCACTTGATCGTTTAGTATGTTGCTATTGCTTTCTTCATGACTTATACATGTTCTGTAACTATGAGATTATGCAACTCCGTTTGGAGGAACACTTTGGGTACTACCAAGCGTCACAACGTAATCGGGTGATTATAAAGGAGTACTACAGGTGTCTCCGAAGGTACATGTTGAGTTGGCGTATTTCGAGATTAGGTTTTGTCACTCCGATTGTCGGAGAGGTATCTCTGGGCCCTCTCGGTAATGCACATCATTATAAGCCTTGCAAGCAATGTGACCAATGATTTGGTTACGGGATGATGCATTCTGAGCGAGTAAAGAGACTTGCGATAACGAGATTGAACTAGGTATTGGATACCGCGATCGAATCTCGGGCAAGTAACATACCGATGACAAAGGGAACAACGTATGTTGTTATGCGGTTTGACCGATAAAGATCTTCGTAGAATATGTAGGAACCAATATGGGCATCCAGGTCCGCTATTGGTTATTGACCGAGAATAGTTCTAGGTCATGTCTACATAGTTCTCGAACCCGTAGGGTCCGCACGCTTAACGTTACGATGACATTTATATTATGAGTTTATGAGTTTTGATGTACCAAGGAGTTCGAGTCCGGATGAGATCGGGGACATGACGAGGAGTCTCGAAATGGTCAAGGCGTAAAGATCGATATATTGGGCGACTATATTCGAGTTCGGAAAGGTTCAGTGATTCGGGTATTTTTCGAGTACCGGGAGTTACGGAGTGCGGGGAAGAGTATTGGGCCTTGATGGGCTTTAGTGGGAAGAGGAGAAAAAGGCCAAGGGCTGCTGCCCCCTCCCTCTAGTCCGGGTGGACTAGGGAAAGGGGCCGCCACCTTTCCTTCTCCTCCACTTCCTTCTCCTTCCTCCCTCTTGGTGGACTCCTACTAGGACTTGGAGTCCTAGTAGGACACCACATCATGGCACGCCCTCCTCCTAGGGCGGCCTCCTCCTCCTTGCTCCTTTATATCTGAGGGGCAAGGGGCACTATGACACACAAGTTGATCTACGGATCGTTCCTTAGCCGTGTCGGTGCCCCTTCCACCATATTCCACCTCGGTCATATCGCCGCGGAGTTTAGGCAAAGCCCTGCACCGTAGAACATCATCATCGTCCTGCCGTCGTGCTAACGAAACTCATCTCCGGAGCTCGGCTGGATCGGAGACCGGAGATCGTCATCGAGCTGAACGTGTGCTGAACTCGGAGGCTCTGTACGTTCGGTGCTTGGATCGGTCGGATCGTGAAGACGTACGACTACATCAACCGCGTCGTGATAACGCTTCCGCTTACGGTCTACGAGGGTACGTGGACATACACTCTCCCCTCACCATGATCTTGCGTGTGCGTAGGAAATTTTTTGAAATTACTACGTTCCCCAACACCTCGATTGTAAGATGAGTTGCAATATTTTTAAGATCAGAATGTGCCATATGAGTGGAGTAGGAGATATTAATTAAGATAGACTTACTGGTACTAATTCGCAAGGATCATCACAACTATCAGCAGATTTGCAGATGAAGATCATGTATCTGCAAACATAGTATCCACAAAGGTTGGTCCACGCTTCTTCTTGAGGACACTTGCATTTTTATCTGAAATTAGTCATGTATTTGTCTTGTTAGGAACAACCTAGCCGGTGTTAGATGTATTATTTTTTCTTTGGACAAAATAGAAAGAGGTTTATTTAGAAGCTTGAACATTTGACTAGCGTAAGAAAAGGTATTGCAGACTATTGGATAAATTTTCCGAAAATAATGGATTTCGGTGTGTTACCGGAGAAACGATCTCGTGCTGCAGAGGTAGTTCCCTCTTGAACAGGTTCCCCGGTTTAGTTTTCCACAATGCGAGCACACTGCAAATGAAGATGAATTTTGAGAACATCAATTATTGAACCAGATATGAATGCAAATTAATTTCAACATCATAGAATTCAATACCTATCCATGAATTGTTGAAGATGCGTCAGATCCTGAGCGTTTGTTGACTCTCTGAGAGAATCGATGTAGTAAACTGTGTTCTTGTTTGGAATAATGAATACCAATATCCAGTGACCACTGCATATTAAGAAAGCCATGAACTTACGAATTATGTCGAAATCTAAAAGACAATCAGTGTATGCATGGTTGTTTACTTGACTCACCTTTTATGATATGGCCAAAGAAATGATTCTGCATGGGACGTGTTTTCGAAGATACGGACGGCCGTGTTAACGGCCCAGTCCCGTTCGTCCTTGTCATGTAATGTTGTGCCATTTGCTAATGCAGGATCTATGAAATACACACTCTCCCTTTTTCTTCTCTGTGCGTTCAATCCCCTGAGAGGAATAAAATGCGGTTAGTTGTTTATCATTTACAACCTTGTATGTAGAAGTTGATCAGAGTTTGTTAAGTACTTACAAAATCAGGCATCTAACAAGAGTGGCATCGAGCTCGTTGAAGTTGAAGAAGAGATGTAAGTCCTTGAAACTCACATCGAATGAACCAGCATCGTGTCGGAAATGATCTCTGTTGAAGTGGACTAGCAAACCATGATGACCTGGTGACTTTTGATCCATGCAATATTCATGTAACTTGCGGCAACTGGAGCTACACTCATCAAAATATTCGCCAACAAGAAATGGATGGCCATGGACGTAATTGCATACTTCAAGTACGTCTGCTTTACTTTTAGCAAGCACCAATTCTACTTCTTCATCATCCATGTCGTCAGAAATAATATTACTCCCTGATTCGAACAACCTATTGTTAATTTGGTTCAGGGCGATGAGTGCTTTAAGCAAGAGGCAATCGTTCTCTTTCCTCTTCATTCTCCCGACGCGCTTCTTCGTGGGTGTAGGCTTTTCGGCCACTTCCTTCTTGGTACTTGAAGCATTTCTGGCAGAACGTCTGGTTGGATGCAAGGTAGACTGTCGAGCAGATGGTGAAGCTTCGACGAACTCTTAGCAGATGGTTTATCTTTGCCGGACCACTGAGCTGGCGGTGCTGCTGTGACTGACTACTGGGCTATAGGAGCAGAGGCATCGGACTGCTGACCATGCGTTGAAGCTAAGTCCGGTTTCTGCGCAGGTGGTGCCAACTTGTCGGTGTGCTGAGGAGGCCATGCTAACGCGTTGATTTGCTGAGCAGGAAGTGCTGACGCATTGGTATGATGATCACGCGAGTGCGGACCGACGGACTGATGAGTGGTCGGTTACGGACCTCTGATCGCTTAGCGGCGGTTCAGCATCGAGCCTTAGCGATCCATTCCACGAGTTGGTCTCTTGAGCATGTCTTTGCGGTTGGGCTTCCCCATTGCTTTAGTGGCCGGCATCTGAACCGGTGGTGCGTCTTCAGTAGTTATAGGCCTTGCCACTGGCTGCTTTGGGGCGAAGGATGACATAGCCTGTACGCCACAAAGTCGGGCCGGCTGATCATAGGTTGATGCATTAGCCGTTGGATTATGAGTATTAGGTTCTTTGGGGGAAGCACACGAGAGCTGCTGTGGCAAGGAGAGCGTCACCGGTTGAGGGGCGACATTGGTTGCTCTTGGCAGGGCTCAGGGATCTCATCGATGAACTCTATTTCCTTTCGTCGCCACTGGATGATGATGTAATAGTGATTCTCCCAAGGTCCTTTGCTCATCAAAGTCTCCTAGGACATTCTTGAGGGCAAATTCATTGAATCCAGGCTTTACTTCAGTCACGTAGCACTTCACATAGCCCGGCTTCAATGGCACATTGTCCAACAAGAGGCCCTCTTCCAAGAAGGGTGGACAAACCCAGGCTGTTGCACATTTTAATGTACCTTCATAATGTGTAAGCACGCCCTTCATTCTGTCTTTCATTCCAGATAGATTAGATATAGCATCATCACGAGCAGCTGCAGTCTCAGTGTCGCTGGGGTCAGCTGATGCACAACTACTCTTGTGTTGTGTTGTCGCGCAATAAGCAACATCCTCCATGCCCGCCTCCCCTCCCATTTGCTGGCTATTTGTCATTTTAGAGTCTTCCCAATCATCATTGACTGCTCAAGATCCTTTTAAGCAACGGATACATTTCCTTCCTCAACCCTTCATACAATTCATTCTTCTTCATTTCACTCTTTGCTTTTTTCATCTTGAGCCTCTCTTCTTTCTTTGAGTGTGAAAGCCCTCTTGTCTTGGGACATTAACACCTATAAACCTTGCACGGTGAGGGGGCTCTTTTGTTTCCAGAGCAACGGACAGAATGTCACATGGCCCCGAGTTCCTGTAGAACCTTCCAAGGATCTTGGAAGCCTCTACCATCACTTGATACAATTCTTCGTCATGTGAGTTTTTAAAGTAATAAGTTCCGTCATCACGTGTCATTGCACATGCCCGCAAGTAGTCTCTGGCGTGTTCGCCCTAATTTCACTAAAGGCCGGTTCCCCACCCGCCGCTACTGTTTCTTTGTCTTCCTGGTCCCATATCGGTTTCATGCCGCAATATCCTACCACACCCATATGGTGGGTGTGTGTGTGTGTTCTTCTTCTGAACTTGAAACTCTTCTTAGCAAACTCTTTAGTTGCCCTGACCCTTTTGAATTCTGCCCAGTCTGCCTTTGTAATTTGGGGGTATGCGGGGATTGGGTCCTTGCCTTCACTCAAGTACTTCTTGTACAACACGTGCTTCCAGTTTCTCCAAGCATCCCTAGCCTTCTTGATCAGCGTGTTCCACTGCATTCTCCTTTGCTCTGGAACGTTGAAGTGATCCATGATCTCCCGGACTATCCGTCACCGTGTTTCTGTGTCAGCCTTCCGAAACCCCGACAGATTTATGTTGAGCCTTGCCCTGTCAACAAATCCACACACACTCCTGAACCTCCTGCGTTCTTTATCTTGTTTAGTTGGAGCCCAAGACTTTAAATCGATCTCAGTTACTTCATATACACATTTAGGCTGGTGTGTGGGCTTCCTTGGAGCGTACCTCCGTGTCCTGACCGGAAGGGTAATTGCTGCAGCTCTATCCCGTTCAAGATTACTTGATCCCTCACCATCTTCTGAAGACCTGGGGTTGTCGGAATCAGATGAAGATACATCGCCTAAAGCATGAGTGATGTCGCTGCTATCCGGCATCTATAGTGAACACATGCGAAAGTCGGAAAAGGAGGACAAGCATAAAACTAACAACTTGGTATCAAGCTTTTTAAACATGGCATGCAATAATTTAGAAAATGTACGGCTAATTTGTTAAGTTTGTGTGACTCGAGCGCCCGTGATTTGTAAATCAGCAGTAACTTACAGGAACAAATACAACTTATATGTACTAGTTAGGAAGGTAGGTAATTAACATATATACACTCTTCGTTATTTTATAGCCAATTTGGGAACATACGGAATTAAATAGGAAGAGGGATTGCGAGGAAATATGCCTCACCGCGATGGCGAGCAGTAACTAACAGGCTTCTTAATGCAAACCCGGCCGGACCACAAGAGAGGCGAGGATTACATCATCGATATGCTCAAGGGTGGTTCGTGAGCAAACGAAGACGGCGAGGCGCGGGCAGCCGCGTGTTGGGAACGGCAGTGGAGGTAGGCTTGACGCCGAAGAGCGGGCACACGGCCGGGTGAGCCGCCCGTGAGAGAGGTTCTGGCTGTGGATCCGGGAAGGGGAGCTGGCAATGGAGATTGGGTGGGCTAGTTGAGTGAAACGTGGGCGGGCCGTGTGGGTGGGGGGTGTTGGCGGCCTAGGTGAAAAGGGTGGAAAATATCCCTGGTCGCCGCCCGGAAAGGCCTATGCAAACAATTGCCTCTAAGCGCTCGTGTGCACAGAGAGAAAAATTTCATTTTGAATGAAGACGTACTAATTTTGAAATGAAGATGTGAGTTCATTGTTTCGCCTCTAAATTTTTCCCACGTTAAGCAATCACCATTATACCACGTGTTTGATTTGCTAGCGCATTTCAGGTCTCGTGTGCAATATGTAAGACATTCTTTGGCATTTACCGTGAATTTTGGCATATAAATCAATTCCTAGGCGGACTGCACTTCCTGTCGAAAGGGATGAGGATTGCCGTTCGATCTGGGAGCATCCAACGGTGCAGACGTACGATCCATGGGGTTTGGGTTACGGCAATCGAGCATACGACTCGAATCACGCGTCTGACAAAGGGGGCATCGACCCGCGGTTTGGTAGGCACACGGCTTTCGTGAATGAACCGTGTGCTATTTGAAAACATTTACTTTAACTAACAACATACCCGGGTGGTGAAGGAGTCGTCGTCGTCGGAGGAACCGCATAAAAAATTCACAACTGGAACTGCATCTGCTGTCGAAAGGGATGAAGATCGCCTTTCGATCTGGGAGCATCCAACGGTGCAGACGATCCATGGGGTTTGGTTTCTGGCCAATCAGAATGCATGACTCAGATCGTGCGTGTGGTAGGGGGGCATCGGCCACGGTTTAGTGGACACACAACTTTCGTGAGTGAACCGTGTGCTATTTGAAAACATTTACATTAACTAACAACATTTTTTTGTTTGAATGAAAACATGAGTTCATCGTTTCGCCTTTTTCCCACGGTAAGAAATCATGATTGTACCCTATGTTTCAATTTTCTGGTACATTTTACCAGGCGGCAGGCCTCGCTAGCAATCCCAAACTTTGAATATGCAAAAAGAAAAGAGATCTCGTTTAATTTCTATATATATAGTCACAAATACACGTGCGTGTTAGCGCAAGATCATTTGGGTGTCGCTTTGCAAGTTTTCATTCATTGTGCGGGAAAAGGGAAAAAACTTCACACAGTTCAGCCGCAGCGTGCGACCAGAGGCGTATGCCTTGTTGGTATTTTAATTTCAAGAAATGCATATAGAGTCCCAAAAATAACGAAAATCATTGTGCCACTGTGGCGTGCCCTCACGATCGGATGGAAAGATTTTGGTAAAGTTTGGCACAAGTTTTGGTGCTCGCACCTTCCATACCGGAGCATCTCACAAGAAGGATCATAGTTTTCAAAAGGAGAAGCGACACTTCAACTACAAACCGTCAGTTACTCTACATCGTTCCGCCTCGGAAAAAAATCATGGTAAATAATCGTGGATATACCCTTGGTTTGATTTTACGGCCCATTTAGGTCGTCTGCTATATTTAAGTCATTCTTTGCACTTACCTTGCATTTTAGTGCATATAAAGTCAAAAACCCTACTACGACTACATGTGGGTGTTTTAGTTAGTCTATACTTAATTAGGCTACTCATAGCGGATTAAGTTGTAGGGTAGGCATAAAGACTAGTCTTACGGCTTAATTCCCATGTACATGGGGGAACTGAGATCATTAAGTTGACCCCGATTGAACTTGGGTTTTCTGATGATTTTACGCTTCTCTGTTACAGGGTTGCGTGATCCCTTGGCTGGAAACTCATCAAATTCATCGTACTCGTCCTCATCGGCAGCATCGTCGACACCCAGTATCCTCCTCTTCCCATGCATCACTACATGACAGTTCTTATGCAAAGGGTCTTCCGCAAAGAAAATATGTGCCATAAGTAGTTCCCGACCGTTAGCTTATCCCCACAGTTTCCCTATTTGCCCCAAATCCCTACATAGCCTCCAAATTCCCTCGCGTGGAGCTGACATTGGGGGAATGCGGGCGAGTGGTGCTGATGGTTTCGGTGTGGCTGCTCCTGCTCGTATCGCCGCCACGACGGCGGTCGCCGCCGAGCACTTGCCTAAGGTCATCAGAAGGCAGGTGTACTACGGATCCGAATCGTCCTGTCAGGTTCCAATCTATCCCGATCTTTTTTAGCATGTCCAAAGGAGCTCCTTGCTGAATCCGTCCTGAATTGAACCCCCCTCCCTAGGAAAGCGATCTGCCGCCGGATCCGGAGCATGACTCGAGACTCCTGCAACATGAGTTCGACTCCGAGTTTTGCGCCACCGAGAAGTACCAAAAGCTGAGTTGTGTGCGGGCACACTCACCTTTCGGCGATGTATGCATGGAGGATTCGATATTGGCGGCGGTTTCTCGATTGCCTTAGAGGTTAGTGCTAAGTTCATCATTTTACTTGAGTTAATGCCACCACTCATCCTGAATACTATTTAACATTGGCAGGGATATGAGGCTTGTCCCTTTGTTAACTGGCTGGATGAAGAATGGCATGGCAGAGCTCGGAGTGTTATCACCAAGCTCGCAGAAGATAACATTAAGCTGAAGAAGAAACTGGCTGATCTGGAATGCACAATCAGTACGATGAAGCAAGAAAGAATCAATCACAAGCAACAGATGAAAGCAAGAGACAAGAAGGAACTAGCATGTGTAGTTGTGGTTGTCGCATTAGCCATATTCTATGCGCTGTTTGCAATGATGATTAGGGGTTTTGTTTGAAAGTATTGCTAAAGCGCATCTAGATGTGCTCTAAGTAATGCACATCTAGGTTCCTATGCCATTGATGTTACGTGTAGATCCGTGCAGATATTTTTCTTTGTCTTTTTTCTTTTCCTTTCTAGTTTGATTATTACTGGCTTTATCAATAAGAAGAGCTCAATGTATTGCTTGCCAACTTTCCTACTCTGTTAAATGCAGTTACGGTGCATAATCCCATAACTTCGTTCCTTGTTTTTGTCTGAAAAAAAAACCATCCAAATAGCCAATAGGAGTCTGCGCAACCCGGGAATTTGGGCGGCGGGTACAAATAATTGTGGTTAGATGATATATCAACCCCGCTTCAATTGGCGGTTCCTCTTCTCTGCATACCCGCTTAAGTGTCCACCATCTTCATCGTCCCCGGTGAGGCGCGCTACCTGCCGGCACACACTCTGTAGCCATGTTGGCGGCAGTGAGGGCAACAGTTAACCAGCGATCGGCGCCCTATGATAGGTCGACATCGGAATCATCCGCTCGTCTTTCATGAGTGCGATACGAGCCTGGACCTCGATTATATCCGATTCATGGAAGGGCGCCACCTCCGAGTCGTCGAGGCGACAACGAACGGACAAGGAGCCGTCGGAGGGCGAAGAAGAGGGCGGCAATGATGATGAGGAGGAATGGTCGAACGAGGAGGAGGAGGACGACGACAACAACGATGATAATGATGGCGGCGGCGATGAAAAGCCAACGGTCAGCGGCAAGAAGCATCCTCGCCAAGACAATGCCGCGGGGCCATCCAACAACAACAACAACAAGAAGAAGGACTAAATTAAGCAGACTATATATATATATATATATATATATATATATATATATATGTTTATCCTGTCAATCTCATCGCAGACGGTTAGTAATATGTATTCGACAGGGATCTTGTACATTATCGCCCACAGGTTGGTTTGTTGAACTATGTGCCCTGACGAACACACAATTCAAAAAAAGACCGTATGGGCTGTCTATAATGATCGCACACAATTATGATTACCGACCTGTTTGCCGGGTATCACACAGATCTTGTTACGCTGAATCGTTTGTGTTCACCTCAATCATCATAAGCGGTTCATCGGAGCGAATGTATCTCGATATCGCACACACCTTGATCTGGCTGCCCATTTACATTGTTACGTCTCGCCATAAGCAGTTAAATGGGACCAACCGTATGCTCCTCATCGCACACGCAACTAAAATCCGAACCATGTTTGATGAATCCGTCATCGCAAATGTTTTGCACATTTTTGACTGTTTTCTTACATCACCGTTTGTGATTATTGCATCGCACACAGTTTCTCGAAGGGCCTCTGATCATAGTGTCGCGTTAGCAGCATCCTGCAGTAGTGAAAGAACTAACCCATAGGAGTGATTTCTCTCGACCCAATACCAATGTCTACGCCTGACCTCTTCGCACTGAGGTCGTGTCTAAGTGCATCCTATGAACATGCACTTCCTATTATCCAGGGGTGGTTACCACTGTTTAGCCTGTCCATTTGCTTCTTTGTGTTCTCATATGCAAGGATAATTCATAAAATAGTCATTTAATGAACGTGTTGCTCATAGCTTGCTTAATTTCCTGGATGCAGTTGGTCATTGCGGTAATGGTACAATGGGTCATCTAGTATATTAATGAAAGCTCTCCTATGATTTAATGAATGTGCATCTAACTTACTTATACTCATGTAGACCTAGAGCTCATTAAAGAGGCTCATCACTGAAATATACAAGTTGGGTTTTATAATATAAAGTTCCCCACTAGTATGTAAATGAGACTCATGAATTCAACAATAAAATACAATGAAGTAGTGCTACTTTAAAACACTACATGTGTACTCTGGAAAGAATAGTGATGTTGTTCCTTCTCTCTCTCTCATGTTTATGCCTTTTTGATACATCTTGTTTTGTTTTTTTATTTGGATCCCTTTTCCCTTCTCTTTATTTTTCTCTCAAGGTATAATGTCACGTCGCCGCCAGAAGTGGACGCAACGAGAAGACAACATCGTTCACGGGTGCAGCAGGTGGTGGTTGCTCCCCCCCACACACACACACACCTCGGCCAACCGCTTCTCCTCTGTCGAACTTCGCTCCTCATTAAGGAGAACAACTGCGTGATGAAATGAAATGACGATTGAGGGCGGTGGTGGAAAGAAAGGGGGAGTTGCTGGGTTGTACGTTCGCGAGGTCTGATACAGGAGCGAACATGTCCAGAATATGATATAGCTGGTGGATCTGCGCGGCTCGTGCAGATCAATCGGACGGACAAGACAACATACGTCTTGAATATCTAAACCTCAGACGTCAGATTTTTTGTGATTCCGTAATATTTATCTCACATGACGCTCATAAAATAGCATCATCTGCTCCGACACTCGAGACGGAAAGAGTATCATGTGGGAGCCAGTCGTCAGTGGCCGTGTCACTACGAGGCAGCTCTTGCTTGCGCTGCTACTGATCTTTAAGCCACGAGGCAAACCAAATCCACACAACCAGCGGCCCAAAGACGGCCACTCCCTCCCCCGTTCCGCCCTCATCATCCATCCCATTGACACTTCCTCGCCGCGCGTTCTCGCCGGCGGAGATGGCGGCAATGCGGACCCTCCACACCGCGCCGGCCTCTTTCATCGTGCCGCCCGCTCCTCATCTCGTCTCCCCGACTCCAACTCCAAGAGGTGAGGCCGCCCTCCTCCCCCGTGAATGAATCGATAGATGATGTCTCAGCTCTCATGAATCATACATCCACATGCAGCAGCTGCCCTGCCAGCGAAGGCTCCTCCTGCCGCGGCGGCCACTATCCAGTCGCATGCCCGGCCCCCCTTGTCGCCGCGCGTGGGCCGTCGCCGGTCGTGTGCGAGAGCCGCGTCGTCCAGCGGTAACTTCAAACCCTCCCGAGCTTTTGCATGTTTCGCCATCGCAGCCGTAGTAGTATGAGCAGCAGCAGTCGCAGCCGCAGAATTCCTGGCGACTCTGAATTCATGCACTGGCCTGTGCCTGTTGCTGGGCTTAGTGCCCTGCTAACTGAAGATATATGTGTGTGTATGTAACTTGTGTATGCTCCGGTGTCTGTATAATTTCCCCAGCTGGTGCGGTGGTCGCGACAGTGGAAGACGCCAAGAGGGACGTGCTCATCGCGCTCTCCCAGATTATCGATCCTGATTTCGGCACGGACATCGTCTCGTGTGGATTCATCAAGGATTTGGAGATCAGTGAAACTTTAGAGGAGGTAAAAGGGCACTTCCTGATCGAATGAGATGCGACAGAGATTAGCTGGCATTGCCTGGGACTTACCTATTAGTTTGACTGTCTTCAGGTCTCGTTTCGTGTGGAGCTGACGACTCCTGCATGCCCAGTCAAGGACATGGTGAGCGCAGTTCTCGTGTTCAGTTATCTCTGCAGAATTAGTAGCTGCATGACCATTTCATAGCATAAGCGGATACCGCTGAAAACATCTTAACGAACACTTATGTCAGCTATGCTTCAATCCGATGCATCGGTAGAACCTGCACTTGAACCGTAACATTGCATTTGTATTATCCCTTCCTTGTCCTTAACACTCTGAATTTGTGTTGTACAGTTTGAAGAAAAGGCAAATGAGGTTGTTGTAGCACTTTCATGGGTCAAGAAGGTCAATGTTACAATGTCTGCACAACCTGCACAACCAGTCTATGCAGGGGACCTCCCAGAAGGACTAAAGAAAATTTCAAACATCATAGCAGTCTCAAGTTGCAAGGCAAGACTTGGTACTCCTGCACACATCGAACGATGCCTTAAAAATTGCTTTTAGTGACCTTTTTCACGTCTCCAGGGAGGAGTTGGAAAATCTACAGTCGCAGTGAATCTTGCATACACCTTAGCTGGTATGGGGGCCAGGGTTGGGATTTTCGATGCCGACGTCTTTGGTCCAAGCTTACCAAATATGGTGTCTCCAGTGAACCGGCTGCTAGTGGTGGTAAGCCTGATGGTTGGATCTTTATGCTAACATGGAATTTAGTGTTTGCACTAATAATGGTAAACAGACTTACCTTTAGAACCCAGAAAGCAAAAGTATTCTTCCGACTGAGTATTTGGGAGTCAAATTGGTGTCTTTTGGCTTTGCTGGACAAGGAAGAGCTATCATGCGAGGTCCAATGGTTTCAGGAGTCATTAATCAGTTGCTGACCACGACTGACTGGTATGCAAAGCCAACAGTTGATCCCTGTCTAAAGCCATCAGATGCACATGACATATTTAATAGCCATTACTTCCAGCTACTATGTACTATACCAAACAGTTTTTTTAGTTACCTGTGAATAAAAGAACTTGACACTGTTGTTTATTGCATGAAGGGGCGAGCTTGACTATCTTGTCATTGATATGCCTCCCGGAACAGGCGATATACACTTAACACTCTGTCAGGTGGTTCTCTAGCAACTTTGCTGTGCATATTATATATCCTAGTGAATTAGGATCATACTGAAAGCATCTCGAAGTATAACACGTCCGAAACACCAGGTAGCTCCGTTGACTGCAGCTGTGATTGTTACCACCCCTCAGAAGCTGGCTTTTATTGATGTTGCAAAAGGTGTTAGGATGTTCTCTAAGCTGAAGGTGTGTAATCCTGCACAACATGATGCATGAATAGCTTAATTTGGCAAGTATTCTTCCGTTGACTTGTCTCTGTACCTCTTCTGTTGCCAAGGTTCCATGTGTTGCAGTTGTTGAGAACATGTGCTACTTTGATGCTGACGAAAAGCGCTATTACCCATTTGGAAAAGGTTCTGGAGCTCAGGCAAGACAAATATGCATTAACTAATATTTCGTAGCACATTTCTCTTGGATAGCTATTGAGTTTCTTCGACAATGCAATTACTCTTTCAGGTTGTGCAGCAGTTTGGAATACCTAACCTCTTTGATTTGCCAATACGGCCAACTGTAAGTCCAAAAAGAAAAAAGATCCTGCTTGCACTTGGCTAAAGATGAGCGTGGAAATTATAGTTTGGTAATTTTACAGCTTTCGTCTTCTGGAGATACTGGCATTCCTGAAGTAGTGTCTGATCCCCAAGGGGACGTTGCCAAGATATTTCAGAATCTTGGAGTATGTGTTGTTCAACAATGTGCTAAAATTAGACAACAAGGTAAATTAAAAGCTCCAGAAGTAACAGAATATAACATATGTGCACTAACTTGACATGAAAAAGAAAACATATAAAAGTGTTGGTGCAACCTTGTTTTGCATGTGTTGCATTATAAAACATACTTCCTCCGTTCCTAAATACAAGTCTTTTTAGAGATTCCACTATAGACTACGTACAGAGCAAAATGAGTGAATCTACCTCTAAAATATGTCTATATACATCCGTATGTAGTTTGTAGTGTAATCTCTAAAAAGACTTATATTTAGGAACGGAGGGGGTACTTCTCGTTAATGCTGTGTTAAAATTGTTGTTGTTTATTTTCAGTTTCAACAGCAGTGTCCTACGATAGATCAATTAGAGCAATCAGAGTGAAAGTACCAGATTCAGATGAGGAGTTCTTCTTGCACCCAGCAACAGTCAGACGGAACGACCGATCTGCTCAAAGTGTGGTGTGTATGCCCTTTCCTTATGATGTGTTGGATATATATTTACAGTATCATGCACAGAGTCCAAAAGCTTAATACAGTTCTCTTCTCAGAAAACTAAGTCATGCACCGTCATTTTTCTCTTTTCATCTCAGAAACATATTTAATGGTTTCCTTTTCTCGAACATCTAAATGTGTGTTATTTTGTACTATTAGAAAAGGGCACTGGGATAGCACAAGTCTTACAGCCAAACCAGGAAAAAACCAGAACTAAAAGAAAGAAAGAACTGAACAAAAATTAGCAGCCTACAAAACCAAACGTAGAACAGAAAACCAAAAAAACTGTACAGCTACCCTACAGTGCTCAAGATTGTATATCTGGAGGACTGGCGTGCGAGGCAGTCTGCACAGAACCTTCGCGCCGGCTGTCCTCATTGTTCTCTATTTCATGGCTTATTAGTTTAGATACTAAGTAGTTCTTTTCTGCAGGACGAATGGACCGGAGAGCAGAAAGTACAGTATGGTGATGTACCTGAAGACATCGAGCCTGAAGAGATACGGCCGATGGGCAACTATGCTGTTTCTATAACTTGGCCTGATGGATTTAGTCAGGTATATGACACACAAAATTAGATTCATCTCCTGTTAATGTTTATGATAATTTAAGAGTACGTCAAAGTTATGGGATACATCTAGATGACGCTAACATATTTCTGAAAAAATGAAACACATGCAAGACCTAAAATGCATATGCATCTGATGCTTTGCAGATAGCACCTTATGATCAACTGGATATGCTTGAGAGGTTAGTGGATGTTCCTCTTCCAGCAACAGCTGCAGTGGCCTCTTCGTGATATAGTAGAGATAATGTTCAGCCATCAAGGACAAAGAAAGAAAAACCTTTATAATTCAATAGGCTCAAGGAGTTTCTAGGCCTACAGCGAATTTTGTGTGATTGTTGTAACAGTGTAGAAAAAGCAATGTTTATTCAAATATGAAATTAAGATGTTTGTCTTCTTACGTACAGATCGCTTATGTGCTCTGAAATCTGAAACCATGGTTTCTGTGAACTTAACTGCTCATAGGCAGTATATTTCAGTTGGATTCAGAATATGCGATATTTTTAAGACATGAACACCTATCTCACTTTTTCAGTGCAGAACTACCCAAAGAAAACAAGGGTTTAACATGTCATTATGTGGCCAGCCCCTTGGAAGGAATTATGAGCTTAATAGTTCATATAACCTACCATCTGAGCCTTAAAGCATTCAAAGTTGTAAATCCTCATGACTTTGCAGTAAGGAATATGTTTTTTTTAAACGAGGCAAAAGATTTGCCATTTTCATTGAATAAGGAGAAGAGAGTTTTAACGACATCCCCGCCCCGTGAAAACAGGGAAAATTACAAAGATCTACTCTCGCGGCATCAAATTACACAAATGTTTAGCGCCCGCCAGAGCCCATAGAGAAGCCTCCTCTTTAATAGATCGCACGATCACCATCACCGGGGCCGCCTTGTTCCTGAACACGCGTGCATTTCGCTCATTCCAAACCACCTAGCTTACAAGATGAAGAAGGGAGGCGAGGGCTTTCGTTGGCAATGCATTGTTGGTGAGGACCCCATCCCACCAAGAACCCACCTTGCCGTAGATCATCCAATGTGTGGTATCGACATCTAGGTGCAGCCATGTAAGGATCTCCTTCCAGACCCGAATGGAGTAGCGACACTTGAACAGAAGGTGCCCCGCAGACTCTTGCACTTGATTGCAAAGAGGGCAACGATCGCAATTTGGCCACCCTCGACGTTGAAGCCTGTCCGCCGTCCAGATCTTATTTTGTGTGACCAACCATGCAAAAAGTTTATATTTTGGGGGTGCCCAAGCCTTCCAGACAATGGTTTGCAGGTTGGATTGAACATGGCCAACAAATTGCATCAAGTAGGCCGTCTTGGCAGAGTAGAGCCCATCACTGGATAGCTTCCAGAGAATGGTGTCCGGAACTCCCGGTTGGATATTGACATTCCAGAGCCTGTTCCAAAGATCAACAAATTGTTCAAGGTGAACATGAGACAACCCTGTACTTGTGTCAATCAAATTTATCCAGTTGTTATCTCTCATGGCTAAAGCAACGGTGTCACACTTCTTTCTTGATAGCTCGAAGATTTTTGGGGCAATATCTTTGGGGCGGATGCCATCTAGCCACGAGGATTCCCAGAATTTGGCCTTGGTGCCGTCGCCAAGTGTGACCATGGTGGCAGCCGCGAAAATGTCCCGATCTTCCTTGCCACAAGGGATCTCAGAACCACACCATGTTCTTGGCGGGTCATCCCACTCCAGCCAAAGCCACCTAAGGCGGAGAGCGGTGGCGAACTTCTTCAGATTGAGGATTCCGAGGCCCCCAAACTGTTTTGGCCTACAAACTTGCTCCCAGTTAATTTTGCATTTGCCGCTGACACGGTGTCGATTGCCATTAAAGGTAGGCTTTCCTCGGCTGTCAAGCTTCAGAGCACCTCTCTTGGGAGGTCGGTGGAGTTATATGATAGATGGCCACCTCCGTGAGAACCGCCTTGACCAAGGCCATTCGACTGCAATAGCCACATGCCTCCCTCTCCATGGTGCAAGCTTCGGCGCTTTGCCCGAAGGTCTTTGCAAATGAATCCTTTTGAGTCGCCGAATCACTGGCGGAAGGCTCAGAACGCCAGACCGACGCTCGAAGACTTCCACTACTTGAGTTTAAATCGTGTGATTTGTTACATTCATTGCATCATTTGCATTGCATCATGTCATCATCGCATTTGGTCCGCATGTTTTTCAAAACTTGCATCCATTCGTGTTCCGCCGGTTCTCTCCGTTGTCCGTTCTGAGCCCGACCACACTCGCACACGCCCACGGCACCTCCGAAATATTATTTTATTAGTGGCATAAAAATGTTCTTGGAATGGTTTGCAACTTGTCGTGCGGTCTTATTATAGTGTAGACAGACCGCCTACCAAGTTTCATCGCATTCGGAGTCCATTTGATAGCCCAACCGTTAAACCTCTGGCCATGATATAGTCGGTTTAATCGTCGAGCGTTTTCGGTCTCCGAGAAGCAGTTGTCAGGCTGCACTTCCTTCTCTCCCTCGGCCCTACTCCTCTTCACAGCCCACTAGCCCACCTACCATACCCCTCCTCGCGTCGGTCTTGTCCGTCGAGATCGGAGGGCTCAAACCCTCAAACCCCAAACCCTAGCCTCTTTGGCTATATAAAGACCCTTCTCTCCATTTTTGGCCTCCTACCTACCTCTAGCCCTCTCCCTCCTCAAATTCCGCGCCAGCCTTCTTCCCCGCCGCCACTTGTCGCCTCCTCCTCGCCTGCACCGCCGCCCTCCACCTCACGGGCGCCACTTGGCGCGTAGCCATTGGCTGCGCCGCCACCTGAGGCGTGGCCCCGGTCAACCGGGAGCCGCCACATCGCCTCCCCCGCCTCCACGCCGCCTCCCGCGGTCCTCGCGGCCCGCACCAGGCCCGCCCCAGGCTGGATCTGGGCCCGGAGGAGCTCCGCGCGCCCCGCCGCCGGTTCCCCGCTCCCGCAACCGCTCGAGGGGAGCAGCCCCCTCGATCCAGCGCCGCCAGCTTCCCGCGCGCCCCTGCCCCCGTCGCCGGACCCCGCTGCCGGCTTCCTCCGTGCGCCGCGCTGCCGTCGCTGGAGTCCTCGACCCAGGCCGGAGCCCCGCCGCCCTCTCCTTCCTTCTCCTTCCTTCTCCCTTCCCTCATGGAGTTTCTCTCTCTCTCCTCTGCAGGTCGCCGCCGCCTTGGTCCCCGTCGCCGCCCGGCACTGCCGCCGCCGGGAACGGATCAGGCCGGACCCGATCCGCTCGGATCTGGTCGGGGCCCCTCCCGCCTCGCCTTGCATCGCCGGCTCCTCTCGCCGGAGAGCCAGCCACCGCCGCCGCCATGTCTCTGCTCGGGACGAGCAGAGCGTAGCCGCCCGCTCGCGTGGGCCCGGCCCAGCAGCGCCTCCCGCCGCCCTGGGCCTCCTCCAGCGCCAGGCCCAGCCGAAGCCAAGGCCCAGCCTCCCTCCAAAGCCCAGCGCGCCGGCCTGTTGGCCCGATGTGAGCAGCCCCCAGCCCCTCCTGTGCACATTTGGGCTAGGCAGATTCGGCCCATGCTTGTTTTTTTTTCGTGCTGCGATTTTAGCAATTATCCAGGAATAACAGATTTGCAGAAAGCCCCTAGTTTCATGCATATAATAACTTCACAACCGTGCATCGGATTAAAATGATTTTAATATGTAAAATGCTTAGAATTTTGTGTAGATTAATAATTTTCCACTTTCATCCATGTTTAAAATGTTGTTTGATTAATTTTGCTCAAATGCCATGTTAAAATGATTTATTTCATAACTAAATAACCGTAGCTCCGATTTTATTAAACTTCATATGTAAATGGGGTGGAAAAATGCCTAGTTTAACATGATGCACTTTATTTTCCTGTTTAACAACAATAAAATATGGTTTAGGGCAGAACAGTACCGAATTAAAATGTGGATATGAGGCTTTTCCGGAATTGTGGTTGTTGCTTCCGGCCTCATTTAAACTTGCCTAACTAGTTAGTTTGCTCATGCTTCACCCCTTGCCATGTTTAACAACATTTAACATTGTTGTGTACCATAAACGGGAGTGAACTAAATAATTTGGGTGTGGTGTTTCGTCAATATGCAACTCGTTGCATATTGAGCTCCACTTAATTTGTAGTTTTGTTTGTTGCACTTTGCCATGACATGCCATGCCTCATTAAACCGGACATGCATCATACTTGTTTGTGCATCATGCCATGATTATGCTTGTGTGTTTACCATGTTGTTTGCTTCTTTCCGGTTGCTTCTCTCGTTAGCTTCAGTTTCGTTTCGGAGTTGTGAGGATTCGTTCGACTACGTCCGTTTGTCTTCTGGACTCGTTCTTCTTCCTTGCGGGATTTCAAGCAAGATGACCGCTACCCTGGATCTCACTACTATCATTGCTATGCTAGTTGCCTCATTCTTTCGCTATGCTGCGCTACCTATTACCTGTTTGTCCAGCCATCCCATATTGCCATGAACCCCTAACCTTTGACACCTTTCCTATGCAAACCGTTGTTTGGCTATGTTACCGCTTTTGCTCAGCCCCTCTTATAGCGTTGCTAGTTGTAGGTGAAGTTGAAGATTTCTCCATGGCGGACAGGATTTTGGTTGGGATATCACAATATCCCTTATATTATTAATGCATCTATATACTTGGTAAAGGGTGGAAGGCTCGACCTTATGCCTGGTGTTTTGTTCCACTCTTGCCGCCCTAGTTTCCGTCATACGGTGTTATGTTCCGGATTTTGCGTTCCTTACGCGGTCGGGTGATTTATGGGACCCCCTGACGGTTCGCTTTGAATAAAACTTGTCCAAGAAGGCCCAACATTGACTTTTACCATTTGCCTTACCACCACCTATCTTTTCCTTGGGAGTCGCTCTCTCGAGGTCATCTTTATTATAGCCCCCGGGCCGGTGCTTGTCTAAGTGTTGGTCCGAACCGAGCCGCCTTCTGAGGGCCCCCTCGGGCGACTCGAGTCTGGTTTTACTCAGCTTTGTCTCATCCGGTGTTGCCACGAGCGAGAGATATGCAGCTCCTATCGGGATTGTCGGCGCATCGGCGGTCTTCTTGGTCTTGTTTTACCATTGTCGAAATGTCTTGATGTCTGGGATTAGAGGCGATCGGGTCTTCTGGGTGAAGGTCTATTCGCCGATGATCACGAGAGCTTGTCATGGGCTAAGTTGGGACACCCTGCGGGTATTAACTTTCGAGAGCCGTGCCGCGGTTAAGTGGCGAGATGGGAATTTGTTAATGTCGGTTGTAGACAACTTGACACGGATCCGAATTAAAACGCATCAACGGCGTGTGTAGCCGTGATGGTCTCTTCTCGTGGTCCGGAAGTGAACACGGTTTACGTGTTATGTTTGGCGTAAGTAGGTGTTGAGGATCACCTCTTGATCATTGCTAGCTTCACGACCGTTCCGCTTGTTCTCTTCTCGCTCTTCTTTGCGTATGTTAGCCACCATATATGCTTAGCCTTGCCGCAACCTCACCACTTTACCCATTCCTTTCCCATTAAGCTTTGCTAGTCTTGATACCCATGGTAATGGGATTCTTTGAGTCCTCGTGGCTCACGGATACTTCAAAAACCGGTTTGCGGTGCCTATGTTACTGAGAAGGTGATGCAACCAAGCTCAAGGAGGAGCTCGATGAAGATCTTGCCCTTTGTGTTGTTTCGTTCTAGTTGATCGATAGTGGAGCCCGGTTAGGGTCGATCGGGGACCTTTATGCATTTGGGGTTCTTCTTTTATTTTGGTTCCGTAGTCGGACCTTGATTGTATCTGGATGATGTAATGCTTTATTCATGTAATTGTGTGAAGTGGCGATTGTAAGCCAACTATGTATCTCTTTCCTTATGTATTACATGGGTTGTGTGAAGATTACCTCACTTGCGACATTGCTTTCAATGCGGTTATGCCTCTAAGTCGTGCTTGACACGTGGGAGATATAGCCGCATCGAGGGCGCTACAAGTTGGTAATCGAGCCATCCCGACCTTAGGAGCCCCACCGCTTGATCGTTTTTAGCGGCGAGTTGTGTCTAGAAAAATGTTTTGAGTCATTTAGGAATTATATATCGGAGAGTAGGATTCTTTTTACTCCCAGTCCTTGACCTTCGGTGAGGTATCTGGCGTAGAGTTTTGACTCTTCTCTTCTCAAATTTCACTAAATTTTTTTTAGGATCACGCGGGTATCTTGGAATCGTTCGATGGTTTTATGATGACAACATTGTCTTGGTGCCTCCGTCGGCAGGGGTTTTTAGTGGAGGTGTCCCGGGAGTTGAGCTCGAGGTGTTGTCGTCATAATTTTATCGTTGCGATTCGGAATACCCGAGTTTAATCGCCGACATCGAAAATCTCTTTTATGCGGTTGTTGGTGAGATAACCCGCTAACCCG
Source organism: Aegilops speltoides (assembly GCA_021437245.1). Classification (NCBI taxonomy): domain Eukaryota; kingdom Viridiplantae; phylum Streptophyta; class Magnoliopsida; order Poales; family Poaceae; genus Aegilops; species Aegilops speltoides. The sequence continues at coordinate 369,742,147 of CM038143.1, forward strand.
ATCTTGAGGTGAGTACGGGAGTATTGCCATGACTTCGTATAACGGAGGCTTTTGAAGGTTGAGGTAGACGATTTCGAAGGTTTCTTGGTTATGTGTTGACGGATGGATCTGACTTGGATGTAGGTATTGTTAGTTTGGGTGAGATATATTGCTTCCCTTTATCCCCAACACCGATTGCATAACCGGAAAATTTTGGGAGTTTATAGGTGGGAATTCAAGTAGCTCCTAGAATATCTTTTAAACGGATGCATGATATGGGATTGGGTAAATCTCTATCATATGTATTTGTTCCGGCTTATTCGCAAGCCACCCTTTGTTTTTGTTTTGAGTTGTGGTATTGAGTTGCTTCAATGTTAAGTGTTGATTCCATACCTTTCCGAAATGGTGTTCTCATACTCCGATGTGAATACCAATCCTTCTCGACAATCGAGATTGTCATGTCAATCCTTTTTTCAACCGGCGTGTTTCTCTTCAAGTGGATCCAATCACTTCAACATCAGCAAGACCAATTATCATTTCTTCTCAATGGTGTTTGTTGCATTCGATTCCAAGTTGCCTTTGTTTTCCCGCCCTCCCACCCTTTTTCTTCAAGGACGCAGATTTCTTGATCAAGTATCCATCTTATTGATATGAAGCCTCTCCATTCTTCTCCTTCATGTTCTTATCCGGTGATTCTCATGAAGATGCTAAGGAAGCTTCAAGTCTATTATTCTTCGTTCTTTTTCTTCTTCGGTGGACTAAATTCAAGCCTTCAATGTTGGTCACATTCCTTTCCTTGTTTCAAATGTTCTCTCATGCCGGTGCACCTAATAATAATTCACTTCTCGCCATTCATTTGTTCTGGAGTGACAAAGTTATCTCAGAAGATTCAAGTTTCCATTCTCAATTCACTCAAGTTCTTTTGAGGATGCTATCTCATGCTAGTCATTTAATCAACCGGTGCAATCTCCCTTTCAAGTAATCGTTCAACGGTGTTTCTTTTGAGTGGGCCCTAACCCACAGGTCTTTTCCCAGGATCTTACCTGACTCTTCTAATTATCCCGGAGTATCTCAACAATTCACGGTGGTTCTCATCATCATTCTCAACATTTGAAGACCGAAGAAGAGTTCCTCTTAAATCCTTACCCGTTCGTCCAAAGAGGCGTAGTTCAAGTTTGATGCCATCCTCTCATAATTGTTTTGATTGTGACACTCTTTTCTTACCATCCGGAGCATTTCATGAGTTGTTTCCATTTCTTTCCTCCGAAGGCCATCATGTCATAATTCTTCATTCTCAACGTGTAGCCATCATCCTCCAAATCTTACCGGTGCATCGTTCAAATATCCTCTAATCAGTTCATGATCTCTTCGCTATCAGGTATCTAAATCCCTTCAAGTATCTTCATTCATTTTCAAATTCTTCCCGGTGAATTGTGCCTTTGCTACGTTCATTTTCAATTCTTCCGGTGGTTCGTTCAAGATTCTTTTTCCTCGATTATCATTTTAATTCATCGTTCTTTTCTATCCTACTGGTGGCTCCATCAATACCTTCTCAAGTGTACGCTATATCTTTCTTAATCCTTTCTACAAGAATAAGTAGTATGCCAAATCCGTTGCTTGTCATCAAGTGAAATTGGTGAAGGATACGCATAACATAATTCTTGTTCTTGTTTCATCCAAGTGATTAATTCCTTCTTTCGGAGTTTGTTCATGATGAATAAATTCTCGATTTCAGTTGTTTCATCTTTTCCTTTCCTGGAGTTCCAAGCTCTCAATTATCTCGTCGCGAGGCTCCATCTAAATCATCGCAAGGCTTCACCTTATGTTTTCAACTTCTTTTTCTTTCTATCATCCTTTTATTACCGGAGTTCTCCATGGAGGCTCTACATGGTGGTTCATCAAGGATTCTTTTCATTCTTCAATTGTTCTTCAAGATTTCTCTTGAAGCTAAAAATAGCCAAGCTATACTCAAAAATTAAACATGGTGCTCAACACATGTTTTGTTTTGAGGAGTTCAAGCATTCTTCATCTTGCATTCCAAAGTGCAATTCCTTCTATCTTATCTTTTGAGATGGTGTTATGTCACTCTTGACAATTTCCTTCATGTTTCATGATTCATATTGTTGTCAAGAATGAGGTATTTTAAATCCATCGGTCTCTTCATTGGAGTTATTTTGGGTTATATTTCACCTAAAGCTTTCCCTAAGGATTGTTGCTATTTATGGTGCTTATAAATGACCCAAGTTATTCATTTGTCCTCTCGGTGATATAAGTTTCTCGTCTCCTTGTTGATATCAATCCAATCATTTGTTTCCGTTGGTGGTAGAAGCTCACCTCATAATTTTGAGATGTTTTCATAAGCCCGCCACAAGCTTATTCTTTCGTCGTTGGTTTTCCTAACAACTCCGTTCTAACCTTCTTGGAAGGGTGCTTTCCGAGCCCATTTGTGGCAGAAGTTTGTATTTTCTCCTACATTCTGTTATTCCAATGATCTATCTTCTATTCTTTCTTCCGGAGGCATTGTGATGTTGCTCTTTTCACTCATCATCTCGAATTGTGAGCATCGTGTTCTTTTCATTCTTATCCATTTAACCGGAGTGTTGTGTCATCTCTTCAAGTGCTTTTCATCTTATCAAGTTTTCCTTCCATTTACTGATCATGATCTTTGCTCAAATTATATCAATCTTATCCCTTCTCTATCTTGTTTAACCGGAGTGGTTTCGAATTCTATCTTGTCCAGTAAACTCTTGATTCATGTCTTTGCAACCTTCAAGTCCTCGTAATGTTGCTTGTTCCTCTTTTCTAACGGATTGTTTGCAATCTCGTTCATCTCTGTTGTACTCTTTCTTTTAAATTGCTCAACCTCTCAAGGTTCATGGTTTCACTCGTTGGTCAAAGAAGCAACTTAGTTTTACCTCTTCTTTTTATCTTCCGTTTTCCCTCCGGTGCCATCCTAGATCTCGGGACGAGATCCTCTCGTAGTGGTGGAGTGTTGTAACGCCCCGAGACTGACGCTCCAGAAGACTTCCAGCTACTTCGAGTTTCGTCGTGTGATTTGTTCTGTTCATTGCATCATTTGCATTGCATCATGTCATCATCTGCATTTGGTCCGCATGTTTTTCAAAACTTGCATCCGTTCGTGTTCCGCCGGTTCTCTCCGTTGTCCATTCTGAGCCCGACCACACTCGCACGCGCCCGCGGCACCTCTGAAATATTATTTTATTAGTGGCATAAAAATGTTCTCGGAATGGGTTGCAACTTGTCATGCGGTCTTATTATAGTGTAGACAGACCGCCGACCAAGTTTCATCGCATTCGGAGTCCATTTGATAGCCCAACCGTTAAACCTACAACCGCAATATAGTCGGTTTAATCGTCGGGCGTTTTCGGTCTCCGGAAACAGTTGTCGGGCTGCACTTCCCTTCTCTCCCCTCGGCCCTACTCCTCTTCACAGCCCACTAGCCCACCTACCATACCCCTCCTCGCGTCCGGTGCCGTCCGATCGAGATCGGAGGGCTCCGAAACGCCTCAAAACCCCAAACCCTAGCCTCTTTGGCTATATAAAGACCCCTTCTCTCCATTTTCGGCCTCCTACCTACCTCTAGCCCTCTCCTTCCTCAAATTCCGTGCCAGCCTTCTTCCCCGCCGCCACTTGTCGCCTCCTCCTCGCCTGCACCGCCGCCCTCCACCTCACGGGCGCCACTTGGCGCGTAGCCATTGGCTGCGCCGCCACCTAAGGCGTCGCCCCGGCCAACCAGGAGCCGCCACATCGCCTCCCGCCTCCACGCCGCCTCCGCGGTCCTCGCGGCCCGCACCAGCCCGCCCGGCTGGATCTGGGCCGGAGGAGCTCCGCGCGCCCCGCCGGTTCCCGCTCCCATGAACGCTCGAGGGGAGCAGCCCCTCGATCCAGCGCCGCCCGACTTCAGCGCCCCTGCCCCGTCGCGGACCCAGCTGCCCGGCTTCCTCCGTCTTGCCCAGCGCTGCCGTCGCCGGAGTCCTCGACCAGGCGGAGCCCCACCCCTCTCCTTCCTTCTCCTTCCTTCTCCCTTCCCTCATGGAGTTTCTCTCTCTCTCCTCTGCAGTCGCCGCCGCCTTGGTCCCGCCGCCGCCTGACCGCCGCCCAGAACGGATCGGGCGGACCCGATCCGCTTCGGATCTGGTCGGGCCCCTCCGCCTCGCCTTGCATCGCCCGGCTCCTCTTGCGGAGAGCCAGCCACCGCCGCCGCCATGTCTCTGCTCGGGACAAGCGGAGCCTTGACCGCCCCTTCGCTTGGGCCCGGCCAGCAGCGCCTCCCGCCTGGGCCTCCTCCAACCAGCCCAGTAGAAGCCAAGGCCCACCTCCTCCAAAGCCCAGTAGCGCCCGGCTGTTGGCCCGATGTGAGCAGCCCCAGCCCCTCCTGTGCACATTTGGGCTAGGCAGATTCGCCCATGCTTGTTTTTTTTTCCGTTGCGATTTTAGCAATTATCCGAATAATAACAGATTTGCGAAAGCCCTAGTTTCATGCATATAATAACTTCACAACCGTGCATCGGATTAAAATGATTTTAATATGTAAAATGCTTAGAATTTTGTGTAGATTAATAATTTTCCACTTTCATCCATGTTTAAAATGTATAAAATGTTGTTTCATTAATTTTGCTCAAATGCCATGTTAAAATGATTTATTTCATAACTAAATAACCGTAGCTCCGATTTTATTAAACTTCATATGTAAATGGGGTGGAAAAATGCCTAGTTTAACATGATGCACTTTATTTTCCTGTTTAACAACAATAAAATATGGTTTAGGGCAGAACAGTACCGAATTCAAATGTGGATATGAGGCTTTTCCGGAATTGTTGTTGTTGCTTCCGACCTCATTTATACTTGCCTAACTAGTTAGTTTGCTCATGCTTCACCCCTTGCCATGTTTAACAACATTTAACATTGTTGTGTACCATAAACGGGAGTGAACTAAATAATTTGGATGTGGTGTTTCATCAATATGCAACTCGTTGCATATTGAGCTCCACTTAATTTGTAGTTTTGTTTGTTGCACTTTGCCATGACATGCCATGCCTCATTAAACCGGACATGCATCATACTTGTTTGTGCATCATGCCATGATTATGCTTGTATGTTTACCATGTTGTTTGCTTCTTTCGGTTGCTTCTCTCGTTAGCCGGTTTCGTTCGGAGTTGTGAGGATTCGTTCGACTACGTCCGTTTGTCTTCTTCATGGACTCGTTCTTCTTCCTTGCGGGATTTCGGGCAAGATGACCGCTACCTCGATCTCACTACTATCATTGCTATGCTAGTTGCCTCGTTCTTCGCTATGCTTTGCGCTACCTATTACTGTTTGTCCAGCCATCCCATATTGCCATGAACCCCTAACCTTTGACACCTTTCCTATGCAAACCGTTGTTTGGCTATGTTACCGCTTTTGCTCAGCCCTCTTATAGCGTTGCTAGTTGCGGTGAAGTTGAAGATTTCTCCATGGCGGACAGGATTTTGGTTGGGATATCACAATATCCCTTATATTATTAATGCATCTATATACTTGGTAAAGGGTGGAAGGCTCGGCCTTATGCAGTGTTTTGTTCCACTCTTGCCGCCCTAGTTTCCGTCATACGGTGTTATGTTCTGGATTTTGCGTTCCTTACGCGGTCGGGTGATTTATGGGACCCCCTGACGGTTCGCTTTGAATAAAACTTGTCCAAAGAAGGCCCAACATTGACTTTTACCATTTGCCTCACCACCACCTATCTTTTCCCTTGGGAGTCGCTCTCTCGAGGTCATCTTTATTATAGCCCCGGGCGGTGCTTGTCTAAGTGTTGGTCGGAATCGAGCCGCCAGGGGAACCCTCGGGGCAACTCGAGGTCTGGTTTTACTCGTAGCTGTCTCATCCGGTGTTGCCACGAGAACGAGATATGTGCAGCTCCTATCGGGATTGTCGGCGCATCGGGCGGTCTTCTGGTCTTGTTTTACCATTGTCGAAATGTCTTGATGTCTGGGATTCCGAGACCGATCGGGTCTTCTGGGTGAAGGTCTATTCCTTCGATGATCGCGAGAGCTTGTCATGGGCTAAGTTGGGACACCCTGCGAGGTATAAACTTTCGAGAGCCGTGCCCGCGGTTAAGTGGCAGATGGGAATTTGTTAATGTCGGTTGTAGACAACTTGACACGGATCTGAATTAAAACGCATCAACGCGTGTGTAGCGTGATGGTCTCTTCTCGGAGTCCGGAAGTGAACACGGTTTACGTGTTATGTTTGGCGTAAGTAGGTGTTCAGGATCACCTCTTGATCATTGCTAGCTTCACGACCGTTCCGCTTGTTCTCTTCTCGCTCTTCATTGCGTATGTTAGCCACCATATATGCTTAGCATTCTTTGCAACCTCACCACTTTACCCATTCCTTTCCCATTAAGCTTTGCTAGTCTTGATACCCATGGTAATGGGATTGCTGAATCCTCGTGGCTCACGGATACTTCCAAAACCAGTTTGCGGTGCCTATGTTACGAAAGCGGTGATGCAACCAAGCTCAAGGAGGAGCTCGATGAAGATCTTGCCCTTTGTGTTGTTTCGTTCTAGTTGATTAGTAGTGGAGCCCAGTTGGGGTCGATCGGGGACCTTTGTCGCATTTGGGGGTTCTTCTTTTATTTTGGTTCCGTAGTCGGACCTTGATTGTATCTGGGTGATGTAATGCTTTATTCATGTAATTGTGTGAAGTGGCGATTGTAAGCCAACTATGTATCTCTTTCCCTTATGTATTACATGGGTTGTGTGAAGATTACCTCACTTGCGACATTGCTTTCAATGCAGTTATGCCTCTAAGTCGTGCTTCGACACGTGGGAGATATAGCCGCATCGAGGGCGTTACAAGGCCCAAGTAACAAATTGGGAAGGATGTTCGCCTCGCTGGGAGGTGTTGCAGAATGTCATCAAGGTCCAGGTTGGCACACTGGATGGGAGCAACCAAACTCTTTGCACAATTGGTGACCAACCCAGTTGACTAGCCGAAGGATGCAAGGGTGCTGGCAATGAAGCTGACATCTTCCTTAATGGGGGCACAAAAGATCTCCGCGTCATCAGCATACAGAGAAGCCCTAATGCCCGTGAAGCGGCTGCCAAGCGGATGTAGCAGACCTTGAGAGGTGGCCTTCTCCAGGATGCGATGCAGCGGGTCAATGGCAAGCACGAAGAGCAGCGGTGAAAGAGGTTCGCCCTGTCGGAGGCCACATCCATGCTTGAGGGTCGCCGGCAACACCATTTAGCAAGACTCTGGAGGAGGCCGAGGAGAGGAGAGCTGACACCCACCCTCGAAACCTACTCGGGAAGCCATGATGTGCCAGCAGCTCCATTAGATAATCCCATTTTACCGAGTCAAATGCCTTCTTAATATCAAGCTTGAAGAGGAGCATGGGTTTTTTTTACGGTGGAACTTTCTGGCCAAATTGCGAACATACTGGAAGTTGTCGTGTATATTCCTTGTTTTGATGAAGGCACTTTGCGCAGCGGAGACGATATTGTTCATGTGAGGGCTACCCGAGTTGCAAGGATTTTGAAATGAGCTTTGCAATGGCATGAATCAGGCTGATGGGTCGGAAGTTCGAGATGTCTTCGGCGCTGTCTTTCTTGGGGATGAGGGCAATATTCGCCGAGTTGAGCGGTGGAAGTTTTCCGCATGCAAATTGGAGAACTTGTTGATCACGAGCATGACATCATCTTTGATAATGTCCCAACAAACCTTGAAAAATTTCTGGTGAAACCGTCGGGTCCCGGAGCCTTGTCTCCGGGAAGGGCCGAGATTGCATCCTTGACATCATCCTCCGTGATGGGCTCCCCAAGGTCGGAAAGATCATGGCCCGAAGGGGAAAGCGGCCTAGTTGATAGTTTTGGGGCGTGGCAAGCCCCTCTTGGTAATATTGGCAAAGTGCTCCTGAACAATATTGCTTTTTGATCATGACTAGTTACCCAGCCATCTCCATGCTTGAGTCTGTGAATAAGGTTTTTTCGGCGTCTCCCATTGATCCGAAGATGGAAGTAATGGGTGTTGGCATCCCCTCTTTGATATCAGCTATCCGCGAGTTTTGTTTTTTCCTAGCTCGCTCCATTGCAGCCAGACCAACCACTCTTCTCTTGAGCCTTTTTCGAAGGTCCGCCTCCTCTGCACTAAGCTCTCTGGAATCTTGAGCCTCATCAAGTCGCAAGATGATCTCAAGAGCCATGTGAAGCTGGACCTTGGCCTGGGAGAAGAGGGTGTTGCTTGAGGTCCTGAGCCTCTGGCTTGTGCGCTTCAGCTTATGGAAGAGCCTTTGGTACACCTCCATGTGCGCGGAGGGCTTGTTCCAAGCATTCTGGATAGTTTGCCGAATGTCGGGCATGTTGGTCCAGAAGTTTTCAAAGCAAAAAGTCTTGGGGCGTCTTGGACCATCATCATTTACAAGCAGAAGCGGGCAATGGTCTGAAAGGGATGAAGACAGAGCCTGAAGGATATGTTTGTCGAAAGTGATGTCCCAATCCTCATTGCAGAAAAAGCCATCAAGCTTGGACATGGTTGGATTGCTTTGCTCATTGCTCCAAGTGAACTTCCTGTTTTGCAGGTGTATTTGTTTGAGCTCGCAGAAATTGAGGGTGTCACGGAAGCGAGTGATGCGGCTCCGGTTTGCATTGGACCGGTTCTTATCGTGAGCGCGGTATATTTGGTTGAAGTCACCCGTGACCAACCAACCATCACCGGGGCAGCTTCTCAGCCATTAGCTCGTTGAAGAAATCATCTTTGAGGTTATTTCTCGTCGGTCCATAGACCGTCGTGAAGTTGAAAGAGGTACTAGAGCTGATGATGGTTATCTTTGCGGACAGGGCGTAGGTTCCGAAATGCACATTGTCAAGCTTGAGGTGATCTTCATCCCAAAGCAGGAGAATTCCACCACGAGTGTCGGCATTCTGGGAACGGGGGTCCCCAGACTTGCCTGCCTGCGGCCTGCTGCGTGGCTCAACCAGCGGCCCAGTATGGCCCGTATTCATCAGCCAACACTCAAGACCCTCGCGAGGAGCCATGCCTCGCGGGGCGGACGACACAAGGCCTCCTCAGGGGCGGCCTCTCCAGGCAGGTTCGCGAGGAGGCGGAGAGATCAAGACAAGGGGTACCTCGCGAGGTGCTCGTGACGCAAGCCATGATGACCAAGACCAGGCGGGCGCCAACCTGCATAGTGTCCTCGTTTCCTCTTTGGTGCAAAGGGGGCAAGCGCAGGCGCGGAGTACCGAAGCATCAAGCAAAGGTTTCCATATCAGTGCAACGAGACCAAGACCAGCAGGACGTCAGGACGGAGGTCACCGTGGAGCCCAAGACAGCGTCATCACCAGCACCTTTGGCAGTCGAAGACCACCTTTAGTCAGGATAGCTTGTACTAGTTGTCCCCTTTCAAAATGGCCGTTGTTGGCTCCCTTCCCGCTCAATATTTGGGAAGAGGACCAGGGCCTCTATAAATAGGGCCAGCCACCACAGTAGAGAGGGATCCGAGATCTGATCCAAGCCTAGCTCATCTACACTCCATCACAAGAACACCTCTCGCGAGGCTGTTCTTCCTCTGTACTGTTCATCATCAACCCAAGAGGCAATCCACCACACCACACACTGGATTAGGGTATTACACCACAACGGTGGCCCGAACTAGTATAAACCTCGTGTCACTTGTGTTGTTCATCGTGCTAGCTTAGAATCGCGGCGAGGTTCTGGGCGTGTTTCGGTAGGGAGAAGATCTTCGTGCACACCCCAGAGTTCGAACCTTAAGGGTTTTGCCGGAACCCGATATCCGACATTTAGCGCGCCAGGTAGGGGTGCGCCGAAATCTTTTCTCCGCTGATCTGCGTCCCATCGCTTCGTCGCATCCATGGCAGACGCCCGTCGAGCTCGCGCCGAGCGCCGAGCTGCTCTCGCCGCCCGCGTCACTCATACGGCTCCCGTCGGTGGGCCTCCTTGTCGTTCTCCGTTGCTTGCCGCCAACGCCGCCATCGGCCCAGCGGGGAATGAGCAGAAATCATCTTCGCTGCACCCTTCGGTGCGGCGGGAAGGCCGCACCGCCACTCCGTCGCTGACCCCAGCTGGTTCGTCGTCTCACGCTCGTCGCGCCCCATGGACGCGCAGGCCGCGTTGCTCCTGGCACGCGAGCTCCTGCACTACCGTCCCGTCGACGATCTCTACGAGGAGTGGCTCGCTCGCATCACCGAGCTCGTTAGTGCCGCAGGGGGCTCTCCTGCGCCGTCCCTCTCGCTGCCTCGCCCTCCGTCATGTATGGGCGACGCGGCTCAGGGAGCGCCTCTGCCACCTTCTCCCCAAGAAGGCGCCCTGGCTCCAAGGCGCGCGGCCCCTAGGCGTGACACGCCGTGTTTGGCGCCCGCGCGGCAAGAAAGAAGCTGCAAAGAAATTCCTCGGCCTCAAGAAGGCGCTCACGTGCTCCCTGCACCTGCACGGCAGGACCGCATCCCTGCACCAGCATGCCAAGACCCCGTACTGCCCCTGGTGGCGGCGCGCGGGAACCATCAAGAGCAAGCCCCGTGCCTGCAAAAGGCTCCGGTGGCCAGCGCAGGTTGCCGTGCCTTCACCACCGAGCTACGTAGCGTCGCCTGGCCGGGCAAGTTCAAGCCGGACCTGCCTCCTCGCTACAACGGTATTGCCGACCCCGCGGAGTTCCTGAAGCTCTATGAGCTGGGCATCGAGGCGGCCAACGGAGACGAAAAGGTCATGGCGAACTGGTCTCCCATGGCGCTCAAGGATGGCGCCCGCACCTGGCTCCTGAACCTGCCTCCCGGCTCGATCTCCTCTTGGGACGAGATGCACAGCCGCTTCATTGCCAACTTCCAGGGCACTCGCGACCGCCCCCCGGCCGCGGGTGACCTGCGTCGCATCAAGCAGTAGCCTGGAGAGACCCTGCAGAAGTACATCCAGCATTTCAACAATGCTCGCCTCAAGATCCCCAAGGTGACGGACGAGGCCATCATCTCAACGTTTTCTGATGGCGTCCGCGATGTCAAGATGAAGGAAGAGCTCACCATCCACGAGGATCTGTGCACATCTCTGGAGCTGTTCAACCTGGCGACCAAGTGCACAAGAGCTGAGGAAGGACGCCTCTCCCTCCTCGAGCTTCCAGCTGCTGACCCAGAAGAGAAGAAGGCCAAGGCCAATGATGTGAAGCGCAAAGGAGCAGCCGTGCTCGCAGCAGAACCAGACACGAAGCGCGGCAGGGACCAGCCGGAGTCATCCAAGGGCAACCGATTCTGCGCCTACCACAACCTCCACACCCACAACACCAACGAATGCCAGGAGCTCAGGGCCGTTCGAGAAGGATGCTTCGGTCGATGCCCCGAGCGCAATGACCGGGGCTACGGCTGAGGAGGAGGACGAGGCGGAGGACGATGGGACGACCGAGGCCATCGCCAGGAGTGGCGTGACCGACCTCACAAGGATCGCTTGCAGGACCAGTGTCGGTGTCAAAACCGGCGGATCTCGGGTAGGGGGTCCCGAACTGTGCGTCTAGGCGGATGGTAACAGGAGACAAGGGACACGATGTTTTACCCAGGTTCGGGCCCTCTTGATGGAGGTAAAACCCTCGTCTGCTTGATTAATATTGATGATATGGGTAGTACAAGACCGGATCTACCACGAGATCAAGGAGGCTAAACCTAAAGCTAGCCTATGGTATGATTGTTGTGATGTATGTTGTGTCCTCGGACTAAAGCCCTCCGGTTTATATAGACACCGGAGGAGGCTAGGGTTACAGTCGATTACAATGGTAGGAGATCTACATATCCGTATTGCCAAGCTTGCCTTCCACGCCAAGGAAAGTCCCATCCGGACACGGGGCGGAGTCTTCAATCTTGTATCTTCGTAGTCTTGGAGTCCGTGACGATGATAGTCCGGCTGTCCGGACACCCCTAGTCGAGACTCCTCGGTAGCCCTGAACCAGGCTTCAATGGCGATAAGTCCGGCGCGCATAATGTTCGGCATTGCAAGGCGGGTTCCTCCTTGAATAATCTAGAAGATCATGAACACCAGGGATAGTGTCCGCTCTGCAAAATAAATTCCACATTCCACCGTAGAGAGAATAAAATGTACACAAGTCCAATCTGGCGGCGTATTATGCGGCATGACATCACACCGCTACTGGGCTTTTACTTGAATCGTTTTTATTATACCACCTCGGCACGTTTAGCGGCGGTTTCCTTAACACGTCTTGTCGAGCGAGAGATCGTGTTCCCCTTATTCGGATTCTCATCAATATGGGCGTGGGTAACCCAACGCGCCATTGATGGTGGCGCTTGGGAGATAAGCGAGTTTTACCGGGCGGTGGGGATGCATAGTCTTCGTCCGCCTATATATAAGGGATAAGTTTACCTTCTCACCTCGCCTTCTTCCTCCTTTGCTTATCCATCTCCGCGACTCAAGCTCCAACGCCCAAGCTCGCGCATCTCGCCTCGACCTTCTCCGATCATGTCGGGCGGGATGCAAATGGTTGGCCTCCACCGTTAAGGAGGAGCACATCACCAAACTGCGCGGCGCGGATACCTTTCGGCGATATCGCGCATCGGCTGCCCGACGAGGGGCAGCTCATCCTACCCCAGGCCCCATGAGAGGTCATCTTCCTTCCCCACTTCCTCCGCGGATGGGCTTTCCACTGCACCCTTTCGTCCGGGGCTCATGTTCTATTATGGCACGGATTTCCACGATCGGCGCGAACTTCATCCTCAACATCTCGGCGTTTATCGTGGTGCGCGAAACCTTCCTCTGCATCCGCCCCACTTGCCTGTGGCTCAAGACCTTCAACGTCAAGCGAAGGTTGTGAAGGGCACACAAGCGGAATCGGGGCGCCATGTTGGGTAAGTTGCCCAACGTCCTTTGGCTCGAAGGGCCTTCGTGGACTCTGTTAAGGGGTGGCAATCGGGGTGGTTCTACATCACCGAGCGCCTTGAACCCACGTGGTGGCGGCCCCGAGTTCAAATCGGCATCCCCATGCAGCTCACCTCTGGAAAGAAGGGCTTGTTGTGGGGCAATCCGAAGGAGGCGACGGGACTCGAGCCTGTATCCGAGCTGGTGAGCAATAAGCTCGAGCTCGTCGGCGTGGTCCAAGTCATGCTCATCCGCGGATTCTCCCATGCCAAACGGGCATTCAATCTGTGGGAGTTCAATCCGGAACAACACCGGCGCTAAGTGGGCTCTTGACCACGGCGTATGAAGGCGCTGGAGGTGCTTGTTTAAGGCGCCAAAGCCCCGCATCCGCGATGGAAGATCGCGGTTTCGCTCGCACATCCGGTGACGAGGTAAGTGATTCAACCCCTTCACGGGACACTTGTGGTAATCAGTTGAGTCTAAGAGGGTTTCAACCTCTCTTTTCCTTTGGCGAGAATGGATGGAGAAGGCCGAGCAGCTCATCTGTCCGGCTCCCATGCCGAAGACCAGTGAGCGCCCGTCTAGCGGGGCTCTGGTTCCGCACCGCCGTGGTGCGGAGAAGAAAACCAGAAAGGTGGCCGGGGACTCGAAGAGTTCCGCAATCAAGCGTCCGACGACGAGGCGGACTCCTCCCCGAGCGAGGAGGAGGAAAGACTCTCTCCGGAGGAGGAGAGAGGAAGAGGAAGCTTCCCCAATAGGGGAGGCGAAGGGTCCAGAGGGGAGAACTATTCCCGGACAGTTCGCCAACACCATCATTGGCGAGGAGGAGGTAGCCTTCGAGGGCGAGGCCTCGGCGAGATCGTAAGTATCCGGATCCACGATATGCAATTTCTTCGCGTCACCTAGTGTCCTACTAATGCCGCATCTTGTCATGATCCAGCCGATGATGATCTCCCGCTTCATCGAAGCGGTCGTTAACCCGTCGGATGTGGATTCACTTCCGACCGCCTCTATCCCAGCGTCGGCGAGGGCCGAGGTGGGATCGAAGAGGACCCATCGGGAGGAGGCTCGGAGGCACCGCCCGAGCAGCCTCCGGACTTTGCGCCGGACTCTACGCCGGAACTGCAGCGGTTCCAGTCCGCAAAGCGGCCCTTCAAAAAGGGCAAAACAGACACGGCGGCCTCCGTCCAACCGGGGCGCGGACAACTTGTTGGGCGCTTAAAGGCGCTTCCATCGAGGAGAACACCGCACTATCTGAGTGCGATGATTGAAGGTTCAGCTCGCCAAGAGCGGGCTGACCGAAGCTTCGCAGCAGCCTTCTAACGAGCTTTGAGGTAAGAAGTTATAATTATGCAATGTAATACCGCGATAGACGGTAGCCTGATGCTCGGTTCGGTGTTGGAAAGAAAAGCGGATGAGGATCTAAGAAGATATCTGTGAGGTTGCTTAAAATATGTCAATATGGGTTTGCAGGCTGCGCTGCTGACCTCTGCCGCACTGAGTGCGGAGGTCGGTGCGTTGAAGCAGGATCTCGAGCGTTGCAACCCGAAAACAATGACAAGGGGCTAAACAGCGACGACGAGGAGGAGACCCGACCGCCGAACAATAGAGGACAGAAGGGTTTCCCCCCACAAGTGCGGACGGTGAATATGATTTACGCAACCCATATACCCAAGAGGAGAGGAAGCGCACTAAGGGGCGTCTATGCGATGGAGCGATCGCCCGAAGTTCAATCCATGGTCCTCTTGTCCGATCACTTTCGATCGAAGAGACCATCCGACCAGCATACGCCATGGCGGATTCGCCGCATCTGTTTTAGACCCAATCGTCGATGGATTTCACCTCACGAGAGTCCTGATGGACGGCGGTAGTAGCCTGAACCTGATTTATCAGGATACAGTGCGCAAGATGGGCATAGACCCCTCAAGGATTAAACCTACAAAGACAACCTTTAAAGGTGTCATACCAGGTGTGGAAGCCATATGTACGGGCTCAGTCACACTGGAAGTGGTCTTCGGATCCCCGGATAATTTCCGGAGCGAAGAGTTAATCTTCGACATAGTCCCATTTCGTAGTGGCTATCACGCTCTGCTCGGACGAACCGCGTTTGCAAAGTTCAACGCGGTGCCGCATTATGCATACCTCAAGCTCAAGATGCGGGCCCTCGTGGAGTCATCACGATCAGCGGAAACAGGCGCGCCCTCGAGCGGAGGAACATCTGGCGACTCTCGCGGCGGAAATCTGAGCAGCCTTTTAAGGCAATTTTGAGTCCGGCCGTTAAGCGGCGGATCAAACTAAACGCACCTAAAGCAATACCAACCAAGACAACTGCACGATCGAGCACGCGCATAGCAATGCGGCCCTAACCCCGCCCTCGCATGATTGCAAGAACAACCCTCGCGTACATCATTACGCTTTGGAGATACCATGGGCGTGGGGAAGGGCACAATCACAATGGACCCAGTGCGGCTCGACCATACCGAGGGGCTGCAAGTCGCCCCCCTTTTATTATTATTTTCCTTCTTTGTACACAGGGACTCCGTTAACGGAGGCCACCGTCCGACGGTGAACCTGCCGAACTCACGATGCAACAGCCAGGGAAGAAAGAAGGCTGCGACGAACACTCAGGTGGTCTCAATTACGAGCATTAAATTCGATTATATACGCCAAGTCCGCAGCTCATCCCTAGAGGGGGACATGTTTAATAAGTTCAAATCCCTTGCTTACCTCACTATTTGTATCAGTCCGCACTCATAGCAGACTTCCTTTAATAAATAATGCAGCACTTTTCGACTGCAATTACATTACTTTTTATATATATATGTTCATTACAGGACATCTTGCACCCGTACATTTTGGTACGGTCTAATACACTAGGGGCTTATGTTCCCCACATTATGGTGTGATAAGTCCGAACACTTCCATAAGTTCGGCACCCCGAACTTATAGCATTATACGAATCGGCTCTGAATCATGTCTTGGGTCAATAGTTGGGTTTGCCCGGCTCCCACGTTTTGGTGCCTTACGTTCCGTTCTGTCAGCTAAGGTGGCACTGGGAGAACCACTGCGATTGTGCCCGGTTGAGCCAAAGCGGCGCCTCGATGGAAAAGCTAAAGCGGCCGACATGATAAGGCGAGAGACCGGTCGCTGTTCGAGAGGTTTTTCGAGTCCTTAAAGACTCACGCCGCTTGAGCGAAGTTCCGGATAAATGTCCGGCGAAGGAGTGGATAGCGCCCGGATTCGGTCTTCGAATACCGGGGCTTCGCCAAATTTAAAATTATAGAATTCTATGGCTAAGTGAGAGTGTTCAAGCATTATAAGTCCGGTTGCCTTGTTCGTTGTGTTGGCGCCTCCTAGATGGACCCAAAAATGGGAACAAGAGTGCTCAAGTTTATCGAACACCCCACACTTTCATGGCTCGGGGCTGAAGCCAACGACTTGCCATCTCTTAGATTTTATAAGCGGCCGCCAGAAGGTAATATTTTAAATTAAACAAGCGTTGCTTAATGCGCATATGAACAAAGTTTTCAGCGCACGAGGATAATACATAGCGAGTTTACTCAAAATTACATCTCGGGGCATTCATCCGCAATCTCGCGGGCTCCTTCATGACAGTTTTATAATACATTTGGGCGTCGATACTCCTTGCCGGTGGCGGCGGTCGGTGAAAGCTTCTCCGTATCCAGCCTGCCCGGTGCACCTTTGTGCGGGCAAGGGCCCGACGAGCACCTTCAATACTGGTGGCGCTTGATGACCTCCACCGAGGGGCACGCATCCACCAGCCCGCCGCCTGCAGGCGAAGTAGCTGCCGAGGATGGCTGTCGAGCCATAGCGGACTATAAGGCCCTTCATGGCCTCCTCGGCTACCTTGTGGAGTTCGACCAGTACTTGACTGGTCGCTTGAAACACCGGATGGCGGCCTCGGCGTCTTGAGACCGAAGACCTTCTCCGTCGAGCTCCGTCCTCGCCACGATAGAATCTTGGCGGCATCGGACACACTATGCGGCAGATCTGCAAGCGCCTCGAGAGCTCGAATGCGGGTAAGTGTCGGGTAGTTTACATTAACATGCTTGCTTTGCATGAAAAATGCCTTACCGCCGCTATCTTCTTTACATCTTCCACCTCTGAAGGGCCTTACGGGCCTCGGCCTTGGTGGACTTGGCACTTTGAGAGCCGAGGCAAACTCGGACTCTCGAGTCTTGAGTCACGCTCCAAGCTCTCATGCTTCTCCATGAGCACCCGGAGCTCTTGCCGCATCTTGCCGCCACATGCCTCCTGCTTTTCTCGCTCTGCTGTTCATGGCCGCCTTGCGTTGACGCGGACCTCCTCCTTGGGCTGCCACCTCGTTCGTGGCCCCATAATACCCATATTATCCTTGTTAATTTTATTCCAACCAAAATCCTTTTACGTAAGGTAACTATTCAAAGTGGTGTTATTCACCTTCTTTGTCCTCGAGCTGCTTCTTGGCATGGCGAGCTCTTGCTCGGACCGCTCGAGATCTGCTTCAACGCGATCGACCTCCGCTTTTCAAGTCTGGCAGAGGTCAGCAGCGCCCTGCAAACCCATATTGACATATTTTAAGCAACCCTGCGTATATCTTCTTAGATCCTCAGTCCGGCTTTTCTTTCCGAACACCAAACTGAGCATCAGGGGCTACTGTCTATGCGGTATTACATTGCATAATTATAACTTCTTACCTCAAAGCACATTAGAAGGCTGCTGCGAGCTTCAGTCGGCCCGCTCTTGGCGGTGAACCTTTCAATCACCGCACTCAGGATAGTGCGGTGTTCTCCCTCGATGGAAGCGCCTTTAAGCGCCTCCAACAAGTTGTCCAGCGCCTCCGGTTGGACGGAGGCCGCCGGTGTCACGGTCTTGCCCTTCTTTCAAAGTATCCGCCTGCCGGACTCTGGAACATTGCGAGTTCGATGTAGAGTCGGCGCAAAGTCCGGAGGCTGCTGGCGGCGCCTCCGGAGCCTCCTCCTGATGGGTCCCTCTCTGGGATCCCACCTCGGCATCCTCGTCAGCGCGGGGGGTAGAGGCAGTCGGAAGTGAATTCACATCCGACGGGACCAACGACCCGCTCGATGAAGCGGGGAGATCATCATCGGCCGGACTGCGGACAGTATGCGGCATTAGTAGGACACTAGGTGAAGTGAAAGAAATTGCATATCAGGGATCCGGATACTTACGATCTCGCCGGAGGCCTGGCCCTCAAAGGCCACTCCTCCTCGCCAACGATGGTGTTGGCGAAACTGTCCGGGGGAATAGTTCTCCCCCTCTTGGACCCTTCGGCCTCCCCTATTGGGGAAGCCTTCCTCTTCCTCTCTCCCTCCTCCGGGAGAGAGTCTTCTTCCTCCTCCTCGTCTTCAGGGGAGGAGTCCGCCTCGTCATCGGACGCTTGATTGCGAGAACTCTTTCGAGTCCCCGTGGCCACCTTCTTGGCCTTCTTCTCCGGCACCACGTGCGGTGCCGGAACCAGCAGCCCTGCTAGACGGGCGTTCACTTGGGTCTTCGGCATGGGGCCGGACGGATGAGCTGCTCGGCCTTCTCCATCCATTCCTGCCAAAGGAAAAGAGAGATTGAAACCCTCTTAGAATCAATCTGATTACCACAAGTGTCCCGTAAAGGGGTTGAATCACTTACCTCATCAGCCGGATGCTGCGAGCGAAATCCGCGATCTTCCGTCGCGGATGCGGGGGCTTCGGCGCCCTTAAAGAGCACCCCCCAGGCGCCTTCATACGTCGTGTCGAAGAGCCCGCTTAGCGCCTGGTGCTGTTCTGGATTGAACTCCCACAGATTGAATGCCCGTTCTTGGCATGGGAGAATCCGGCGGATGAGCATGACTTGGACCACGTCGACGAGCCCGAGCTTATTGCTCACCAGCTTACGGATCTGAGCTCGAGTCCGTCGCCTCGCCGGATTGCCCCACAACAAGCCCTTCTCTTTCCAGGAGGTGAGCTGCGTGGGGATGCCAGATTTGAACTCGGGGGCCGCCGCCCACGTGGGTTCGCACGGCTCGGTGATGTAGAACCACCCCGATTGCTACCCCTTAACGGAGTCCACGAAGGCCCCTTCGAGCCAAAGGACGTTGGGCAACTTGCCCAACATGGCACCTCCGCATTCCGCTTGCGTGCCATTCACAACCTTCGGCTTGATGTTGAAGTTCTTGAGCCACAGGCCGAAGTGGGGCCGGATGCAGAGGAAGGCCTCGCACACGACGATAAACGCCGAGATGTTGAGGATGAAGTTCGGCGCCAGATCGTGGAAATCCGGCCGTAATAGAACATGAGCCCCGGATGAAAGGGTGCGATGGAAAGCCCGATCCATGGAGGAAGTGGGGAAGGAAGACGACCCTCTCATGGGGCCCAGCGGTAGGGATGAGCTGCCCCTCGTCGGGCGGCCGATCTGCGATATCGCCGAAAGGTATCCGGCGCTGCGCAGCTTGGTGATGTGCTCCTCCTTACGGTGGAGGCCAACCATTTGCCTCCGCTCGGACATGATCGGAGAAGGTCGGGCGAGATCTTGCGATCTTAGGCGTTGGAGCTTGAGTCTTGCGGAGATGGATAAGCAAAGGAGGAAGAAGGCGTGGGTGAGAAGGTAAATCCTGATCCCTTATATATAGGCGGACAAAGACTATCGTCCCCACCGCCCGGTAAAACTCGCTTATCTCCCAAGCGCCACCATCAATGGCGCGTTGGGTTACCATGTCCGTATTGATGAGAATCCGGAATAATGGGAACACGATCTTTGCCGACAAGGCGTGCCAAGAAACCGCTTAAGCTAAGCGTCTTTGAGGTGGTATAATAAAAATGATTCAAGTAAAAGCCCGGTAGCGGTGTGATGTCATGCCGCATAATATGTCGGAGATTGGACTTGTGTACATTTTATTCTCTCTACGGTGGAATAGAATTTATTTTGCGAGCGGACACTATCCTGGTGTTCATGATCTTCTCTGGATTATTCAAGGGAGGAACCCGCCTTGCAATGCCGAACATTATGCGCGCGGACTTATCGTCATTGAAGCCTGGTTCAGGGCTACTCTTGAGGAGTCTGGACTAGGGGTGTCTGACAACCGACTATCATCGTCCGCGGACTCCAAGACTACGAAGATACAAGATTGAAGACTCATCCCGTGTCCGGATGGGACTTTCCTTAGCGTGGAAGGCAAGCTTGGCAATACGGATATGTAGATCTCCTACCATTGTAACCGACTCTGTGTAACCCTAGCCTCCTCCGGTGTCTATATAAACCGGAGGGCTTTAGTCCGTGAGGACACAACATACATCACAACAATCATACCATAGGCTAGCTTTAGGGTTTAGCCTCCTTGACCTCGTGGTAGATCCACTCTTGTACTACCCATATCATCAATATTAATCAAGCAGGACATAGGGTTTTACCTCCATCAAGAGGGCCCGAACCTGGGTAAAACATCGTGTCCCTTGTCTCCTGTTACCATCCGCCTAGACGCACAGTTCGGGACCCCCTACCCGAGATCCGCCGGTTTTGACACCGACAACGGGCGTGCGTGACCCCACGACGGCCGTTGGTATAACTCCGTGTGTTTTTAGATAAGCCTCAAATGGTCACACCGAGGACTCTTGATATTCACCCGCTTTATAAAGGGGTTGAGGCCTTTGCCTCTTTTCCACCTTCCTCGCGCCTTCTCGCACCTCGAGTTCCAACACTCGAAACCCAAGCTTCGACACCCCAGATCCTCCAATATGCCCGGATCCATCCCTCAAGGCCGATGGGTGGCCTCCTCGATTCAAAAGGAAGACATTTTGAAGCTCAGGGAGGTCGGATATCTGACCGCCGACATCCAGCACAGGCTTCCTGCTCCAGGGCAGGTCATCCCCACACCGGAGCCCAATGAGTGCGTCGTTTTTGTTCCTCACTTCCTCCGCGGCTTGGGCTTTACCCTCGATCCCTATGTGAGGGGGCTCATGTTCTACTACGGGTTGGATTTTCATGATCTGGCTCCAGACGCTATCCTCCATATCTCGTCGTTCATTATCGTGTGCAAGGCTTTTCTCCACGTCACCCCACACTTCGGCTTACGGCTTAAGACCTTCAATGTAAAGCCGAAGATGATCGAGGGGCAACATGTGGAGTGCGGAGGTGCCGTAATAAGCAGGAACGCCGATGCCCCATGGCCAGAGGGTTCTTTCCCAGAAGTGTCCGATGTATGGCAACAGAGGTGGTTATATCACGGCTCCCAGAGGCACAAAGTGGGTGGCTGCCCCCGAGTTCCGCTCGGGCCCTCCGTCACAGTTGGCGTCTTGGACATACGTAGGACGGAATTGGGGGCCCGCTGGTGATGTACCAGTACTGCAGAATCGCATCCGGGAACTCATTGAGAGGGACATTAGCCTCGTCAGCATAATGCAAGTGATGTTAATCCAACGGATGTTGCCGTGCCAACGCCGGCCTCTCCGGATGTGGGAGTTCAATCCGGAGGGTCTGCGGACTGTCAAGCACTTCTTCAGCTTGAAGCTAGAAGAGATGTGCAAATTATTATTCGGACAGAAAGTAGAGTGTTCGGACACCACCGAGGATGCGGGCCTAAGCTGCAATCGCCTAGATACCCAAGTAAGTATCCTTGATACCGGACACCTTGTTTTGTATTTGTTATAATTGTTCATTCTGAAAATCATCCGCGGCCAGGAATGGCTTAGCAAGGCGGAGAGAATCAGGTGTCTGGCGCCACTTCCCCAAGGCTCGCCCGGCCCTGCCATGGCCAAGACGCTCGACCGGGTACTCAGCAGAATGCCCTCGGGGAAAGACAAGGGGAAGAACGAAGAAACCGAACTCCACACGCTATGCCTCCGAACCGGGAGAATTGTTACCTCCCCCAAGGAGGATAGTCGGGAAGGGGAGGCTAAGGCCTCCTCCCCGCGTGGGAAGAAGAGGGCCGCCTCCGAAGACTTGGAGACGGAGATGCCCAAGCAAGGGAAGAAGGTATCACCAAGGGGCTCTGCCGCGATGGGCATCCTCATCGCGTTATGCCCGCCAACGGGCCAGCCCTCTACCGAGCCGTAAGTCAATCATTAATTCGAAGGTATTGTGCTTCTCCTAGATCAGTAACCAGGATTCACCTTTTGAAGTCCGGCTAGCAGCTCTTCTCAACAGAGTTCGTCTTCGGGGGATCTTCCTCTGGAGATGATGGAGAGCGAGACCCCACCTACCTCTCCGGCCCATGAAGCGGGCGACACCGAGGTGTCAACACGGAGGAGTCCGGATCTGCCGAAGCCGGGAGCCAATGCGTCAGCCGCCCTGAGCTCGGATCGTATGGCTCCCACGAGGGGTGATGGGAAGGATCCGACACAGTTCAATGTCCGGCCGGATGTACTGACGGGCTTACTGGAGCGAGCTGCGCTCTCGGATGAGCACCGCTTGTTAATGAGCGCGATGCTCAAGAAGATTTCATCTGCTACAAGCGGTTTGAATGAAGCATTTACAAGCCTGCTCAGAGGCTTTGAGGTATGTAGTGAAGAATACACCATTTTATGGCTGAGAGGCACGCACTAGGTGTGCTCCATATGGATAGTAGCCCCTGAGACTCTGGTTGCCCGCCCTAGGCGGCAAACGGGGGATCATAAACCGATGATTGTGCCGTAAATATGTGCAGGTACTTGTGGGTCCGGCCGCCGGCCAGTCCGTTGAAGTTACCGAACTAACGAGGTAGATTGGATCGATCGATGCCGATATCACGCTGGTGAATGAGCGGCTGGACAAATCACAAGGTATATCTCCTGCCTTCCTTTGTATAGGAAAATATGAAGGTGGCATGATATTAATGTAATATGTTTGGACTGCAGATGGTGCTGCTGCCGTGGAGGCCCTGAGGGTGGAACTTGCTCAAGCCAAGGAACAAGCTCGGGTGAGCAATGCGGCTACCCTAAAGGCGGCCAAGGAATTGAGGGCCGAACAGGCCACTCATCGCCGAAGCGAGGAAAAGATAGCCGAAATGGCTGTTGAGTTAAAAAATGCCGCTGGCCGGTATGAGCTCCTTAAAAAGGAGCATGAGGATAGTTCGGCCGACCTGAACAAGGCACTTAATGCCACCAAGGAAATATGGACCGAGCTCAGTAATGCGCAGGAGGAGCTTCAACAGGCCAGTAAAATTGCGGCTGGGGGCTCCTATTTGCTGCGGATGAAGTTTTTCGATCCGAAGTACGCTCCACTGGATGGACACTGGAGTCCTGCGGATGCATATGCAGATTTGGCGAAGAGTACGGCTGACGCTGCCGAGTTCTTCAAAGATCAAGGTGATAAATAAGTGGAGAAGCTTTTTTGGTCGCAATTCAATGCTCCCACTCGCCCGCTGCCGTTAAGTGACAAGGTGGCTGCTGTAGCGGAGCTTCACAGGCTGTCCGGGCTTGCAATGTGCACTACAAAAAAATACACTTCCGCGATGATACGTGTTTGTCACAGTAGGTCGCATTTTTTGTCATGCATGTACATCCATAACAAATTTATGACAGAATCAAGATAGTCATACCTGTGCTGTCGTAGAAGTGTTCCATGACATTACCAAAATTATCATCACGGAAGTGTCCACTTCCATGACGATAAATCGTGTGTCACAGAAGTGCTTTCGTCAAGGGTGGCCGACACGTGGCATCCACCGTAACGAAACGCCGTTAAGCTATCGGGTCGCATTTTGGATCCGATAACCCGTTAACAGCCACGACCAATGCCGATTTTCCACGTGTAAAATTCTCATTGGCTGACGGATCCATGTGTCAGCTCCGCGTTGGCACAGGTGTCACTCATCCAACGGTTGAGATGGGCCTATGATATGTTGACATGTGGACCGGCCCAAAAGTTGCCCACAAAGTTTAAATGGGCCATCCCAACTGAAGGCCCATAAGATTTAGCAGACCATAATGGGCCGGCCCAGCTAAAGGCCCACAAAATTTAGCGGGCCATAATGGGCCGGCCCAGCTAAAGGCCCACAAGATTTTGCGGACCACAATGGGGCGGCCCAGTTAAAGGCTCACAAGATTCTGCAGACCATAATGGGCTGGCCCAGCTAAAGGCCCAACATTCTCTGTCAAATCGGCCCGTCAACGGACTGGTCTAAACTTGTCATCAATGCGGCCCATGGTCACTTCTTGCCCGTTAACAGTCCACTAAGTAATTGGGCCTAATTACGGCCTGGTGTATTTCCGGCCTGTTAAAGGTCCGGCTTCATTTGGGCCCATTTATAGGCCATCAAAACTTTCGGCCCATAAATGACCGTGAAGGATTTGGGTCATATTCGGCCATGTTTGTCATTCGGCCTGTTAGAGGCCCACTATAGATTTGGGCCACTTTCGGCCTGTTGTCATTTTCGGCCTGTTAACGTCGGACATAAACCATGGGCCATATGTAGCCCAACGTCATATCATGCCCATTAACGACCCATATAAAAATGACGATAATCTAGCCCGAGCAAAGTTCCAGCCTGTTAAAGGCCCGTGTATTAGGTCGGCGCATTTACGGCCCGTCCGAATTTCGGCCTGTCAAATATCCGCATTGTAAATGGGCCACCATTTCGGCTGCTAAGTCTGATGGGTTATTTGGCACAATCAGGGCCCAATCTCACTTTCGGTCTATTAAAGGCCCATGTTTTTTATGGGCTCGAGATATTTACACCTGTAAACGACCTATTTTTACTAAGGGCCCAAATTATGTTTAGGCCTATTAAAGGCCCACTATGGGCACAGGCCTACCAGAAAAAATTAAAAGCTTATGCTAATTTAAGCCCAGATATTTTTAGTGGGCTACATGCCAATTTCGGCTCGTAATCGTTTTTAGCCCAATTGGAATGGGCCCGACAAATGTTGGCACGTTGGGATCCTACGATGCTTTCGTCTGAATACATTACTAAGATAAACCTACACTATACAAAAATAGCATCATAATTACTGCAGCCTATGGCAGCATCATAAATGTTGTATCACAACAAAATAAATTCCAATCATACAACAAAAGGCCTGTTGGCATAAAGTTTACAGTCCTTCCAGATAAAAGCACCATTAGATGTATAGAAGCACAGATCATTTGACCTGAGTGCTAATGTTTTAGGATGTAGAATCTGATGGAGCAGCACGATCTCCACCTTTTTTCCGCCATTGTTCTTCAACAATGAAGCGAATGTCTGATAGTCTGGTCTCAAAACCTTTCATATCTTGACGACATTTCTCAACCACTATTCTTGTTTCCGAAACAACGTCCATTAGGGATTGGACTTGTGTCTGGACTCTGTCTAGCAGGAAGATTTTGTTCAGTAGGCGATTTGGACGAGGTTACCTTGACAACCAACCCAGAATTACGCACGAAGGTGCTTTTTGCACTGTTAGTGGAGAGATCTTGGCGCCGCAGCAAGAGGTGACATTGTGCACTGTAGTAGCCTCGTCACCTTCGGTGGTTGTGGCTATTCAATCATTTGTTCCATAGCTTCACGAAAGTTTGAACTTGTAGATTAGTGTACGATGAGTTACTAATGAGACAAAAACAAACAAAGTAGGTTAAGCGTTTATACATAACTTATTTTGGTGAACTCTTGTAATACATTAGCATGTATTATAGTGCCAACTACATAATAAAATCACTTTGAAACATATGTCCATGTAGCATGCCTACTGTATTGTCTATTTCCTCACATTCGTTGACATCTAAGGATAAAGAGACATGGTTTAAAGTAGGATGAACATAGTATGACATCATTCATATCATGGGCAAACAGATATAAAACAAACAGGCTATTTTATCATTGTGTGCGCACGTGAACATAACAACTAGATTACAGATCAAGACCAAAAGAATATCCTTCATCTCTTTTAAACCATGTAAGGTGAAATAATACGTTAAGACAACTGTGTATAAAAGTGAACAGAGTAACTGACATTGGCTGCAAACCAAGTAGTTAGATGAACACATCACAATACCAATCAGTTCAAGGCAGGAGGAGTAAGGACTTACAACAGCGGCTTGAATTGGTGTGCTCATGCCCTTCATCTTCTTTGGTGTGGCAATCCTTGAAGATTTACCTTGCATTGGTTCGAGTTCTTTTTGGTCCGCACGGGCTTTCCTCTGTATTTGGAACAAGTCAATATAGATACGATAATATGGCACAAAAAAGAAGGAAGTAGCAGCTATTTACAAGAGCCTCGCAGTGTGCAATATAGCTACGAGATCCTGTTGTCTGTTGGAATTTCACTTTAGAACGGTTGGTTTTGTTCTTCAAGCAGTTAGCCTAGAAGAAGATACACTTGTAAGGCACATACATAAATACAAGTTCAATATGTGGTGCGATCAAATAAATATAGCCTACGATACTTTGGATCGGACCGGTGTTTAACGAGGATGTCGATCTTCATTTGTAATATATTCCACTTTGGAGATGTTTGGGCGATTTCATTGTTAGCCTTGCCTTCAAAGTGAGATTTTCTAAGGTGGTACGGATACTGTCGCACAGCAGCCTAAAAAACATGAGTGCATGCTTGTTTAGTTGCATCATCTTTCGATCAACTTGAACCTCATCTGTTGAAAAAGAATGTGAGTCTTATTAGGAGGAAGCTAGAAAGTATGGGATGAGCAAGACAATATTACTAATTGTGATGAATAACATTACTTACGGATAAATGGTCAAGGAAGGTGTTAAGCTGGGTATTGTCTTTCTCATTCCTGTACTGGATCCACGTTGGGAGGATACGCGCATGACACCTAATGGCAACGGCTGCCTCTGATACTAACTTGGCTGACTCTGTAGCATCACGTGGCCTTTTTAAACCTGCCTCAAAATGGATCTCCATTCTTCCTCCTTTAGATTTTGTTAATCAGTCAAGCATTATCCCTGATGTCTGTTTCGCTTGCGTCGTGGTGCTAGTTCAACAACGAATATGGAAAGTGTTAGTGTACATCAAGCGTGAGAGTACATATAAAGGAGCATGCAAGCGCAACTTGACTCGGTCAAGTACCGTCTTGGTGTTGATGCTCATGAGGTTCATCTGATCTTGCCAAGTCTGTTGTGTCGTGATTGCTTGAAGTAGTGTTAGGTGTGAAGGCAGCTTGGGAACGGCGATTCGAGCAAGCGAACGAGTAACTGGTTGAGATCTTTGAATACAGTTGAAGCGGATCTGCGGTGGTGGAAGCGGTGATCTTGTGTTTGTAGATTTAGCCGATTGACTTGGACCTTCTACTGCACTATAAGTACCAGCAGAGTCTCGACGGCAGAATCTCGGCAGATCCTTCTACTGCACTATATTATTTTCCTTGCTCTTTTTTGACTTTGCCATGTCAAGCTGTACCCACAACACAAAAGAATAAAATCACTCTTCAGAACTCATTGATGCATGATACAGACAAGCAACACTTTGATGTAAGACAACCGTATGAGGATGGAATATGTAAGAAAAACAGGACGACATGACATATTCACAGCTATGATGTGCAAACTAAGCAGAAGGATTTTCAAGAAAATAGAAGTAATGCAAGCTAGACACCATATGAAAGATGCAACCAATATTACTCTGCCAAGTTAAAAGTGTCTTGTCATAAGTGGCAATTCGAAAAATTAGAAGCAGTACAACGTAGAAATCAATGCAAGATGCAACCACTATCAAACTGCCATGTTAAAAGCGTCCAATCATGAGTTACTGATGCGGGATACACAACAGCAGTACTTTGATGTAAGAACATGGTATGATAGATAGATGCAGTGTATTCTAGACATAGAAAGCCATGTCATATGCACATGTATAACGTATAAACTCAGCAGGTGCAATTTAATCAAAATAGAAGAAATACAGGCTAGACAACATATGCAACATGAAACCAATTATCACACTGTCAACTTAGAGCAAGCACCTGCGATGGTGGAGTCACGGAGATGAACTCATCATGTAGACTTGGGACTTCAACTTCATTAGCGATGGCGATGGCAAATCTAGAGAGTCTCTGTTTGCGTCGGTGCGGAGTACCACCAACATCCCTAACTTACTCTTTTCCTTCCTATTTTACGATATTGCCTTATGAAGTCAAAACCACAAGAAGATGAATAAAATTAGCTCTGCATAACTGGTTGATGCATGATCTGAATTTAACACTACTTTGATGTAAGGCAAGTGCGGGATAGGAGGATGGAATATATACAAAAAAAGACAGCATTTCATATTCACACGTGCGATAGGAGGATGGAATATGTATGAAAAAACGGTAAGTGGAAGGCATTTCAACAAAATTAGAAGAAATGAAAGCTAGGCACCATATGAACATGCAACCAATATCACTCTATCAGGTAAAAAGTGTCTCGTCGTAAGTGCCATTTCAAGAAATTAGAAGCAGTACAAGCTAGAAGACAATGCAAGATGCAACCTACATCACAGTCCCAAGTTAAATGTGTCTTATGGGTAAGTGATCGTTGCAGGTATAAGTTGTAAGCTATGCGAGATGCAATTCTACATAATCGAAGCAATACAAACTAGACATCATACGGAAAATGCAACCACGTATAACAGTTCCAAGTAAGAGCAAGCACACGTGATGGTGGAGTAGGGAGATGTGCTCATCATGTACACGTATGTTCTAGAAACAGAACACGTGTCATATTCACGGGCATTATGTGTAAAGTAAGGCGAGATGCAATTCAAGTTAGAAGCAATACAAGCTAGACATCATACGCAACATGCAACCACATATAATAGTGTCAAGTTAGAGCAAGCACTGTGATGGTGGAGTGTGAGAGATGTGCTCATCATCTACACAGCTCGTTGGTATCCAGCCTTGTGTTGTCTTGCAAATCTTGTTGGGAGGATGGTGGAGTAGAATCTGAGAGACCCCTGTTTGAGTTGCTCAAAGGACCACCATCATCCTTCTTGGACTAATTTCCTTCAGCTGTAATGATTTTGCATTGTGAAGTCAAACCGATAAGAAAAAGGAATAAAATTTGCTATTCAAAACTCATTCATGCATGATACTGACGAACACTACTCGGATGAAAGGCAAACACATGATGCGAGGATGGAATATGTATGAAAAACAAGATGGCGTGACATATTCACACCTATGATGTGGTAACTAAGAAGAAGGCATTTCAACAAATTAGAAGCACTGCAAGCTAGACACCATATGAAAGATGCAACCAATATCACTCTACCAAGTTTAAACTGTATGGCGTTTCAACAAATTAGAAGCAGTATATGCTAGAAGTCATATGCAAGACACAACCAATATCACAGTGGCGACTTAAAGGTGCCTTATCTTAAGTGACTGATGCGGGATATGCAAGAATAGTAGTCTGATGTAGAAACATGAACACATGTCATATTCACAGGCATTATGTGTAAAGTAAGTAGATGCAATTCAACAAAGTTAGAAGCAATACAAGCTAGACATCATACGCAACATGCAACCACATATAATAGTGCCAAGTTAGAGCAAGCACTTGTGATGGTGGAGTAGGGGAGATGTGCTCATCATCTACACAGCTACGTTGACTGTCTAGCCTTGCTTGTCTTGCAAATCTTGTTGGGAGGATGGCGGAGTAGAATATGTAGAGAACCTCCATTTCAGTTGCTCGGAAGGACCACCATCATCCAATGTCTTGCCAATTTCCTTTAGCTTTATTGATTTTGCATTGTGAGGTCATACCGACAAGAAGAAGGAATATCATTCGCTCTTCAGAACTCATTCATGCATGATACTGACGAACACTACTCTGATGAAAGGCAAAGTCATGATACGAGGATGGAGTATGTACGAAAAAATGGACGGCTTGACATATTCACACCTATGATGTGGTAACTAAGCGAAGGCACTTCAACAAATTAGAAACACTGCAAGACACCATATGGAAGGTGCAATCAATATCACTCTGCCAAGTTAAAACTGTCTCGTCATAGGTGGCGTTCATCAAACTAGAAGCAATACATGCTAGAAATCATATTCAAGACGCAAACCAATATCACACTGCCAACTTAAAGGTGTCCCATCATAAGTGGTGATGCGGGATACACAAGAAGAGTAGTTTCATGTAAGAACATGGTGTGATAGATAGATATAGTATGTACCAAAAATAGGAAAGCGTGTCATATTCACATGTATCATGTGTAAGCTAAGCAGATGTAGTTTACACTAATTAGGAGGAATACGAGCTAGACACCATATGCAACATGCAACCAGATATCACATTTGCCAAGTTAGAGCAAGCACCTTGGATGGTGGAGTAGGGAGGCGGAGACTTGGACCATGTAATGCACTATCAGTACAAGGAGAATCGGTACAGATGCTCCATTTATGTTGCTGCAGAGGACCACCATCATCGCCTTCCTTACTCTTTTCCCTCCTCTTTCTTGATTTTGGCTTGTCAAGTCAAACCCACAAGAAAAAGGAATAAAATTTTCTCTCGGAACTTATTGATGCATAATACTGACGAACACTACTTTCATGTAAGGCAGCCGCATGATAGGAGGATGGAATATGTATGAAAAACAGGACGGCGTGACATATTGACATGTATGATGTATAAAGTGTAAAATAAGCACAAGGTGCTTGAACTTGTTAGAATCAATGCAAGCTAGAAACCATATGAAAGATGAAACCAATATCACTCTGCCAAATTAAAAGGGTGCCCTAACAAATGTATTTGACCAAATTAGAAGCAATACATGGCAACAAGCTAGAAATAATATGCAATATGCAATAAAGGTGACTCATTGTAAGTGATTGATGCAGGATACAGAAGAGAGGTAGTTTCATGTAAGAACAAGGTTAACACATAGATGTAGTGTGTACCAAAAATAGGAAGGCATGTCATATTCACAGGTATAGTGTGTAAACTAAGCAGATGCAATTTACCCTAATTAGAAGCATTACAAGCTAGACACCGTATGCAACATGCAACCACATATCACACTGCGAAGTTGGAGCAAGCACCTGTGATGGTGGTGTAGGGGAAGTGTTGTCTTCAGGTACAGAGCAACGTTCAATATCTTCATTTAGGCTTGCTGTTTCTTGAGAATCATGTGGAGAGGATGAAATTGCATTCTTTATAAGAGTATTGCATCTCATATTAACCCACGCGCGTGACTGTCTCATCATAAGCGATAGACGCAGGATACACAAGAACAGTAGTTTGATGTAAGAACATGGTGTGATAGGTAGATGTAGTATGTACCAAAAATAGGAAGGCGTGTCATATTCACATGTATAATGTGTAAGCTAAGGAGATGCAATTTAACAAATTAGGAGCATTGATGAGGGATACACAAGAGAAGTAGTTTGATGTAAGAACATGGTTAATAGAAAGACGTAGTATGTACCAAAAACAGGAAGGCATGCCATATTCACAAGTATAATGTGTTAACTAAGCAGATGCAGTTTACCCTAATTAGAAGCATTACAAGGTAGACACCATATGCAACATGCAACCACATATCACACTGCCAAGTAAGAGCAAGCACCTGCGATGGTGGTGTGGGGGAATTGCCGTGATCAACTAGAGAGCTACGTTGACTATCTTCATTTAGCCTTGCTGTTGCTTGAGAATCATGTGGGGAGGATGACACTGCACTCTTTAAATGAGTAAGGCGTCTCACAGTAACCCACCCGGGTGACTGTCTCATCATAAGTGATTGGCGAGGGATACAAAAGAGCATTAGTTTGATGTATGAACATGGTTAATAGACATATGTAGTATGTATGAAAAACAGGAAGGCATGTCATTATCAAAGGTATAATGTGTAAACTAAGCAGATGCAATTTAACCAAATTGGAAGCAATACAAGCTAGACACCATATGCAACATGCAACCACATTTGACAGCGCGAAGTTAAAGCAAGCACCTGGGATGGTTGTGTGTGGCAATTGAGATCATCAACTACAGAGCTACGTGTACTGTCTCCAACTGCTGACATTGCACCCATTAGAGCGCTGAAACGCTTACTGCTTATCTTCGAATTACACTGGAGCGACTTCTGTCTTTTCTTTTCCGCATTCATCAACACTGCGTCAGAGTTTGAAATACCCATGCATAAAAAACAATAGTGTGAGTATGGGTGAAGTGTGTGCACAATTAGTACAGTGTAAAGGTAGCAGATAGCAGGTCGGTGAGAAATAAATGACGGGAGACATATGATAGCTCTACAACATGCATGGCACACTCAATTACTATAGGATTCTATGAAAATAACAGTTGACTGAAAGCAAATAGGTCAGTCCATTTTTTCTGCACCCTCCGATGTACAAAGAACGGGCAGATCGCCTTCATCTACCTCTAGCCAGTCAGTGTTGACGATCTTCCTCGAAACACCAGCGATCACCGGCCTAGTATTCCTCCCCTGCCTGCACCCTCCCCTCGACCTCACCGCACCGCCGTGCTTGGCACCGCCCCCGGCCATCCATTCAAGCCCCGCCGACCTCCAGATCGGGCACAAGCAGCTCCTGCGCCCCACACCCCTATGATAGACACCGATGCGCCGCTTCCCCGGGGAACAGTCGGACTAGGTGCTCCACGCTCCTAAGCGGGTGCTGCTTCTTTTAATTGCGGTTCGACTGACCCTGAATTGAAATCCAAGCGGGCTACTGACCTCTAGCAAAGGTGAAATAGTAAAGGGAGAAACCTTGTGCATTTAGTATCACGAAGAAGATGCGATGAAGCGCTCAACTAGTTTCTTTCGTGGGATGAATACGGTGTGAGTAGAGGCGTAAGATTTGCACGAATAAGGGAAGAGGAGTACCTCTTTACGCTAGCGATGCTTGTGTCCTCCTACATTTTTCCGACGATCTTGTTGTCCGCGAAACCGAAGTTGTGGAGGACGGTGCAGCCTTGGACGAACCCATGGCCAAGTTGTTGAGTGTGGTGCGGTGGCCGTCAGCGGCGGCGGGAAGCGAATCCGCGATGAGCAGCGGCGTGGCGGGAATAGCTCCGGTGCGGTGGGCGGTTGCGATAGTGGAGCCGCAGCGATGGCGCAAGACGGCGTGGTCGGAGTGGTTACGATGCACGCCGCGTTGGCGTCGGCGTCGTGGAGCCAGCTACGCCGGCTTCAGTGCTAAGTCCTT
This sequence comes from Aegilops speltoides, assembly GCA_021437245.1. Taxonomy (NCBI): domain Eukaryota; kingdom Viridiplantae; phylum Streptophyta; class Magnoliopsida; order Poales; family Poaceae; genus Aegilops; species Aegilops speltoides. Next base: position 369,775,039 of record CM038143.1, read on the forward strand.
GAGGCGTTGCGATTGCGGTTGCGTTGGACGATGACGTCGAGTACCGCTCGGTGTGATGGAGGAGGGTGGTGGTGGATTGGCGCTATGGGGTGGAGGGCGGAGGAGGCTGGGGTTTTGCGGTGGTGGAAGGCGTTTGCGCCCACGGAGTATGAATGGGGAAATGGAGGAGGCGGGGAACTAAGGGGAACAATGTTTGGTTTGAGGCAGCTTGTTTGAAATTTGGGGAAAGTTATAAACTTTGCGCCCATCTAAAATTTCGGACATATTGCGGGTTGGGGTAGGACAGTCATGTCAGGTGTCCCAAATGTGGGCGGGACAGATTTCGGCTGAGCGCATGGGTGTTTAGGTGCCCACGGCGTATGAATGCTTCTCGGAGGCGGTTGAGACCGGCGTCTTGGTGAAGTTACAAACCTACCCTGGTTTAGACCTTTGGACATCGGGCGATAGGCTACGGGCCGAGTCGGACAATAATTTCCTACCACCAAAACATTAGTCTCAAGGTTTGGGTGACGAGAGACCTATTTGGCGCCGTTCAACATTTGGGAGCAGAAGCATTAACGTTTTTGGTTCTCTTGAATTGAACTTTCAGGATTTGTCAAACTTCACAAATCTTTACTCTTGAAAATCCTAAAGCTACGATTATTTTGGAATGGAGGGCGTACATTTTAATATACATTGTACACGAGTATATATTAAAAAATATGCAACTTACCTCAGTTAGATATGCATGGTTCCAGGTATAATCTCCTTGGTTACAAAAAAAAGTTAGATATGCATATGAATATATATAGCATGTTCAAACTCACAACAAAGATTGATGCCCCCTTTTACATCTGATTTACAAATGCCATTATCTCGGGTTCAAATAGATGAATGCACTTCCTATGAATTCGAATCTTCGAAACCCCCTTTATGTTGAATTCGACATGTATTTTATTTCGTAGCTAGCAATTTGGAATGTATCCATGCAAGTGACAAATGTATAAAGTGCTTCACACTAACAACATGGAGTGTACTAATTAATGTTTATATATGAATTGCAAAAGTATCCACTGCCTGTATTTCAAAACCGCTCTCACTCTATGGATTGATAATATGAAATAAACACATGCACATGCTAGAATTCAATAGAGTATGGGTGTCTGATAGACCAATTTTCGTCCATATGCAATTTTGCAAAATTCATGATCTCATCCAAAAATAATAATGCCATTTATATTTTAATTTAATGCGTAGAACCGCCTTTTACACATAGATGCACTATGCCTCGCCCTATTCTCACAAACGCGTTATATATCTCTCTATCTAACGCATAAGTGCACACACTTTATATGCATCGGCATTTCTCTTTCACACATGCTCACAATCTCTCTCAGGGTGTCGGGGTGTCTCACGCACATGCTCTCTCTGTTTCTCTCTCTCTCTCTCTCTTTCTGACTACTATGTACCCTCTTTTCACTAATCTCCATTGGAAAACACTATTTCTCTCACATGCATATATACACATGCACGGTCTCTACTAGCCCTCTATACACACATATATGTGCCTACATGTCTCCCGCACGCACATTATCTTTAGGACTCTCTACTTTTGTTGCCCCGACACACCTCTCTAATAGTAGTTGGCGGATATGATTTCATCATATCATTGGTAGGATATCCACGGCTATTAGGCTGGAAGGTATCTGAGGCAAAGTTTTACCCTAGTTCGGATCGGACCTTTGCAGTTGAAGAAAGAGCCTACTCCTGGTACTGTATATTAGTGATAGGGGTGTGTACAAAGTACACATTAATACCATGCATTGTGCGTGTGTGTATACTATCGATGAACTAGCCCCCAAGCTTGTATAACATACTAAGGGCCTAGGGTTACAAATCATATATAGTCGGCTTATCACCAGTGGGGATAGAGTCCTCCGCGACTCTGGTAGCTTCGTGTTGTACGGCGAGTCCTCCACATGGGTCTCCGTATAACACGTCTCGGTCCAACCTATATGTGGCGCAGGATGGAATCGACCCATGAGTCTTCATGTTGACCCACCACAACTAGAAATGATGTGCCCACCACACCACACACGCAATCGGCCACTAAGAAAATAAGCATATACAACAGTACAATGGTATCTAGCTCATGATACGTCTCCATATTTTATTGATGACACTGACGGACTTTACATTTGATGCGTGCTCCGTATTTTGTTGACGACACTTACGGTCATTGTATTTGAAGCAAAAGCATGATATGTTCGCTGGACTTCAAAATAAGCTCATCACGGTCACCACATACATTTTGTCGTGCTAACCAACATGTGGTTGGATGGTTAGAGGACAGTGGTTTCTCGAGCCCACCAAGGTTAAAGTCCCGGTGCTCGCATTTATCTTGTGTTAATTTCAGTATTTTCCAGCGATGTGCGTTCAGTGGGAGGAGACGTTCCACTCGACTACGAGGCACCTATGGTGACTTCATAAAATCTCAAGATCATATATGCTGGCCCACTCTCTCGAAGGTGCTCATAGGGGTAGGGTTCGCGTGTGTGCGCTTATAGCGGTGAGTGCTTGCGCGTATATATGAGCCCTTGCGTCTGTACCGTGTTAAACAAATACATGTCATGATTATACTGTCACTGGCTCACCCGTACAACTCCGTATGTTGTTGATGACACAATCAATTGACTAGTCAAACGGCACAACTAGTGTTGCACCATCGGGGCGCGTAACCATGGGGCCCACCTGTCAGCCCGTATACGAAAGAAAGAAATGGTAGTTTGAGTCTGTACTGTGTTAATAAAATAGGTGTACATCTTAGGGTGATCATACGGTCACTGGCTCACCATACAGCTCCGTAATTTGTTGATAACACAATCAATTGACCAGTCAAACGGTCCACATTCAGCAGCGCACATTACCATAGGGCCCACCCGCCAGCACGTATATGAAGGACAAAAATGGTAATAAACTAGTGGTCGGTGGGTATTCGAAGTCGTGATACCTCTGGTTGGCAGTCACCGGCGGTTGGGGGGGGGCGTTCATTGGGCGGTGGGGTGGGGATTCCCAGAGAAAAAGCTCGGTGCGGGGGAGGGCTAGAGGATGGCGGTGCGGCGCAGACCGGCGATGGGGAGTGGTTTCGGGAGGCGGGCGGTCGGCGGTGGGCGGTTCAGCCGGTAGTGGCTGGCGGCTCAGGGGGGGGGGGTGGAGTTTGATGATAAACTGGAGGCCCTTGATTTCGTATCCAACGGCTGGAAAATCTAATGACCAGAGATGAAGAAGTCAGTCGACTGACATGTAGCCTCACCCCACACGTACACATGCACGCACGCAAGACACACACACATGTAGGTGTGCAACACTGACACGTACACATAACGTACACACGCACGCATGCTGGCGTGCAACACTGACACACACACATGCACTCACGAACACACGCACGTACGCACCCATGCATGCAACACTGAAACACACCCTTGCACGCACGCAACACTCGCACGCCTGCATGCATACAGCACACGACGCAAGACACACGCTCAACCTATACGTGCATGCACCCTTTGTTAAGGACATGGATTGTTACGTGTATTAATCAATCTTATCTGTGATAAGCAGAACATTGATGTTTGCATCGGTCTTTATGAATCACAACGTATCGAACGGGCTATCAACATAGTAGGTTTAACTACATGAAAAAGATGATGTCACACTCAATGAACAATCATTGGTTTATGAAATGCCCACTTCTGACCGTCCTAGCCCACCAAAGGTTCCTCTGTTGTGCGCTGCCTGCGTTGGGTCACTGACATGCAGGCCATGCACCCAAAGAGCCCACACGTCAGTGGAAGAACGACGCGGTGTCCTAGGTCAGAGTCGAGGGTGCCACTCGCGGCACGCCCGGCTGAACACGCCTCCGTGCCGCATTCAAACGCCTCCATGAAACCCGCCCGTGTGGAAGGCGAGAAACCCACTCTAGACACATGTCCGTTCATGACCGGGCCGGTGTTAAACGCAACGCCGGACGAGCTCCTCCCTTCCACCGTCTATTTAATCTACTATTTAAATGAGGCCAAACGCCGGCCAAGAATCGCACACCTCCGCCGCTTCCCTATCTCCTCCACCATTTTGTCCACTCTTACAATGGCTTGCGAAGAGTAGTTATTCCGCATCCAAGCCGGCTGGGTAGCCCGCTGGCCGGCCAAGAAGCAAACAACATAGTAAACCAACAAGCATAAGCATGACATGATGCACAAACAAGTATGATGCATGTCCGGTTTAATGAAGCATGGCATGGCAGTATGCACAAACAACACTACAAATTAAGTGGAGCTCAATATGCAACGAGTTGCATATTGATGGCTACCACATCAATTATTTAGTTCTCTCTAGTTATAAGCTACTCAACAATATTAAATGTTATTAAACATGGCAAGGGGTGAAGCATAATGGAAACTAACTATTTAAGCAAGTTTAAATGAGGCCGGAAGAATAAACAACAATTCCGGAAAACCCTCATGTGCATATTTTAGATTCGGTACTGTTCTGCCCTAAACATATTTTAAAGTTGTTAAACAGGAAAATAAAGTGGACCATGTTAATCTAGGCATTTTTCCACCCCATTTACATATAAAGTTTATTTAAAACCGAGCTACGGTTATTTAGTTATGAATTAAATCATTTTAGCATGGCATTTATGCAAATTTAAATAAACAGAAAGTTAAACATTTTAAACATGGATGAAAATGGCATATTGTTAAACTAGACAAAATTCTAAGCATTTTACATGTTTAAATCATTTTAATCCGATGCACGATTAATGAGTTATTAATGCATGAACTACGGGGGTTTTACGTAAAAGCGTAAATCATTGGATAATTAGACAAATTCACGGATGCTAAAAAACCTCGTGGGCGAAACTGATTGGCCCAACTGTGCAGGAGGAGGGGATCTGGAGGGCTGCTCACCTGGGCCTTGGGCGGTTCGGTGGAGAAGCTGGGCTGCAGTGGGAGGCCCACGCCTGGGGGCTGCCTTGGGCTCGAGGCAGGCCGCCCAGCGCCGGAGGCGCGGTCAACGGGCACCGAGGCGAGCGGCTCCTCTGCTCGCTCCCGCTAGGGCATGGCGGCGGCGGCAGGGGTCCCTTGGCGCGGCGGCGCGATGCACGCGGGTCGAGGACGGGCAGGGGAGGCCGGGATCCTCCAGATCCGGGACGGAGGGGGCCATTCGATGGCGGCGGCGGGGCGACTCGGCGAGGAGCTCAAGGGCGGCGAGGTCCTGTGGGCAAGGGGGAGAGAGCGCCATGAGTGAGAGGGAGAAGAAAGGAGAAGGAGCGAGAGGCGGCGGGCGCTCGCCCGGCGAGGCGGCGACCATCGGCGACGACGACGCGGGACGCCGCACGCAGCGAGCACGACAACGGCGGCGGGCTCTGGATCGGAGCTCATCTCCCGATCTGGAGCCTGAAGCCGCAGGGCGGCGCGTCCGGTCCGATGGGCTCGGCGGGCCCGGATGGACCTGCCAGGCCGCGGCGGTTGGAGGCGGCGGGGTGCGCTGGGCGCTGGCGAGCAGGAGTGGGCGAGGCGTCATTCTTGACTGGCGGCGCTGGTTGGTGGTGGTGGCGGGGCAGCGCCAAGTGGCGGAGGAGAGAGGGCAGTGGAAATTGAGGAGGAGAGGGCTAGAGGTAGGTGGGGGCTAGGGGATGCCCAAAATGGACTAGGAGGTCCATTTATAGCGAGGCTACTGTTAGAGGGGTTTTGGGCGCTTTGGAGCCTTCGGATCACGATCTGACGAACCGAAACGGAGGGAGGGTTTAGGTGGGCTGCAGGTGGGCCGTGTTGAAGAGTTAGGCTGAGAGGAGAGAAGAGAAGGCAGCCCGGCAACGGTTTTCGGAGACCGAAAACACCCGACAAATATACCGACTATATCGCGGTTATATATTTAACGGTTGGGCAGTCAAACGAACTCCGAATGCGACGAAATTTGGCAGGCGGCCTGTCTACACTATAATAAGACCGCACACCAAGTTTCATCCCATTCCTAGAACATTTTTAAGCCACTTAGAAAAATATATTTCGGAGGTGCCGCGGGCGTGTGCGAGTGTGGTCGGGCTCAGAACGGACAACGGAGAGAAACGGCGGAACCCAAACGGATGCAAGTTTTGAAAAACATGCAGATGAAATGCAGATGATGACATGGCAAAGTGCAACACGCAAGCAAATGACATGGCAACAACGACGAATAACTGGCGGACACCTGGCGCATCGGATCCGGGGCGTTACAGGCCTACCTTAGAGGCAAGGCTCTATACACTGGAGTACTTTTGATGTGTCCCGTCAACTCGTAGAATGAGGAGAAACTTGCTTAGTACGCCGTCTCCCCCGTCCACGGGCGCGGTGGCTCGCAGGATGAGGTGAAGCTTACTAGGAGTACTACTGTACGCCTTTACGCCCGCTCCCTCGCCCACGCTCGCGGTGGCTCGCAACACGAGGAGAAAATTTTACTACTCCCTCCGTTTACTCCTTGTCCCTACTACTCCCTCCGTCCGGAAATACTTGTCGGAAAGATGGATGTATCTAGACGTATTTTTGTTCTACACGCATCTATTTTCATTCATTTCTACGACAAGTATTTTCGGACGGAGGGAGCACGTACTTTGGTTAGTACTCCCTCTATTTACTTATACAAGGCCACTATAAAAAATACATTTTGCATCTATACAAGGCCACAAATAGTAATCGAGACAAAAGTTACTACTCCCTCCTTTCCAGTTTATGGCTCAATTTCAAAATATCTCCAACCAAGGTAGACGGTGAGTGGTCGAATTAATTTAAGTAGTTTGCACAATCGCTCGTTTTCTCAAGAAGTTATGTTTACCAAGGCATTAATTAGAACGAATGCATGAATGACCACTAAATTTCCATGAACTTGTACATGCATTGGTTAGTTTCCTCTTGACCTTTGCTTGCGTCGGGTGATCTAACGCACCTCGAAATCTAACATGTAATGGTACTACTACTAGTATAGTAGAATTGAGACTTATCAAGCGGAAAACGAATGTTTTTTAGATGAGCCCTATAAACCCTAGTGGGTGCGTGCTCAAGTAAAAACAGATTTTTCCAAAACTAAGTCGCTCCCTTTCATGAATTCTGTAGTATACTCCTCCGTCGGCGCTCCCTTTCATGAATTCATGTACTTCACATCACGACATGTGGGAAATATAGCAACCGGGTCAACGTGTCAAGCATCAAATAACAGTCAGAGAACAGCGGGGGGACGACCCCACTCGTCATCAAACACGAGAGTAGTAATGAGAAATGAGACGTCAAATCACAATGCCGCACCTTCCCAGACGGACGAAGCAACCATTATTTCACACTACGGTTCGACATCATCTCAAACCATGTAGGAGTACTAGTATTGCTTCTGCCTCAAGAGGGACACGCGCATTGCCTTGGTACATCATGACACGTTGTAGGATCGTTGAAGGAAAGAGTGTCTAGAGGGGGGGTGATTAGACTACTCGACAAGATAAAATTTTGTGCCTTAAAGCAATGACAAGTTTTAGTCAAGTTCACAATGGAGATCAAGTCAAGCAACATGCATACATGTCAAGTATCATACTACACATGCAATTTTAGGGTATGGGCAGCGGAAAGTAAATTGCACAAGTAGTAAGGAGAGGTTGAGAAGAGCAAACGCAATTTGGAGACACGGAGATTTTTCTCGTGGTTCCGATAGGTGGTGCTATCGTCAATCCACGTTGATGGAGACTTCAACCCACGGAGGGTAGCGGCTGCGAGAGTCCACGGAGGCTCCACCCACGAAGGGTCCACGAAGAAGCAACCTTGTCTATGCCATCATGGCTTCGCCCACGGAGGACTAGCCTTACTGGGGTAGATCTTCACGAGTAGGCGATCTCCTTGCCCTTACAAACTTCTTGGTTCAACTCCACATCTTGACGGAGGCTCCCAAGCGACACCTAACCAATCTAGGAGGCACCACCCTCCAAAAGGTAATAGATGGTGTTGGTGATGATGAACTCCTTGCTCTTGTGCTTCAAATGATAATCTCCCCAACACTCAACTCTCCTCACCGATTTGGCTGTGGTGGAAGAAGGGATTGAGTGGAAAGCAACTTGGGAAGGCTAGAAATCAAGTTTCATATGGTGGGAGTGGAGCAACTTGATCTCAACACAAGGGTAGGTAGTTCTCTTCTCGAAATGTAAGGTAGGAGTGGTAGTTCTTTCGATGGCTCTTTCCACGAATGAAGAGGAGGTGGAGGGTATTTATAGCCTCCACACAAAATCCAACCGTTACACACATTTGACCAATCTCGGTCAGACCGAAGTTGACAACTCGGTGAGACCGAAAGTTCAAATCTTGTGAACGTTGGGATTTTCGGTGGGACCGAAAATACAATCTCGGTTAGTCCGATTCTTCCAAAGACTAGGGTTTGCCATTCTCGGTGGGACCGACTTTATCATCTCGGTGACACCGATTTGATTACAGAAGGTTACAGAAGCTTGGCAACACTAGTTTCGGTGAGACCGAGTTTGGAATCGGAAAATCCGAAATTACTAGGGTTTGGCTATATGGCTGAGGTGGTTCATCTCGGTGTGACTGAGTTTATGGAATCGGTGGGACCGAGATTACTTATGAGTGTGTATTGGAAGTGAGAGGTGTTGATAGTCTAGGAGATGTATCACTAAGCACTTGAGCAACAAGATCATTATCATTACCTCATCCCCTTTTAATAGTATTGGCTTTCCTATAGACTCAATGTGATCTTGGATCACTAAACCAAAAATAGAGTCTTGAGCTTTTGCCAATGCTTTCCTTAGCATCCTAGGGGTCCACCTTTCCAGTCCTTTTGCCATGCCAAAGTGATTGACTTTCCTGAAACATACTTGATAAAAGCATTAGTCCAACCACAAAGTATGTTGTCATTAATTACCAAAACCACCTAGGGAGCAAATGTGCTTTCAATCTCCCCCTTTTTGGTAATTGATGGCAACACACAAAAGAAGATATCAAAGCTTACTGAAAGAAAGACAGAATTATCATTAAAGCTTTGACAAACATGTAGTACACAGACTCCCCCTACAAGTGTGCAGGATTTAAGATTTTGGTTTTGGACTACCACAAGCACACAAGAGAGAAGAACAAGATGTGCTACATGTAGCTTGGCTATATGCATCAGAGCAGATGAGGGTAAGTGAAAGATGATGCATATGTGCATGGTGGTTTCTTGCAAACAGGTATTCACAAGCAAGTCACCATCATGCGCATTCTGCAAGATGCATATACTTACCTTGAAGTTCCTTGGTATTATACCTGAAGAAATAAACTTGGGAAAACAGGGTTAGATAACACAAGAGTATTACTTCAACCAACAGCAAGAACATCAAGAGTACCAAGCCAGGGATGACGTGCATAAGGAGTGTCTCATATTGAGCACAAGCTTGAATCAATAAACATGTCTCCCAAGACTAAAAGATTTTCAATGAGCTCTGAGAGATTTTGCTTTTCATAAGATACCAATTGTGCTTTTCATAAGATACCAATTGTGAGAGAGAAGAAAGCAAAATCAAAAGGATGATGCCAAATGTAATATCCAATATGGAACAGGGCAAAGCTTTGATGTGATTCTCTCCCCTTTAAGGTAAGATTGCTCTTCTTCTCTTCTCCCTTTATCTCCCAAACTCCCTAAGCTCCCCTAAATCTTCTCCCCTTTGACATCAAGTGCGAAAAGGACAATAAACTAGGAAGGCCGGGAAAGATGGAAGGAAAGAAATGGGATCCTTAAGAATCACAACTTGTTCAATAAGAAACATGCATAAAGAATAATTGAGTTGAGCTGCGAAGATGCCATCCTGAAGAAAATCGGTGACACCGATGGAGATGGATCGGTGGGTCCGAAAGTCGAGACTTAGGGCAGATCCTTTTCGGTCGAGACCGAAAGTTTTAGGTCGGTGGCCTTGAGTTTAATTCCAGGGAAATTCAGAAATAATTCAGCTCACTTTGCAAGGAATGTTTCAAAAGATTTGCAATGAATTTGTAAAAGATTTTCAGGGAATTGATCAGAGCCAAAAAGATATTCACAAAAACAAAAGAATAGAAATGAAAAAGATTGCTAGATGAAGTTTTTTTTTGATTAAAAAGAAAACTCAACGAGAGAATCAAGGGAGTCAATACCAAAACTCCAAAACATATGTACTTCATCTAGACAGGGGTCGGCGACAAAGTCACCTATGTTTGAGTATATTGACTTAGGAGTCAAATGAGGACATTTGATCATAGGTCATACTCATCGTTTAAGCTCAAAATGGGGTTGCCATTTTTCGATTAAGCATTTGATGTGATCACATCTTATGAAGCTGCTTGTACTCATGACTTTGAGCAAAGCTTCTTCAAGATGTGAAGAACATACCTTGGGCTTGTTGTTGCTTGTACTCATGTAGGTGAACTTGATGTAGATGCTCATAGAATGTGAAGTTGGAGCACCTTTTCCAATTGTGTAGTTCATCTTCCTACATGGGTTAGGCAAGCAAGGAAATACTCAAGAATATCCAAGATGACAGGAGTGAAACACTAGATGTATTAGGTGTCAAAAAGGATATGTGGAATTTTGTCCCTTGAACTCAACATCCCAAAGGGCTAGATACTTGGTCAATGACAAGATTACTCATGATTTGAGTGAGAGGTGATCTTGTGGAATGTATACCATCCAAGTACCTGCAAGGAGTTAGATGCAATACAAGGAGGCAAATGTGTCCAAGACATATGATCATCATCATAAGAGGAATATCAAGGATTAGTCAATAAGGCTCATGCCTTGCATGCATCAATGGAGTTTTCACTCCAAGTTTGAAGCATCAATGATGTTCAACTCACTCCTTAAGCGACAAAACACTTTCTCATCAAGTGGTTTTGTAAAGATATCTGCAAGCTGCTTGTCAGTACGAACATGCTTAAGATCAATGTCACCCTTGGCAGTGTGATCACGAATAAAATGGTGACGAACTTCAATATGTTTCATGCGAGAGTGTTGCACGGGATTGTGTCCAATCTTAATTGCACTCTCATTGTCACAAAGCAAAGGAACATGTCTTGCATGTATCCCATAATCCTTAAGCGTTTGTGTCATCCATAGCAATCGAGCACAACACGAACCAGCAGCTATATATTCGCTTGGCGATAGATAATGATACTGAATTTTGTTTCTTGGAGGACCAAGATACAAGGGATCGTCAAGAAATTGACACGTGCCAAGTTGACTTTCTATCAACCTGTCTCGGCATAGTCCGAGTCGGAATAGCCAACAAGATCGAACAAGGCCCTCTTAGGATACCAAATGCCAAAGTTAGGTGTGTGTATCAAATATCTCACAATTCTTTTAACAGCTTTAAGATGACATTCCTTAGGGGCTGCTTGATATCGAGCACACATGCAAACACTCAACATGATGTCGGGACGAGAAGCACGAGAGATATAGTAGAGAACCAATCATGGATCGATAAACCTTTTGATCAACAGGTTCTCCATCTTTTGTCAAGTCAGTATGTCCACTAGTAGGCATGGGGGTTTTCATACCTTTGCTTTCTTGCATGTTGAACTTCTTGAAGAGATCCTTAGTGTACTTTGTTTGTGAGACAAAAGTACCCTCCTTAGATTGCTTGATTTGCAACCCAAGGAAGAATTTGAGTTCACTCATCATGGACATCTCATACTTCTCCGACATAAGCTTTCCAAACTTCTCACTAAAATGAGGGTTAGTTGAACCAAAGATTATATCATCAACATATATTTGGCACACAAATAGTTCACCATCAACCCTTTTCGTGAATAGCGTTGAGTCTATTTTTCCAATCTCAAATCCTTTTTCAAGAAGAAAGCTAGTCAAGCATTTGTACCAAGCTCTAGGAGCTTGTTTAAGACCATAAAGAGCTTTGTGCAATTTGTAAACATGATTAGGCTTTTAGGATTCACAAATCCGGAGGTTGTTTCACAAATACTTCCTCCTCAATTTCACCATTTAGGAAAGCACTTTTAATGTCCATTTGATAGAGAGTAATATCATGGTGGTTGGCATAAGCAAGAAGAATGCGAATGGACTCAAGTCTAGCAGCGGGGCATAGGTCTCACCATAGTCCATACCTTCGACTTGTGTATAACCTTGTGCTACGAGACGAGCCTTGTTGCGGATGACTTGTCCATCTTCATCTTGCTTGTTCCGAAACACCCATTTGGTTCCAATGATGTTTTGGTCATCATTGGGCTTCTCTACCAAAGTCCAAACGTTGTTCCTCTCGAAGTTGTGTAGCTCTTCGTGCATAGCGTTCACCCAATCCGGGTCTTCAAGCGCTTCTTCTACCTTCATAGGTTCAAGACTAGAGATAAATGAGTAGTGCTCACAAAAGTTAGCTAAACGAGTTTTAGAGCGAGTAATTCTCCCGGAGTCGATGTCATTCATCATTTGTTCCACGGGATGATCCTTCTTGACTCTTGCTCGAACTCGGGATAGCTTTTGTCGTGGTCGTGGCTGAGCTTCCTCATCATCATCATCTTCTTCTTCATCATTGTTGTTGGTGTTGTCTTGAGGTGGTGGAGAAGGAGGTTGTGATGGATCTTCTTGTCGCACTTCCTCATCTTGGTGAGTTCCACTTGTGGAAGCCTCCATATTGCCTTGAGGATCATATCTTCGTGAGGTAGGGGGCTCCACATATGTAGATGAGGTACTCTCCTTCACTTCCATGGGACGGATCTTTCCAATAGATAGATCTTGAATGGCTTCCGATGGGTCCTTGTCTCCTACATCAATAGGCATTTGCTCTACTTGCGAGCCATTAGATTCATCAAACTTCACATCTACCGTCTCTTCAACCTTTCGGGTGAAATTGTTGTGAACACGGTAGGTGTGGGAGTTTGATCCATAACCGAAAAAAACCTTCATGAGATTTAGGAGCAAACTTAGACCGACGATGCTTGTCAAGGATATAGCATTTTGAACCAAAGACACGAAAGTATCCCACTTGGGGTTTGTTACCGGTGAGGAGCTCGTATGAAGTCTTGCTGAGAAGCTTGTGAAGATAAAGCTGTTGATAGCATGACAAGCTGTCTCGGCGGCTTCACCCGAAGTGTTTGGTGTCTTGTATTCATCAAGCATCGTTCTCGCCATCTCAATGAGCGTTCGGTTCTTCCTCTCAACAACTCCATTTTGTTGAGGTGTGTGCGTGGCGAGAACTCATGTAGAATCCCTTCCTCATCGAGAAAAGAGTCCACATGGGTGTTCTTGAACTCCGTTCGTTGTCCTCCAAACTTTCTTGATCTTCACCTCAAATTGATTTTGGGCCTTTCGGCAAAGGTTTTGAAGATTCTCTGAACCTGTGATTTGTCATCAAGGAAAAATACCCACGTAAATCTGGAATAATCATCAACTATAACTAGACCAAAGGAGTTACCACCAAGGCTTTTGTAAGCATTGGGGCCGAAGAGATCCATATGAAGAAGCTCAAGCGGTCTCCTTGTAGTCATGATGTTCTTCACGGGATGACTTCCACCTACTTGTTTTCCTGCTTGACAGGCACTGCAGAGTCTATCTTTGTCAAAGAAAACATCCTTAACACCAAGAATATGATCACCTTTAATTAGCTTATCTAGATTACGCATACCAACATGTCCAAGCCTTCTATGCCAAAGCCAACCTTTTGCAGATTTAGCAATAAAGCAAGTTCTAGGTTGAGCTTTCTTAGTGAAATCAATGATATACAAATCACCTCTACGGATACCGGTAAAGACCATGTTATGATTGTCACGACGAAAAACTTGGCAATCTACTTCAGTGAATAGCACATTGAATCCAAAGTCAGCTAATCTAGACACGGAAAGCAAATTGTATCCAAGTGATTCAACAAGCATGACATTTTGAATGGAGCTATCATGAGATATGGCCACCTTACCAAGGCCAAGTACTTTACCCTTGGAGTTGTCTCCAAAAGTCACATACTTGCGTGGCCCATCGTTCTTTGCGAGCTCTCGAAACATGTCTTCATCCCGGTCATGTGATCGGTGCATCCACTATCAAGAATCCACTCTTTTCCACGGATATGTAGTCTCTCAAATTTGCCATAAGATTGAGACTCTTCATGATCTTGTCTAGCTCGATTATGCGAATCGGATGTCGTCATCATGCTCATGCTCATCATCATATTGACCCATAGATAGTTCATCATCAATGCCTAGGTCAATTTGACAATGACTTACATCAGTTTTGTCAATGTGATAATAATCATCGGAATGCAATACAAGAGCATTTCTAACTAGAACATTGATAAGTCCGGAATCACCCTTCCTTTTCATAAGATCACGAAGCTCAAAGAAGCATTTGTCAAAGTTAGGATCATTGGGGCAAACATATCAAATTCAACAGTCTTGTATAGAATTTCATCAAGACCTCTCAAAGAGTAGTCCGGATAAAGTTCTTCCAAGAATTTCCATATAGCATGGGCGCACTCAAAGTTTGTGACAAGCTCAAGCAAGTTATCGGGCAAACCTCTAATGATAAGATTGACAGTTCTAAGGTTCTGAAGCAAATCAAGCTCTTCATCCATAGTAGGGTGCACGGGGTCAATTGGAGGCATATATGGGGTTTCAACATATTTGCGCAAGTTATACATCTTAAAGATAGCAAGCATTTCAATTCTCCATGAGTTATAGGACACTCCATCAAGAATAGGCACACTATGACTAACACTCCCAAAGCGTGAACACGTCCATCTTCCTCCAATGGTGTGTAAACCAAAGCAATGGAGACCAAAGCTCTGATACCAATTGTAGGATCGTTGAAGGAAAGAGTGTCTAGAGGGGGGGTGATTAGACTACTCGACAAGATAAAATTTTGTGCCTTAAAGCAATGACAAGTTTTAGTCAAGTTCACAATGGAGATCAAGTCAAGCAACATGCATACATGTCAAGTATCATACTACACATGCAATTTTAGAGTATGGGCAGCGGAAAGTAAATTGCACAAGTAGTAAGGAGAGGTTGAGAAGAGCAAACGCAATTTGGAGACACGGAGATTTTTCTCGTGGTTCCGATAGGTGGTGCTATCGTCAATCCACGTTGATGGAGACTTCAACCCACGGAGGGTAGCAGCTGCGAGAGTCCACGGAGGCTCCACCCACGAAGGGTCCACGAAGAAGCAACCTTGTCTATGCCATCATGGCTTCGCCCACGGAGGACTAGCCTTACTGGGGTAGATCTTCACGAAGTAGGCGATCTCCTTGCCCTTACAAACTTCTTGGTTCAACTCCACATCTTGACGGAGGCTCCCAAGCGACACCTAACCAATCTAGGAGGCACCACCCTCCAAAAGGTAATAGATGGTGTTGGTGATGATGAACTCCTTGCTCTTGTGCTTCAAATGATAATCTCCCCAACACTCAACTCTCCTCACTGATTTGGCTGTGGTGGAAGAAGGGATTGAGTGGAAAGCAACTTGGGAAGGCTCAAAATCAAGTTTCATATGGTGGGAGTGGAGCAACTTGATCTCAACACAAGGGTAGGTAGTTCTCTTCTCAGAAATGTAAGGTAGGAGTGGTAGTTCTTTCTGATGGCTCTCTCCACGAATGAAGAGGAGGTGGAGGGTATTTATAGCCTCCACACAAAATCCAACCGTTACACATTTGACCAATCTCGGTCGGACCAAAGTTGACAACTCGGTGAGACCGAAAGTTCAAATCTTGTGAGCGTTGGGATTTTCGGTGGGACCGAAAATACAATCTCGGTTAGTCCGATTCTTCCAAAGACTAGGGTTTGCCATTCTCGGTGGGACCGACTTTATCATCTCGGTGACACCGATTTGATTACAGAAGGTTACAGAAGCTTGGCAACACTAGTTTCGGTGAGACCGAGTTTGGAATCGGAAAATCCGAAATTACTAGGGTTTGGCTATATGGTGAGGTGGTTCATCTCGGTGTGACTGAGTTTATGGAATCGGTGGGACCGAGATTACTTATGAGTGTGTATTGGAAGTGAGAGGTGTTGATAGTCTAGGAGATGTATCACTAAGCACTTGAGCAACAAGATCATTATCATTACCTCATCCCCTTTTAATAGTATTGGCTTTCCTATAGACTCAATGTGATCTTGGATCACTAAACCAAAAATAGAGTCTTGAGCTTTTGCCAATGCTTTCCTTAGCATCCTAGGGGTCCACCTTTCCAGTCCTTTTGCCATGCCAAAGTGATTGACTTTCCTGAAACATACTTGATAAAAGCATTAGTCCAACCACAAAGTATGTTGTCATTAATTACCAAAACCACCTAGGGAGCAAATGTGCTTTCACACGTGGGACCGCATGACAGGCCATGCTCCCCCGCCGATCGCTCGGTAAAATCACCTCATTTTTACTATACTTCCTTCGTATCGGTTTACTACATGGCATGCATGTCATTCTAGGTTGAGAATTTAACTGGCTATATATATATGTGATGAACAGTACGCTAGCCTTTTAAAAATGTATACTTTTGTACAGTAGTACTCCACTATGATGGATTGCGCCATGGAGCAAAAATTGAAATTTTAAAAAAGGTGGTACATATAGAGGCGCTAAATGGCCAAATTATGCATATAGTACTATTAAAAAAGCTAGTACGTGCTTAATTGGGGTGCTAAATTCTATTAAAGAAATACTAGTACTAGTATGTACATATTGAAGAGTTAAAGTAACGAGAAGAAACATAACATAGTTCTGCTGGGGGCTCAGCACAACACACCCCTCAAATTAAACTAAGCACACATGAAATTAAACTATGCAACTAATTCGGTAGACACTGCATTAGAAGTTTAGAACCACCATGAGCAACGGCACTGCCACCTTACTCGGAGTTCGTGTCCACGTCCTCGACTTCGTCCTTGTCCCTCTTCCTCTTGGCCGATACTTATTTGCTTGAACCGCCAACTTGGCTGTTGCTCTTCATCCAACCCTTGTAGATATTGAAACAAAGGTAGCCATCCATTGCAGCGTACTGGATGTGGTCTATATCTAGTACATTCTACTGCCATGCATGACGATGAAACGTGTAATGAGGTTTCTCCAGTTTACCATACGAAGGATGAACCATGGCTCCTGCCAGGGTCAACATCGAAGGCTGACGAGAGGGCACCAGCCGATTCTTCTGGAGGTCGAAGGGGTTGCCTACAACGAGGCCTATCCGACGCAGGACTTCTTTGTTGTTATTAAAGTCTCTGATGTGAATTTGACTGTTTTGTCCTCGAGGAAGTTCTTAAAATCCGGCACTCAATGTCGGCATGGCATATGTGGTAGACCAAGCAAGCGTTATGTACGCAAACACGGATCACGGCGGGCTTCTTCCTCTCTTCGTCCTTTAGATCCTTCTCTCGTCCCATGGTGTGGTGTACTCAACATCTAGCCCAGCGACCCACTCATCATGTGAGTTTTCGAAAATGCGTCTGAAGCGAGAAAGGCATCCTTTCACCGTCGCTGAAGTACGGGTGTAGATGACGTCGAACTCATCACTGGTGATGGTTCTAACCTTGTACTCACCGCCGATCGGGGAGATTTGGGATGCCATGGATTTGGGAGGACGGTTAGGATTAGTGGAACTGCTGTAATGTGAATGGACGGGACGACTAGGAGCGAACCGCCGTAGTATTAAAGGACGTGCGGGGACGAGTAGGAGCGAACTGCCGGCGTCACGAGCAGCGAGGGTAGTGGCTTTCCATTCTCCCATGATACGGGCTTCCGAGAGGCCTTGGATCTGAGATCGAACGGTTGCATGGCGTGATTCTAGACCTATGGGTGAATATCCTATCCTGGAGGGTTATTCTTAAAACTTTCAGCAACTTAGCATGCGACCATTTGATATCAGATCCAAGGGCTGCCAAGAGCCAGTATCATGGTCGCGCCTACCACGACATCACGTCGCTTTCATGCTGATCGCGCCTTGGAGATTTAACATGGTGCGTTAGGCTATCTGATGTTGGCATGTCATACATAGTCATCACTTAGTCACTCATACTACAACAAGGTTGGCTATAAGTGTATTTTTTACTCCTCTCTATCTCTTTCTTCGTACTCCCTCCGTCCCATAATATAAGAACGTTTTTGGCACTAGCTAGTGTAGTGTCAAAAACATTCTTATATAATGGGACATAGGGAGTACTAGTATTTATTGCATTTGCCAAGGAGTGACCTCTTCTAATGAAATGGTGTTGCTAAGTTTGCATCATTTAATTAGCTATAGACTCAAAATTGTCTTTTCACCTAGGTACACGCGCTTAGCACTGTTTCTTCCTTGGGTCACCAAACTAGTCTCTCTCTTCTTGATTAACTTGCCACATCAGACTTTATGCCTATGTGGCAAGCTTAAGCACCTGTAGAAGCAATAAGTACAATAGTGCGCTTTACATGGCATTTTTGCATATGTGGAGGAAAGAGAGGCAAGGAAAAAGTGGAGAAGTGGGCTCTCATGCAAGAGCCATCCTCTACTACTACATGGTGGAGCATTGGGAGAGGCACCTGTATGGAGGTGGTCAGGACTCGGGAGACTCACGCCGGTCGTAGCGCCGCAGTTAAAATGATAATGGCAAGTCAAATCACGGGGCCCCACCTGTCCAGCAGTAACTCGCTGTCAAATCACACAGCCCTACGTTTGCAGCAGCCTACACCCTCGTCTTCTCGTGTCTCTGTCGAACCGACTAGGCGGAACTGCCCCGCCTACAACGCAGGAAAAGCCCCGCCCTCGACTTTTAAATACAACTAATCCCTCCGTCTAGGTGAGTAAGTCATCTTACGAATAATCCCAAAATACTAAGGCGCGGTGCATTAACTTCTACCTCGTTTCTTGTTTCTTCACATATCAACCAATTAGAATCCAGTGATATACTTTTTGTGACAAAGTAACTCATATTTAGTTAGCCAAATGGATGACCTAGAACTACGTGCAGGCCCTATAAACCGAGACGGAGAGGGTAGTTCAGCACGTATCTTTTTAGATCAATATAGTCGGGATTCACCAAGGAGCAAAACCAAGTGGTAGGCTGCTCCTGTCGGGTTGGCGTAGCAACTCAAGCGGTCGATCCACACGAAATGGCGACACATAAACAGACCCCTTTGGCGGACATGTGGCTCATCCACCGTCTTGTTCCACGTCGATGCACCAAATTACAGATTGAACAGCGGTTGGAATTGGGCACCCGGTCGTAGCGCCGCAGATAGTAGAAAATGGCGATGAGGGTCAAATCACAAAGCCCCACCTTTCCGCATTAAGCTGGGACGGACGAAGCAACCATCATTTCACTCTAGCGCGCAAGAGCATAAAGAAAAGAGAAAACAATGATGCGTCGGCAGCTACCTAGGGCACCCTAGGGTAGGGGTCTCCACTCTGAGATCCTTTTTTGAAAGCGCCTCCACTACAAATCGGCTTCTCCTCGTCCTCTTGAAGAAAACCGATGATGAGTGCAGGTGTAGGGTTTGTAGGAGTACTACAGCGTGCGGGGCCATGTCGTAGTAAACGGGTTCGAGTCGACGCCTTAAATATGTGTGGGCCGCTTGGTTTTACGGGAACGAGGCAACATTTTGGGTTCGGGGACCTGTGGAGATATAGCACGTACAAAAAATTGTGGACGTAGGTTCTACCGAAAGGCAATGATGCATGGGCCCTGCATTTTGATATACCCGGGCCGCGTGAAATTTGCTACTCTACTCAAAACTAGTAAGGTACACATGTATTGAACGCATGAGATTTTGAAACCAAATTATGAATAAATACACACTATAGCATGTAAAGCTTTGAGTCATATATGCATGATGTAGATGTTCGTTTAGTTCTTATAGTTCATCTCATTCAAAATCAATTAGTTTTATAAAAATGTTAAGATTCATGGGGTTGTGCATTGTAAATCATAAAGTAAAAAACAAATAATGGCAATTCATTTAGAAAAAAATAATCAATTATGATACAGAAGATTCTAGAACAAAGGAGAAGTGCTTGTGTTTTGAGGTTTGTGCATTATGCTTAAGTTCAACCATGGAGTCTTGTAAATTGTACATGTGGCAGATCTGGTGGAATGTTGATGATATCCAATGGCCAGTAATGCTCGGATTTGCCCATCTCTGCACTGTCGGGTTAGCTTCATCTAGCGACCATCTTTCAAAGTTATCGCCACACTATATAGTTCTTGTGCCATAGTTGCATGTTTTGGAAAAAAGCTACTAGTGGGTTGTACTATCTATTTAGGAATAGAAGATGTATACATGGAAGTTGTAGGGAAAGAGATGACATGGAGGATCTCAATTTCTATGAGTAGGGATTGGAAAAGAGATGTCATTTGGTTCACATAATAGGAACTTTTCTATTGAATCTAGAGATGACATGTATCTCAATTCCTATGAGGAGGGATTAGTAAAAAAGATGTAATTTGGTTCATATCATAGGAACTTTTCTATTGAATATACGCTAATGTTTATTTTCCTTTGAAATTAAGGGAGTATAGGAATCCATTCATATGAACCAAGTGGCTCTAAAGCTATAGAAATGATATCATGTTTATTTCGTTTGAAATGTAGAGTATATGAATCTATTCCTATGAACCAATTGGCTCTAAAGGAAAAAATCCTATAAAAAAAATATCATATAGAGTTCCTATGATATTCCTCGACACTAAATGATGGTTGAAATTGCTGCGGGTGATATGATGGTCTTTCTTTGTAGACTCCTCACCCATCTTTATAGTTACCTCTCGAAGATGAATGAAATGATATATACATGGTATTCTACATGTGCAATTTGGTACACGAAAACTCGGTAAAAGTTTGCGAGGTTCTAATTTTCAATAAAGCTATATGCACTTGCATTTGAACGGAGGAGCATCGGCGATTGCTAACACTCATGTGGAAGATTTGTGTGTAGGAGGAGTGGCTGTTTGGTTAAATGACATGGCAAAACTGACACTGTCGGATGCCGATCTAACGGTTCTTACGGCGTTCGTTAGGAAAAGGCTTGTGGTGAATGTTTGTCGGATAATGATTTACGGACACATGCATTGCATTGATACGTACCCCCTCTCTCTCGCGCACATGCACCCTCACGAGTCACAACTCTCCCGGGTCCTCTCGTAGACTCGCACGTGGCACCCATCATCTATCTGCAGGTAGACGTCACGCACATATGTGCTCTTCACACCCTACCCTCAGAACTTCTAAAAAACAAAAGATGGCGCGCACATTTTATTTTAGCTCACATATCACACACTTATATTATTACTCTTGTGGCGAACGTTCTTTGGGCATAGTATATATTGTACTCTCATGAAGAGAAGCGGTGCACGCACGCACTAGTTCTCTCACACCCACTCGCGGGTCCACGTAGGAGCACATTTTTTTGAAGCCGGTACAACAAAATCACTCCAGTATATATAAAAGCAGGAGCCTTAGCGCTTGCTTTACTAGGGTTCCTCTCGTTCACTCTCTCATGCTCTCCAGATCTAAGCAAGACATAGGTGGCCACACACTCTCTCTCAGCTCACGGCTGGTCACAAATCCGGCCGGACAACCTCGACCGGGGTAGGGGGTGTAGGTGCATCGTTCACGCTATCGTCGAAGGCGAGGGAGGAGACCAACGGCTGCCCGCGCGTCCCGATCGGCGGCCATGCCGTTCTCTCCGAGAGAGCGCCGGCTCGGGAGGGCCTCCAACCCCTTCTTCCTCCCTGCGGTATTGTGGCCAAGATGCGGCCTCCCGACGCTGTCTTTTCCACATGCCGATGACGCTCAGGTATATATTCCTTCGAAACCTGCCTTGCTCTACTGCCCCAGCTCTTCCCCCTTCGTGTGGATCCTTTTCTACTTCCGTTCGCTATTCCAAAGCCACCTAGAATTCTACTATTATTAGAAGTAAAGCTAGTTCATACAGTCAACTCAAAGCATTGGTTCAAACAGGGAAGAAAGTGGGAAAGCTGTAGCATGAATCTAGGACTTGGTTCTAAGAGGAAACAGGGGAAAGTAGTAATATCTGTCACTGTTTAAATAACAGTATTTCGTATTTGCGTAAACAGGGATGTCTGTCTCCATATCGTTTCGGGATGTCTGTCTCCGTATCGTTTCTATCCGCGCAATCAAAAGCACACACCTCAGTTTTAGTACAACTACGCAAAATGAGATGGCTATCCCTCGTTGCCATCGTCTAAGCTCCCGTCTTCAAGGTATCCCTACACTGGTAGTAACTAAGGTAGAATGACCAACACAATCTAAAAGAAGCTGATTCGTACGTTTTACTTCCTGATTGCAGTGCAGGGACGAGCGAAAACAACTTCATCATTGTCCGGAATGCACTTTCTACCAGTTCATCCATGGACCGAGGACTAGCTGGCACGGCTGCACGGCGGATTTTTGGACAGGTGCGCGGACAAGAGGCATTGTGGTCTGCTTATTTTTGCAAATAGCGGTGCTTAAATTTAGTGGAATGCACAAGAATTTCACTGGTCGATTACCTTTGCATGGTTCGATTCAGCATTCGGTGAGACCACAATTATAATTGGTTATTCGGAATGAGAGAACCTAACCTGGATGGTGGCAACAAGAAAAAACAGAGTGAACTCCGGAAATTTAAGCTTCTTTGGGAGGCCCTTTGCTCGGAAGAAGCCTTGCTTGTTTTTTCCTGATTTGTAAACCTTCTCACAACTTTGTCTTTTGCTGTGAACTAGTATATGTTTGTTATGTTCTATGAATCATTGAGATGTATAAAACTGCTTAACTTATGCTTTTCAAGATTTTTATGAAGACGAGTTTAATGTGAGTGTTCCACATGAGCGCTGGACTAGCGTTGAACGTTTGGAATTTATTACATTGTGGCCTCAATTAACTTCATGAACCACTGTAACAAGAAACATAGTTGCTTATATGTCAGACAGCAGATTGCTGATTGTTAGCTGGTCGATAGCCTAGTGTTGAAGCGAGCTGAGCCAATGTGCCATGTTTTGCACAACTGCTTACAAGTGGGGTAGCACCAACAGTGTTTACAAGTACTTATGTATACGTCGGCGCACAATTTTCGAACGAGTGCTGTATTTCATTAAAACACACACTGCTCGTATGATAAACCGTGACAACTTATGTCTTACCATGCCATATTCATGAAAAAACTAGTGAGGACGCATCTGTTTCGGCAACAATTACGATGGTTCTCACATGATTCACTGGCACACAAAAGTAGCAGCAGTTCCCATAGGCGGATTCAAGCAGTACTAGCCCGGAGGGGTCGATAATAAACAAGGTTCGGATAATTAGACACAATCCAAACTACTATTAAACACTAGTGGGGCAACTATTTCATGCCTCGATCTAATTTGGGCTGGACACAAGACGGACCTTGCCATGAACAACATCGAGGATGTCCCAGCAGCTCAATCCTGTGAACCTTCATGAAGACAACCTTGTGGCCTTGCCAGCGATAAACTTGTTTGTGGAGGCATGCCACGTCATCTTCTGCATAAGCTTGACAAGAACAAGATGCCTCACAAGCGAAGGAGTAGCTTTGAACTTCGGTGCTTGATTACACCACCGGACAACACGCTTGACAACAGTGAGGCTGGAATACATCTCTTCATTGGTATAACCGCAAATGGCTTCCAGGATCCAACAGCCTAAGGAACTCTGTTTTCCCAGTGGTATATTCAGGTCGTCCGCCTCATAGCGAGTGACATGCACAACCACACAATCCTTGTCTGCATCAGGGCTCTAATTGAAACAAAAACAAATTCTGAATTACTTTTCAGTATAAGAAACACAAGTTATTTAAACCACTATGCATAGCATGGCATCGAAGCTAATAAAACTTTGCATTATTAGTCACCACATACTTCCTTTTCTAAAAAAATCACCACATACTTAGATGAAAAACCACAATCGAGATCGGCAAAGAAGGAAATCACCTTGGCATTTCAGTGGGGGGACACATCCTCGAAGGGAGAAAACTTCTCCTGCAGTGCCACGGGGGCTGTAACCTCAAACGGGGCGTTGACCATCTCACTAGTGGCCGTGAGCGTATCTGGGGTCGGCTCGGTGGTTGCCTCCATCTTCTTGGAGCTCTCTGTCTCGTGGGGATCAGCCTCCCGCGTCTGCTCCAACATCTGCAGATCTTTGCCTAGTTCTCCTTGGTCCATCATGAAACTGACGAATACTAGGAGACCACTGAAAGGAAAACACAATCACAATGACAATGAAACAAAAAAGAGAGTGATGATCGGTTACTGCTTTGCAAAAGTTCTTTTTTTCCTCTGAACGAAAATATACCAACATCACGGATCCACTTACCTTCCCTTTGTTGGGAGAGAAGAACCGTGGCAGATGCGAGTGTTGCCTTTCTTGAAGATGGTGAGGGAGAAGGGGATTCAGCGAAGAGTGAAATGATGGTTGCTTCGTCCGTCAAACTTAGACTGCGGGGAGGTGGGGTTTTGTGATACCACGGCTCGCTACTGCCCCGCTACGACCGGGGTGACTCTCCGCCTGCATACTGCCTTCTAATTTGGTGGATGCCATTTGGGCCCCCGCGCTGCATGGCCCGAATGTCGGTGAACAAAAGTATAACAACATTTAATAGAGGGGGACATTTCAATGACCTAGGAGGAGCCAGAAGCGGTAGAGTGTCTCCATTGTACAAGTAGTAATTGCTTTTCTGGGTAGCTGTAGAGTGTCTCCACTGTACTAGTAGTAATTGTTTCTCTGGGCCCAAGACAAAACAGCCAATCCACACTAGTAAATAGTAAAATCAATTCAAAAGGTGCTACCCACACCCAGCACACCGCCCCCCCCAAAAAAAACCTGGGTGCTCTTCTTCCTCCTCGCTCCCACCCACCTCACATCAGCTCGCTCCACTCGTACCCCCAAATTCCTCACCTCACTCCTACAGAAAACCCCAGCTCCCCTTCTTCCTCACTCCTCTGAAAACCCCAGCTCCCTTCTTCTTCGCTCAAGACTACAACTAGGCTCGTCATTCGTTACTCTGCTCAAATCCTTGAGCGCGACGCGATGCCCTCGAGGAAAATGGAGTCGGCTGACCCCAACGCCAAGAAGATGAGGCTCCCGCCAGCGGCGACGCCTGTTGTAGATCCCGCACCCGGCAGCGTGGGGAGAAGCGGCGACCCCACCCCCACCGGATCCCAGGAACCCGTAGAATCTCGGGTGGACCGCATCAGCAATCTCCCGGACGCCGTCCTTGGGGAGATCATCTCGCTTCTCCCCACCAAGGATTGCTGCCGCACCCAAGTCCTCTCAATTCGGTGGCGCCCTCTATGGCGCTGTGCCTTATAATCTCGATGTCGTCGACTATCTCTCTTCAATGATTTTGAAATCCCTAGATCCATCATCTCCTCCCACGAGGGCTCCGTTCAAAGCCTCTGCATCTGTCATGCTACGAGCAAGCATACCATGCCCCGCACGGTGGGCCTTTGGCTGAAATCCCAATTCACAGAACTACAGCTTCTTGAGTTCTACTATTCCCCTGGAAATCACATACCACGTACCGAACGCCATGAACTTGTGCCCTCAGCACCGATGTCCGTCTCGCGGTTTTCCTCCTCTCTCCACACCGCCACCTTTGCGCTGTGCTACCTACCAGACAATCTGGTACTAAACCTTTGACTCCCATTTCTCAAGAAACTTTCACTTGTGTGGGTTCGTATATCAGAGGCCTCATTGCACAACATCATCCACTCCAGTTGCCCTGCGCTAGAGTGCTTGGTGCTTGTTTTCACAGTTAGAGTCGGTTGTCTCCAAATAAAGTCGCCTAACCTTGTAAGAATTGGAATTTCTTTTGATGGAAGGCAGCTCATCATCCAAGATGCCCCTTCACTTCAAAGGTTGATCCTTGATTCTAGTTATTCACCGTTGCAAATAACCGTCATCTCTGCGCCTAAACTGGAGACCTTGGGTGTAATACATGATCTCTATGCTCATTTCAATATGGTGTTTGGCTCCACAGTTCATTAGGTACTTTATATTATCATCTACACTTGTAACCATAAGCTGCATTTTAAATATCTGCGCATAATTTATATATCATCTTGGAGTACACATTTTGTACTAATATTATGTTCTATGCTCAATGAAGAGTTTCTCCATGGATGGCCTATCAATGGTCTTTGGATTCTGTCAAGATCTTATATATCCAAATGAATAGTTTTGATCTGAACAAGATTATTGGCTTGCTGCAATGCTTTCCATGTGCGGAGAAGTTGTATATGAAGGTGATAATTTCACGCACATTGGAAGCCGCATATAGTGTACTAGAATTAACCGTTCAGCCGTTGCTCTTCGACACTCTTCTTTTAGACCTTAACTGTTTTCAATCTTCATGTCTATTTAAATGACAGGACGCGGGGTAAGAAAGTTATAACCAATCGGTGGATTAAGTAAGCATCGGGATTTTCTCACTTCTCATGAGATTCGATTGAAGACAATAACGCTAGAACGATATGTAATAACCGTGCAAACACAAGATTTGTCACATTCTTCTGCTTGAATCGAGGTTACTATTGTCCATCGGGCTTAAGTTTATCGGCAGCATGGTTTTGACGGATGGGTATGTCGAACAGCAAAAAAGGAGTTTGGTGGGCAAAAGAGCTTTTGAGCGTGCTTGGGATTCTATTTACAACATATTGTGGTCATAATCCGATAAATTTTACGACCGGGATGTTCATTCTATGGACTGACCGATCCATTTGGTTGTGACTGCCAAAACAGTCTTTGGAGTTAGATGTTGTTGCCCTTTTCAATCTGGTTTCTTTTGTAAACACGATGAACAATCAACCCTCGTGCTTTTATGCAGTTTGTAAGCTGGAGTTAGATGTTCTGCCCTTTTCAACTCATTTGTGATTGTCATACTTTCTTTGAAACAAGGCAAATGGCTTGCCATTCGTTTAATTTAGAGTGAAATATTGTAACAAATCACAACCAAAGGAAATAACATCACTCACGCCGGCTGCTTGATCTCACTGTGCATTACAGAAACCAAGTGATTAGCCCCCACCAGCACCCACAAACTTATTTCAAACTAGCACATCAAATTGGCTGTAAATTTTCGTAGGAAAGGCTGCATGACCGTGACAGATTTGGTTTCTGACATCTGTCATGTATCTTCTATCTCTTGTCTTCTTCTTCCTGCAGCCGCCCAAAACAAACCACCCCGTCGGCTCCGCCTGCTCCCGCCTCCCATGGCTGGCTGCGCCTACGCCGCCCTATCGTACGTACCCTCCAACGTTGGCCAGTCCCTCCCTCTATTCCCCCACACGTCCTGTTATTCTCCGGTGATGTCAGCCCCAACATGCACCCGTGCCCGAACCAGTCAACCCTCGTACTCCCCTCCGACTGTGATTGGACCGGTGCATCTTCAACGGCTCCTGTTCGTTCCGTCCGAGGCCTTGCCGTCGTCCTCCGCCTTGCGGCCTTGGTTCGCTCACCGTGCGTGTGCGCCGCCCTTTTGCATTGTCAACGTCGTCAACAACCAAGAGGAACAAGGAGATGACTGTACGTGGAGAGGATGACAGTAGGGACCCACCAGCGTCATGGCAGTACGCAAGCAAGTGCCTCTGTATATAGTATAAGCCCCAAAATATGGTTCCTCCTAATGGTTGGACATCTGGGGCTCACGCCATTGTCAACGTAGTCAATAAACGAGAGAATTACACTATGGCGGTGACACGAGGACCCGACAAAGTCGCGTAGTTTTTTTGAGGAACAAGCGGTTGTTATTTATACTAGTTTTAGCGACGGATCGGGTAACAACGGAATTGTCTTGGGGTGGGGCCCGTCTAGCGAGGTTTTATTTATGTTTACCACATCATGAGCCCGTTGTGTTTTTTCTTGCTGAAAATGGCTAGCCAGTTCTATTTTTATAAAGAAATACCCAAACAAGGCCTACTTGCTTTATCAGCCTGTGGGCTGCAAATCTTCAAGGCGATGAGAGTTTCATTAGGTTTGCCTGAAAATGGCGATACATTTTTAAAACACATCAAATCGGGAATTAGTTTCAACTTTTTTTTAATTACAAGATCTTAAACTCCATTGATTTTTATGTGTGGACAATTATTTGGATTTTATATTTATATAAATTATTTTTCAAAATAGTTTGAATGTGAATCGATATTTCTGGATTAAAAATAGTTGACCGCACTGAAATATGCAAAATTTCGTATACTTTTTAACCGTGGCCACAATATGGGGTGTAATGCTAAAAAAAAGAAGATGGGCTCCAATAAAAATCTTAAGAATTAGCAAATGGGCTGTACATTATTAGAAATAATGGCAGATGGGCTGTATGCTGTTTTCCACAAATTTGAGGCTGACTTGTGCGCCTAGTACAGGATGACGCGTATGCTTTCATAAAAAAGGTTGGCGATATGCAGCATACTGTCAACTTAGTCAACACATGAGGCGTTGGTGTTGGATGTCCATCCAACGGTGTCGTCTTCTTCAATCTCTGCTCTTCATGCTCGGCCGCTCAAACAAGCGCCGTGGGACTGCTGCTCCCTCCTCCTGGCTGGCTATCTTTTGCCAAGAGACCTCACGGCCCCACCGTACTCCCATCGCTGGCCTAGCCATCCCTCTACTCACCCACACATGCTATTATTCTCCGGTGACGGAAAACGAACCAGTAAACCCTCGTACTCCTCCGCGTGGGAAACAACTGCCGACTATTCCCTGGCTCCAAGTCATTCCCTTCCTAGGCCTCGCCGTCGTCCACCACCCTGGTGCTCTCGGCACGGCCTGGTCAATGTGGTCAATGAACGACATCCATCGAAGTGGGTCAGTGCGTGGAGAGGTGACAGGCTGGGTCCTGACGCCGCGCAAGAAATGCCTCCTTATTACGTGCAAAATAATGATTCCTCCACCTGACAGCTAGGACCCACAGGAAGGGCCTCTATATTTCGCGAAAAAAACGCCCCCCACTGACAGGTCGGACCCACCAGCTATATCTTCGCACGCAAGGAAGTGCCTCCTTATTACGCCCAAGAAAATGAATACCCCCCTGCTAGCTGGGACCCACCATATTGTTGGGCTGACTTGTTGGCCTACTAAGTTGACGGGGACGGAGGGCTTTGTCAACTTAGTCAATACTCCAGTGACCGTATGATGTCCATCCAACGGCCATAGTGCTTCTTCAACCTCTGGTCTTCTTGCTCCAGCCGCCCAAAGCAGCGCCGGCCGTGTCGCGTGCTCCTGCCTCCCGTGGCCGGCTGTCCTACCGCCTGCTCCTGCCTCCTGTGGCCTGGCTCCGCGTCGTCCCCTTCCTAGGCCTCGCCGTCGTCCACCGCCGTGGTGCTCTCGGTGCGGTGTGGTCAATGTGGTCAAAGACCGACTTCCATCGGAAGAGTACTGTACGTGGAGAGGCTGACACCTGGGTCCACGACAGCCGCAAGGAAGTGCCTCCTTATTACACGGAAAATAATTATTCCTCCACCTGACAGCGGGGACCCATCGGACGGGCCACCAGTATTTTGTGAAAAAAAATTGTTTCCCCCTGACTGCTGGGACCCACCGGACGGGCCACCGTATTTCGCGAAAAAAACGTTCCCCCCGCTGTCAGCTCGGACCAACCGGAAGTGCCTCCTTATTACGCACAAAAAAGTGAATACTCCCCGGCTAGCTGGGATCCACTTGTGGGCCTACTAAGTTGACGGGGACGAAAGGCTTTCCCAACTTAGTCAATATGAACGATTCTAGCTCCAGTGACCGTACGATGTCCATCCAACGGCCATAGTGCTTCTTCAACCTCTGGTCTTCTTGCTCCAGCCTCCCAAAGCAGCGCCGGTCGTGCCGCATGCTCCTGCCTCCCGTGGCCGGCTGTGCTGGTGCGGAGGCCTCAAAGCCCCCTACTATTCCCACCGCTGGCCAGACCCTGCGGCGACGGCAGCCTCACACCACAGTCGAACCAGTGAACCCTCGTACTCCTCTTCGCGCGGGCTTCCACTGCCGCGTCTTCCCCGGCTCCGCGTCGTCCCCTTCCTAGGCCTCGCCGTCGTCCACCGCCATGGTGCTCTCCGCACGGCGTGGTCAACGTGGTCAGGGAAATACTTCTATCGGAAGAAATCTTGTACATGGAGAGGTGGATACCGGGTCCACGCCACAGCCCAGTTTTTGTGATTTGCCAAGTAAGTCGCTTTGTCAGGCCTGTTGGGCTGCAAATCTTTCAAGATGAGGAGAGCTTTCATTCGGCTGGCCGAGAAAATGGCCCATCAGTAATGAGAAATGGGCTGTACGTTTTTAAAACACATCAAACTGGCAATTAGTTTCAAATATTTTTTTTCATTTCAAGATGTTAAATTACATTAATTTTTATGCATGGAGAATTTGTTGGATTTTATATTGATATACATTTATTTTTAAAATCAGTTTGAATGTGAGTCGAAATTTCAGGATTAAAAACAGTTCGGACCGCACCGAAATATGCAAAATTTTGTATAATTTTTTAACCGTGGCCACAATATGGGCTGTAGTGCTAACAAAAAGAATATGGGCTCCAAAAAAAACCTTAAGAATTTGCAAATGGGCTTTAAATTATTAGAAATAATGGCAGATGGGCTGTATGCTGTTTTCTACAGATTTGAGGCTTTCCTAAAAAAAGGTTAACGCACAAGCATTGACGGTTGGATGTCCATCCAACGGCCATCGTGCTTCTTTAATCTCTGCTCTTCCTGCTCCAGCCGCTCAAACAAGCGCCGGCGGGACTGCCTGCTCCCTCCTCCCCATGGCGGCTGTCTTTGCCATGACCTCACCGCCCCACCGTACTCCCATCGCTAGCCTAGCCATCCCTCTACTCACCCACACCTGCTGTTATTCTCTGGCAACGGCAGATGTACCAGTAAACCCTCGTACAGTCGTACTCCCCTCCGCGTGGGCATCCACTGCCGCGTCGTCCCCTTCCTAGGCCTTGCCGTCGTCCACTGCCATGGTGCTCTTGGCGCGGCGTGGTCAATGTGGTCAACGACCGACTTCCATCGGAAGAGTGCTGTGCGTGGAGAGGCTGACAGCTGGGTCCACGGCCGCAGCAAGGAAGTGCATCCTTATTACACGCAAAATAATTATTTCTCCACCTGACAGCGGGGACCCACCGAACGGGCCACCGTATTTCACGAAAAAAATGTTTCCCCCCTGACTGCTGGGACCCACCAGCTACATCTTCGCACGCAAGGAAGTGCGTCCAGGCAAAAAAAACCAAAACGATTCGCCCCCCTTACTGCTGGGACCCACCAGCTACATCTTCGCAGGCAAGGAAGTGCCTGACAGTTAGGACCAACCTGGTTGAAGCGTACGTAGCGTTGTCATTCTGGTCGCGAACGTGTACGTACATTGATGTAGAGGCGCGCACGTGTCGTAGTAGAGGCGCGCACGTAGCATGTACATGTCGCATTACAGCGGCGGGTGCAAGAAAGAAAATCTGACCCGCGTCACGTACATCTGGCGGGGTCTCGAACGCCTACTCGCACATACGTACATGGCTGGGTCGAAATGGAGAAACAACATTGTCGTCGTGTTCATGGGGAGGCAACGAAATGCGTCGTGTTCATTGGGAGGCAACGGAATGCGTCGTGTTCATCGGGAGGCAACAGAACGCGTGGGATCCAACCGGCTTGGACGGAACAGGCAATGGAAACGAGGCCTGGCGTACCGCACGACGGAGGAAACGAACCTCCTACGTTTGGAACGGGGTCCTGTTGATCGGGAGGGGTGTGGCATACCGCAAAACGGAGGAAACGGACCTCCTACGATCGAAATGGGGGTCATGTTGATCGGGAGGGGTGTGGCGTACCGCAAAAGCGGAGAAGCGGACGTCCTACGGTCAAACAGGGGTCTGTTGATCGGGAGGGTGTGTGTCGGCGTTACAGGAATGGGGTCCCAGACTTGCTCGCTGCGGCTGCGGCGTGGCTCAAGGAGGCCCAGCTGGCCCATCTCCATCATCCATAGCTCAAGACCCTCGCGAGGGCAAGACTCATGAGGCGGGTGACAAGGAGCTTCTTGAGCACGGCCTCATCGGGCGGCTCACGAGGCGGAGAGTTCAAGCGGGTACCTCACAAGGTGCCCATGGCGCAAGCCATGATGACCAAGGCGCCCGGACGGGCGCCCACCCATGATGTCCTCCTTTCCTCTTTGGTGCAAAGGTGGCAAGAGCAGGCGAGAGCATCAAGCAAAGGCATCCATTTCGGTGCAACAAGACCAAGACCAGCGTGACGGCAGGAAGGAAGTCATTGTGGAGCCCAAGCAGGCGTCACCACCAGAGCCTTTGACATGCGAGGACCAACTTTAGTCAGGATAAGCGTACCCGCTGTTCCCCTTCAAAATGGCCAATTGTTGGCGCCCTTCCCTGGGGGTGGCTTGTCCTATTTATAGGCAAAGGCCCTGGGCCTCTTCCCAAATATTTGAGCGGGAAGGGAAATCTGGACCTGACCTAGCAATCGGGATCCTCACCAAGAAACCAGTAGATAGAGCGATTGAACTCCTCCCAGCAGTTCATTGCACCAGCCGAGAACAGACCCTCGCGAGGCTGTTACGCCTTGTATTGTTCATCATCAAGCCCAAGAGGCAATCCACCACACCACACTTTGGGTAGGGTATTACACCACAATGGTGGCACGAACCAATATAAATCTTGTGTCTCTTGTGCTGTTCGGTTTGGTAGTTTAGGTCCTAGCTATTGGCGAGGAGCGAGCGGTAGAGGGTTGAATCTCGTGCGCACCCGGTGTTGAACCTCAAGGGTCTGCGGAACCGAAATCCGACATTTAGCGCGCCCGGTAGAGTCGCCGAATTTGCCTTCCGCCGTCTCATTCTTCTCCGACCACGCATCCATATCGGCGCTCGTCGGGATCGCGCCCGCCGAGTCGAGCCGCCCTCGCTTCCCATATCCCATCGGCGAGCGCCCTCGTCATTCCCGTCACCTGCCGTCAATGTAGCCACCGGCCCGACGGTGCGTGCCATCCATCCACAATGAGGCGGCCGCCTTTGCCCGCCCTTGCGACCCCGCTGGTTCTTTCCGCTTGCGCCCGTGCGGCTATGGAAACCCGAGCTGCGCTCATCGTGGCAAACAAGCTCTGCGCTACCGCCCCATCGATAGCGTCTCGAAGAATGGCTCAACCGCGCCGAGCTCGTTCGCGCCGCGGGCTTCCCAGCGCCGTCCTTCTCGACCGCACCCGCCTGCAGCGGAACTCTGGGGCGCCTCGGCCTCCTCCTCCTCAAGCGCCAAGCCCCAAAGCGTGACCCCAGGTGGAACCGCTCCGTCGGCGCCCGGTCCAAGCAGAGCTGCCAAAAGTCCCTCGCCCTCGGCTGCCCGGCGCTCCTGCTCCAGCACGTCAAGACCTGCTCTGCCCCGGTCGGCGGCGCCCATGGGGACCCGAGGACCAAGCTCTCCGTCGCCCAAGGCCCCACAGCCAGCACGGCCGGGCTGCCAGCCTTTCACCTCCGAGCTGCTGCGGTGTCGCGTGGCTGGCAAGTTCAAGCCGGACACGCCTCCTCGCTCTGACACGGTGACCTGTAAGTTCCTCCAACTCTACAAGTTGGGCATCGAGGCTGCCAGCGAGGCGAAAGGTCATGGCGAACTGGTTTCCCATGGCGCTCAGGGCGGAGACCGCACACGGCTCTGAATCTGGTCGAGCACGATCTCCTCTGGGGCAGAGATCGCTGCTTCATCGCCAACTTCGAGGTACTCGCGACCGGCCACCGCCGTGGCGACATCGCCGTATCAAGCAGCAACCGAAACCACAGCAGAAGTACATCGGTGCTTCAACAGCGCCTCAAGATCCCGGGGTGGCGGAGGAGGCCATCATCTCAACCTTCTCCGGCGGTGTGCGTGGCGTCAAGATGAAGGAGGTGGCGATGCATGAAGACATGTGCACCTCCTTGGAGCTGTTCAACAGCAACCAAGTGCGCTGGGCTGAGGAAGGCGCCTCTCCTCCTCGAGCTGCACTGCGCGGACCCGAAGAAAGCCCAAGGCCAGGGCGTGAAGCGCAAAGGGAGCTGCCGTACTCGCGGTCGAGCGGACACCAAGCGAGGAGATCATCCCAAATCCTCCAAGGCGGTCGATGGTCGTGTACCCGACCTCCACCCACAACACCAATGAATGCCAAGAGCTCGGGCCGTGCATGAAGGAAGGGTCGTGAGCGTCCGACCGCAGCGACCAGGGCTCTGACCGAGAGGAGGAAGGAATGCGGGATGTTGGGAAGACGGGGCCCAGCGCCAAGGGTGGCGCGACCAACCTCATGATATCGGCTGGCGGACCCGCCTCGCGAGGAGGCTGGAGGATCAGCCTCGTGAGGATCGCCCGCAAGGCAGGCCTCCCTCGCTGCCGCGCAGCCAGGAGAAATGAGGACCGTCATCGGGGCGAGGGCTGGGGCTTCCGGGAACCCTCGCTGCATCTGGGCGGAGCTCAAGCTGACCTCTCGGCGCATCTTCAAGCGGTTTGCTGTGAAGTGAATGCAGTCCTCCCAAGCTCGAGGCCGCGCCCTCTCGGTGGTCGGCATGCGCCATCACGTTTAGCTCGGCGGATCAGCTCAAGTCTTGGCGGCCACGGCGGAGTCCTCCGATGCTTTGTTCCCCAATCGCCGACAGCGTGCTAGTCACCAAGACCCTCGCCGATGGCGGGCGAGGCTCAATGTCTGTCCGTGGAAGCGTTCAACAATCTTCAAGTGCCCTACGATCGGCTTCAGCCAACCAAGCCCTTCTCCGGAGTCACCGGCGGCTCCACGGTCCCGATAGGGCAGGTCCGCCTTCTGTCACCTTGGGCGCGACAACTACTTCACCGAGCTCGCCGACTTGATGTCGCCCACATTGAGCGCCATCCTCGGGTACTGGCGCTGGCGAGTTCATGGCCGTAACCCACCGGCTACGCGTCCTCAAGATGCCGGCGGGGTCATCACGGTGCCTGCGAAGAGAGAGCGATGTGCTCCTGGGCGAGCCTTTCACGCCGCATTTGGAAGACCAGGACCGTGGCAGCGGGAGGCCTCGAGGCCGCCCCATCGTCCGGCCCGGCCCCTCGGGGCGGGCCCCTCGAACAGCCTTTGCTGGGGAGCCTCCTTCCATCGCATAGGGAAGCGCGCTGGCGCCCTCCTTAGGCGGGGCTGGGGGCTCTCCCACGGAGGGCCGCCGACCTCGCCAAGGTCACGAGGGAGCGCTTGGGCACCATGTGGGCGTGCTTGACATGTTTCCCTCAAGAAGGAGCAAGGCAAGGAGGCCGCACCCTCGGGGAGTTCGTCATAAGGCCATTTGGGATTCTGAGTCAAGGGTCATGAGGCGGCCCCGCCTATGGCCCCCCATCCGAGCCGGGATGGTGGGCTGCAGCGTCTGCATCGACATCAGGGGCTCAGCCGAGCAGCGTCTCAAGCGCCTCGGCCCTCGCGAGTGGGGCGTTGCAGTGCGCCTGACTACGTCGCATGCCTTACGACTTGCGAGCAGCAGTGCTGCACCAGACATCTCATGAGGGCCATCTTGGAGGCTCAAGAGGTCGAGGCGAGCCGCAGCCTGGCGGAGATGGAGATGGCCCGTGAGGCGCCGGCGCCTCCGGGCCTCTGAGGCCCACGAGCACAGGGGCTCGTGAGGATCGCTCCGCAGCCCACGGGTCTGCTACCTGCACCCCTTCATCCCCAACATCATCGGTGACATCTTTTAAGTTCAATTTCTAGCTGGGAGCGCCCTCAGGGCCGCATTATTCCCAGGCCGCGTGGGTCCGTCCCTGCGGCACGTATCCCTTTTATTTCATGTCTATAGCTTACCTTATTGGGGGCGCCCCTCGGGATGCATCATCCCCAAGCCGCTCGGGCCTGTCCCAGCGGCATGTATCCTTCTTGCATTTATCTTAGGGCTATGCTTTTGATCCACCATGCTTGTTACTTGGTGCCCTTTTCCTCCTGGGTGTCGGAATCTTGGGCGTTAAAGGGGGGGTGCCTGAGCATCGCGACTCAGGGCTCCTACCGGCTCTCCGGCTCTCACCCTCTGGTCTTGTCCATGGCATCGCGACCTGGCATGCCAGCGATGGCTGAGACCAGCCGAGCCGGGACCGGGGCGTGGAGTTTAGTCATCTAACCCGACTTCGGCGTTAAAGGGGGTGCACGATCATCGCGACTCGGGGCTCCTACGGCTCTCCGGCCCTCACCCTCTGGTCTTGTCCATGGCATCGCGACTGGCATGCAGCGGACAGTGAGACCAGCCGAGCCGGGACCGAAGGCGTGAAACACCGACATCTGGCCAAATTGCGAGAGCACTTTCGAAAAATAGGCCCGAGCAGGCGCAACCCGCCTTGAGGTAGGGCCCGTGAGTCCTTGCTGGCTCACGGGTACCCCAATACACCTCGCAAGGCCTTGCCGCCCCTCCAGACAACTAACGGTGGTAGTCGATTGTCGCGACAAACCCTCGTTCCTTCTGTGATGAGCCTGCAGGGTCCCTCCAAGGAGCGTCGCCAAGCAACCTCACATTGGCCAAGGCACGGATCTGGCGCCGCACCAGGAAGCATTTTTCTGACCCTCGAGACAAGTCACTCTCCGGAAGCATTGGTTGTCGCAGCACTGCCCCCGCACCAAGTGCAATCCTGTGTTAGCAATGTTGCCCTCCTTTCTCACCGAATGATGGCTGCTTGAGCGCTAAGGGGGACCTCTTGAGCATCGCGGCTCAGGGGCTCTTACCGGACCTCGGGCCGCTCACCTACTGGCCTTGACCACGGCATCGCGACCTGGCATACCAGCGACGGCTGAAGCCGCCTTAGGACCGGGACCTATCGGCGTAGAGCATTAAGCTCTTGCAAGGTCTGAAAGGAGGAAACTAAGCTAAAGCGGAATAAGCATCTCGCAGCTTCACAATAAGGATCATATTGTGAGGCGGAGCTACAAACATCTTACAAGCCCCGTGGGGTATATTCTTGGCTCTCGCGGGGAGCAAAAGGCGTGAATCCTAAGGAGTCCTAACTACGGGGGCATCGCGGCGGGCGCCATCATCAGCAGTGGGCATGGCGACACCAACCCCATCGGATCGAGGCGGCGATGGCACGGCAGGCCCGCCTGCTCGGGAAGCAGCCGAGCTCGGGGCTCGTAGCTGTCATCGCTCGTCTCGGTCGCGAAGAGCTCGGTGGAGTCACTTTGGATCCTCCGGCGCCTCCGTCGCTGAGGCGGCCAAGGAAGCGGTCGGCCGGCCTCTGTCTCACCTTGGAGGTCGACCGCCTCTCCGGGCAGCACTCGATCGGCGACCCTCGCGCCGAAGACCTTGAAGGACATCACGAAGCACCTTCATACTCGGATGGACCGTGAGGCGCCCGTCCTGCGGACCGGGCGACCTCGCCCGACCTCGAGTCATGAAACCTCGCCGAAGCGGCAACGCGACCTCTGCCCGATCGCGAGGTGCCGCAGCGGTGTGCTACAGCCAAAGCCGAGGTTCCCCGCCGGATCCGCGAAGCGAAAAAAGAGGGGAGACGAATCCAAGACTTAGGAGGCGTGGCGGCATGAAGAACGAACTCTCGGCAGGAGCCCTCGGCGTGGACTCCATGGGGGAAGACGCACACCTTCGTGACCCGACGGCGTCGTCGGCGGTGCCGCTCATGGCGTTCGGCGTCAACTCCTTCAGAGCCGCCAATGTGCGCGTAAGGGAAGAGGGAACCCTAGTGGTGGCCGCTCACACCAGGGTCTTGACGCTTCCTGGCGGGTGCCCTCGCCCTGACACGAGAGGGCAAGCCGTTTCTTCGGGGGAAGCGGGTTAGGATCCTTTTGGGGAGCTTTTCCTTCTCTTCGCGTAGAACCGGCGGATCGAACCATTGCGACAAGGCGGGCAAGGCCGGTAGGAGGAAGCGAGAGGATAGGCCGGAAGGCGCCGCCATTCCGTGCTTATATCGGCGAGGCCAACCATCGACCTCCACGATCATTGGTAATCATGACCGCTTTGCATGCGAGGACTTGTCGAATCCGTGCGGTTACCAAGGCATCGTGGGAAGTAAGCGCCCGTCTAATCAAGCGCCACGCGGCACCCAAGGCCCGCAGGCTGTTAGGGCCCTGACGCCGCCTGCCCTTCGCCTCTCTGCTCGGCCTAGTTAAGACGCGCCGTGGGCCGGGGGCTCTTGTCGGCGATGCAGGAGCGTGGGTCCCCGGACTTGCACTGCGGCTGCGGCGTGGCTCAAGGAGGCCCAACACAGCCCATCTCCATCAATGCAAGCTCAAGACCCTCGCGAGGGGCCAAGCCTCGCGGGGCGGGCGACAAGGAGCTTCTTCAGGCACGGCCTCATCAGGCTGGCTCACGAGGAGGCGGAGAGTTCAAGGTGGGGTACCTCACGAGGTGACCATGGCGCAAGCCATGGCGACCAAGGGCGCCCGGTCGAGGCGCCCGGCTGCGTAGTGTCCTCCTTTCCTCTTTGGTGCAAAGGGGCAAGCCTTGACGAGCATCAAGCAAAGGCATCCATTTGGTTGCAACAAGACCAAGACCAGTAGCGGCGGCGGGAAGGAAGTCATTGTGGAGCCCAGCGAGCATCACCACGAGCCTTTGGTGGCGAGGACCAACTTTAGTCGGGATAAGTGTACCGTTGTTCCCCTTCAAAATGGCCAATTGTTGGCGCCCTTCCCGCTCAAATATTTGGGAAGAGGCCGAGGGCCTTTGCCTATAAATAGGACTAGCCACCCCGAGGGTAGAGGCAATCGGGACCGAACCTAGCAATCGGGACCGAACCTATCAATCTGGACCTAACCTAGCAATGGGATCCTCACCAAGAAACCCGGTAGATAGGCGATTGAACTCCTCCCGGCGATTAAATCGCACCGGTAGAAACAGAGACCCTCATGAGGCTGTTACGCCTTATATTGTTCATCATCAAGCCCAGAGGCAATCCACCACACCACACCTTTGGGTAGGGTATTACACCACAATGGTGGCCTAAACTAGTATAAAATCTTGTGTCTCTTGTCTTTGTTCGGTTTGGTAGTTTAGGTCCTAGCGATTGGCGAGGCGAGCAGTGAGGTTGAATCTCCGTCGCACCCGTGTTTGAACCTCAAAGTGCGGAACCCGAAATCTGCAGTGTGGCGTCCGCCAAAGCGGATGAAACGGACTTGTGTTGGGCCTTCTGGTCGAAGCAGGGGGAGGGTGTGGCGTGCATAAGCGGTACCCACGGATCTTGTTCATCTCCACCGTCGACCTCCTCCGGCCTCCACGGGCTCCTGTTCATCCGGCCTCCACCGTCGCTACTCCACGACTCTTGTTCAACCACCCCTCCACCGTCTACTGTTCATCCAGCCCTCCAACGTCTCTGTTCATCAACCCTCCACACCACGGGGTCTGTTCAACCACCCCTCCACGGCCACCCCTCCACCGTCTCTGTTCATCCAGCCCTCCACACCACGGTTCTGTTCATCGAGAAAGCGCCCTTGCTCCTTATTCATCAACCCCCCCAAACCCTCCTTGTTCATCCAATCGATCGGCTTGATTAGCGGCATTAGCGAAGAATCGCTCCATCGGGTTCGATTAACAACCATCGATCGATCGCTCGGGTTCGATAGCAGCGTAACTGCGGTCAATCGCTTTCGGGTTGATTAAAGCCCAATGCCTCGCTCGGGTTGATTAGAGCCAATACCTACGCACAGCGTACTGTCTGAGAAAAAGCAGCGCATCGCTCCACCCCCGACCTCCCACCGTAATCGGCAACTCCCTGAAATTTTCCTCCCCCTCGCTTCTACCACGGTTTTTTCCGTCATGGACGACCCAAAGAATATCATCCAGCTGCGTCTCCGGCCCACCCAGGACGAAAAGCCCATTTTATGTCATGATTTTTTGTCATAGAAGTAGGATCCCACCTCATCTATGATGATACTGGGTTTTGTCACAATTATCGTCATAGAAGTGTCATATGTATGACAGAAAAAATTTCGTTCGGCCCAAAATGTCACGGATGTGTTTTTTTTTGTAGTGGCGGTCTGTAATAGACCATCTTTGGCCGAAGGGGCCTAAGCCGGACAGTTACTTTGGCTTGGTGCAACAATTCCTTGGGGCAGTGCCCCGGATCGATGCCATGAGAAGGTCGGCGTGCATAGAAGGTGCACGGATGGCTCTTGCCCACGTTAAAGCATATTGGGCGGATATGGATGCCACCATTATAGCGTCCCGAGGATCCGGTGGGGGCGATATCTCGTAGAGCACTACTTGGCGCTGGTCACGAAGGATGCCCGCCTAGTAGAGCCGCGATTAACGAAGAGTGTCTTGTTCAAGTGATGAATCGAATCATTGTAAAAACAATGTTTATTTTGATTATAAGGCTATATTTATCTTGTTTTCACGAAAATATGATTGTGTCCCAATATGCGTTTTATATATTTATCTTGTTTGCCCTAGTTGGAACCTACCCACGGGTTTTGCCCATACTTTTGACTACTGCTCGGTTTGCCCTTAGATCTTGCTCAAATTGCATGAATGCCCTTTGACCATTTGACCAATACTTTGAAAATTCATAACAAATTGATACGAGCTCAGAAAAATGCAAATAAGATATCAAAATGTTCAGATAATCATTACCTTTATGTGTATGTCATTTGCATTCAAGACAAAAGTACCATTTAAACAACCTAAGGTTATTAATGTTATTAAAATTATTAAAAATAAAAAGGTATAAATAATAACTTTTAGGAATACAAATAACACGCATAAATCACGGTGACATTTTATGAACATCCGATATCTTATTGGCATTATTTGAGTTCATATCAACTCATTATGAAGTTTTAAAATAATGGTCAAAGTCTTTTGAACATTCATCACAAGTTGATATTAACTCGAGAAAATTGCAAATAAGATATCAAGATGTTGACGTCACCTACATTTGCATGCAATTTTATTCTGAAAAAATTTATTTTATACCATTTTATTTATAGTAACATTAATAACATTAATAACCTTAGGTTGTTTAAATGGTACCTATGTCTAAATGCAAATGACATACACATAAAGGTAATGTTTATCTGAACATTTTGATATCTTATTTGCATTTTACGAGTTTATATCAATTTCTTATGAATTTTCAAACTATTGGTCAAGCGGTCGAAAGGGCATTAAACGACCTAGGAGGAAAATCTACGGGCAAAAGCGAAATCAAAAAGTAAAGGCAAAACCCGTGGTAGATTCAACTAAAAAAAATCAATTGTCCTATATATATATATATATATAT
The DNA here is from genome assembly GCA_021437245.1 of Aegilops speltoides. NCBI lineage: Eukaryota > Viridiplantae > Streptophyta > Magnoliopsida > Poales > Poaceae > Aegilops > Aegilops speltoides. The sequence goes on from CM038143.1 coordinate 369,816,200, forward strand.
ATATAGTGTTACTATTCATCACCGGGATGCGAGAATAAGTTATTCTTCTTCGAGGTAATCTTATGATAAACTTCTCAAATAAATTACGTTTAGAATATAAATAGTTACATGCATATTGATTCAATATGTAAAATTTGGTATAAAAACAAAAATATAGGTTATAAGACCAAAAATCACATTTTATGTATGTTTTACATTATGTTTTTACATTAAGTAATTTTATGTAACATAAAATATTTTTCGACCAATACATACTTTTTCGTTCTCTTTTTATGTATGAAATAAGACAAAATTCTGAAACTTAAAAATACGGTGCATTGATGTCAAAATAGAGAGGGGTGAAGAATAACTATTCCTCACCGGGGTGACAAATAGCGTGACCCTATATATATATATATATATATATATATATATATATATATATATATATCTGTGTGTGTGTGTGTGTGTGTGTGTGTGTGTGTGTATGTATATATATATATGTAATCCGAAAGTTAGCAGTCATTGGCTTGACCCCATGCATACAATCTTGGGGTGTTATGAAAAATATGTAATCACATGATCCATCGTCTTGGTCCATTAAGGAGGTGATCATACGTCGAACTAAGCAACGGACTATCTGGTGTAACACTTTAAACTTAGCCACGGGATTCTAATGTTGGGGCTACTATGTAGCCCTGGTACCTTCGCGTGCATCGAATCTGGTAGCGTATGTACATGGCGGGAAATGGCCCTTCGTTAATCTGGAGGAATCCTAAAGATTCGGTGAGTCTTCAGTGGTTGATCGGTCTCTCATTTGTATCATGATAGTCGATTTTCGACTTTCTCCTTTGAGTTGCTCATCGGGATAACCATGGCTGTCGTAGTAGTTCTCCTTTGGCCACCCTAGTCGATAATGTAGCAAGCGTAAAGCGGCAAACCCGGGGCCGGGCTAACCCAACATTTGACCAAAGACATGATTGAGCTGATGCATATAAGGCCAAACTTCGTGGCCTTGAACACTCCGAAGGTATTCGGACTTTATAATAGATGATGGGCTCAAGAATGCGCATTCATTATAAACTCTGTGTTTCCAGGTACGTGCATTAATCTGTTGTGGCGACATGCCAAAAACGGCAGTATCCTCTGTGGGTATGGAACCCATGGGATGGTTAAGCGACATGAGGCAATAGAAAAGGTTTACACAGAGGCTTAATCTAAAAAAACCTGTTGAATGGGGCCCTGCTTCATGTCTGCGCCTTTGTCTCCATTATCGCATCACGGAAGGGCATCGCCTGACGTTATGCGTGAAAAAGAAAACTCATAGGAGAGTACAAGCGTAAGTATCGATGGATAGTAAAAGTGTAAGATGTTGGCACTGCCAATAAGGTTGAGCCAAGTGTGGGGCTTTATTAAGTGTTTATAACCCACGGTATCCGCTATGGGATCACATATCACGGTACCACAGTTCGATTTTATCTGAGATCTCTTGGACTCGTCTAACTGTGTCTATGGTCTTAACGACCAGTCATGTTTTTTTGGTATTGGGGCTGCTTATAGTCCGGCCATGATAACAAATAAGTATAGGGGATCATAGCAGTTTTCGGGGTAGAGTATTCAACCCAAATTTATTGATTCGACACAAGGCGCCAAAGAATATTCTCAAGTATTAGCAGCTGAGTTGTCAATTCAACCACACAGAAACTTAGTATCTGCAGACAAAGTGTTTAGTAGCAAGGTAATATGATAGTGGTGGTAGCGGTAACAAAAGTAAAAACAACAAAAGTAATGTTTTTGGTATTTTGTAGTGATTATACTTGATAGCAATGGAAAAGTAAATAAGCAAGAACGATTATATGGAAAACTTCGTAGGCACGGATTAGCGATGGATAATTATGCGGATGTGGTTAAATCATGTAACATTATAACATAGGGTGACCAGAACTAGCTCCAGTTCATCAATGTAATGTAGGCATGTATTCGTATATAGTCATACGTGCTTATGGAAAATAACTTGCATGACATCTTTTGTCCTACCCTCCGTGGTAGCGAGGTCCTATTGAAACTAAGGGATATTAAGGCCTCCTTTTAATAGAGAACGGAACAAAGCATTAGCACATAGTGAATACATGAACTCCTCAAACTATGGTCATCACGGGAGTGGTCCGATTATTGTCACTTGAGGTTGCGGATCATAACACATAGTAGGTGACTATAGACTTGCAAGATAGGATCAAGAACACACATATATTCATGAAAACATAATAGGTTCAGATCTGAAATCATGGCACTTTCGGGCCCTAGTGACAAGCATTAAGCATAGCAAAGTCATAGCAACATCAATCTCGAACATAGTGGATACTAGGGATCAAACCCTAACAAAACTAACTCGATTACATGATAAATCTCATCCAACCCATCACCGTCCGGCAAGCCTACGATGCAATTACTCACGCCTGGCGGTGAGCATCATGAAATTGGTGATGGAGGATGGTTGATGATGACAATGGCGAATCCCCTCTTGAGCCCGAGCGGACTCGAGATCAGCCCTCCCAAGAGATTAGGGCTTGGCGGCTCCGTGTCGTAAAGCGATGATTTCTTCTCTCGATTTTTTCTCCCAAAGCCAATATATGGAGTTGGAGTTGGCGTCGGAGGCCTGAGGGCCCATGAGGTGAGGCGCGCCCGGCGCCACCCACCTCGTGGGCAGTGTGGGCCCCTGGTCTTCATGTTTGGCGAGGATTTTTATTGATTTTTCTAAGGTGTTCCATGGAGTTTGGGTCATTCAGAGAACTTTTATTTTACGCACAAAAAACAACACCATGGCAATTCTGCTGAAAACAGCGTCGGTCAGGGTTAGTTCCATTCAAATCATACAAGTTAGAGTCCAAAACAAGGGCAAAGTGTTTGGAAAAGTAGATCTGACGGAGCGTATCAACTCCCCAAGATTAAACCCTTGCTTGTCCTCAAGCAATTCAGTTGACAAGCTGAAAGAAAAAGAAAAACTTTTACAAACTCTGTTTGCTCTTGTTGTTGTAAACATGAAAAGCTAGCATTCAAGTTTCAGCAAATATTATGAACTAACCATACTCATAATAACATGTAGGTCTCACAATTACTCATATCAATAGCATAATCAGCTAGCGAGCCATAATAATAAAACTGGGATGACAACACTTTCTCAAAATAATCATAACATGATATAACAAAATGGTACCTCGCTAGCCCTTTACGAGACCATAAAACATAAATCGGAGCACCTTTAAAGATCAAGGACTGACTAAATATTGTAATTCATGGTAAAGAGATACAATCAAGTCATACCCAATATAAACCAATAATAATGAATGCAAACAACGATTGTGCTCTCCGGTAGTGCTTTTTTAATAAGAAGGGTGATGACTCAACATAAAAGTAAATAGATAGGCCCTTCGAGGAGGAAGCGAGGGATTTGTAGAGGTGCCAGAGCTTGGTTTTGAAATAGAGATAAATTATATTTTGAGCGGCATACTTTCATTGTCAACATAACAACTAAAAGACGACGATATCTTCCATGCTAAGCAGATTATAGGTGGTTCCCAAACAGAATGGTAAAGTTTTATACTCCCCTTCCTCCACAAGCATCAATCCATGGCTTGCTCAAAACAACGAGTGCCTCCAACATTCAACGGGTCCCAAGGGGAGTTTTGTTTGCAGTTATTTTGATTTAGTTTGCATAAAGCATGGGATGGGCATCCGGTTACCAGCCATTTTCTCGTGAATGAGGCGGAGTCCACTCCTCTTGAGAATAACCCACCTAACACGGAAGATAAGGGCAACTCTAGTTGACATATGAGCTATTCGAGCATGCAAAACAGAATGTTTATTTGAAGGTTTAGAGTTTGGCACATACAAATTTACTTGGAGCGGTGGTAAATACCACATATAGGTAGGTATAGTGGACTCATATGGAATAACTTTGGGGTTTAAGGAGTTTGGATGCACAAGCGATATTCCGCTTAAATGCAATGAAGGCTAGCAAAAGGCGGAGGCGACCAAGCGAGAAGGCGACAACGATCGTAAACATGCATTAAAATAATTAACACGAATACAAGCATGAGTAGGATATAATCCACCATGAACATAAATATCATGAAGGCTATGTTGATTTGATTCAACTACATGCGTGAACATGTGCCAAGTCGAGTCACTCAATTCATTTAAAGGAGGATACCATCCCATCATACCACATCATAATCATTCTAATAGCATGTTGGCACTCAAGGTAAACCATTATAACTCATAGCTAATCAAGCATGGCACAAGCAACTATAATCTCTAAATGTCATTGCAAATATGTTTACTTCATAATAGCTGACTCAGGAACGATGAATCATCATATTTACAAAAACAAGAGAAGTCGAGTTCATACCAGCTTTTCTCATCCCAATAAGTCCATCATAAATCATCATTATTGCCTTTCACTTGCACGACCGGACGGTGTGTATAATAATAAGAGTGCACGTGCATTGGACGAAGCTGGAATCTGCAAGCATTCAACTCAAGAGAGAAGACAAGTAATATGGGCTCTAAGTTTAAATAATCAATCATGCATGTAAGAGCCACTAAGCATTTTCAATATGGTCTTCTCGACCCCCAAAAGAAAGAAAAGAAAATAAAAACTATTTACACGGGAAAGCTCCCAACAAGTAAAAAAAGAACGTCAAATATTTTTGGGTTTTCTTTTTAATTACTACAGCCAAGAAATAAACTAGCACTAATTTTTGGTTTTTCTTAAGGTTTATCAAACACACAAAAAAAGCGGAAAAAGAAAATAAACTAGCATGGATATTACAGTGAAAGAGTATGAGTACCGACAGATAGCAATGAGTGTGTGAACATGAATGTAGTGTCGATGGGAAATACGTACTCCCCCAAGCTTAGGCTTTTGGCCTAAGTTGGTCTATTGCCAGGGATAGCCTGGCGGATACCCGTAAATTGAAGCTAGGGTCGTCTTGTGATGAAGAAGACTCGACTACCATTGGTGGCAGCCTCCTCTGGATCCCAGAATAAGCAGATAGTCGTGGAGGCTCATCTTGTGGCTCTAGTTCGGGGCTGGTGTAGGATTCGATGAAGCTTGAACAGCCGACCACGGAGCGATGTGAGGTTCTGCGAGACAAGTTAAACAAAGAAGGAGCAGGCAAAGTAATAGTCTCGGGTGATGTTTATCAAAGTATAATTTATATTTGAGCTCCCTTGACTCTTAACAAGAAAGTCATGCGCTATCATACTCTTATAATCTAAATAAACACGGGGCAGCTTGTTTCTTCTTTCTCCTCATGCCTAATAGGTATTTCAAAATGTTACGCTAGGCGTGAATCATAAATGCCTCCAAAGATGGGGCCCTTAATGCAGTTCGAGACTTAACCGTCTAGCAACAATTCCACCCATACTAACGAGTTATTGCGGTATAAACCATGGAACAAAATAATAATATCGAGAATACTAAGGATCCCACGGTTCCGCGTCCAATCAAGCAACGACTAGCAAATAAGGCAAAGTAGCGTAAAAGCAGGAAAATGTATGCTAGTGATCCTTGCATGAAACCTTCTGGTTTCTCCCACGATGATAGTGTTAATAAAATCTTCTACTTCGTTGCGGTTGGGTTCATCTAAGGTGCCCTCAAAGGGTATACGCAAACCTCGCGAGAATTCAGCTAATGTCATCTCTTTAACAACGTCATATAAATGAAACTCTCTTTGTTGGAGGTGATTTCTTAGGGAAAAAGTAGAAGTTTTGCACAAAAGTATTTGTGAGTAAGAGATCTTGATAGCGTTGGTCGCGGAGGAAGTTGGTGAAGCCAGAATTCTCAATCAATAAATAGAAATATTCATAAATCCCGGCTCTCCTCAAAAAGTCATCGAAAGGCCATTGACACGGCCGGACCTCCGCGGTGCGAGGCAAATTAAATTTGGGCTTCTGCTCTTCTTCCTTTTGTTTTTCCTTAGAGCTTCGGCTCGACGAGCCCCTCAAAAATTTCTTCATTATTTTTTGAAACAATCTGAAATTTTTAGTAACTTCAAATAAAAGTGAACCAACTTCAATAAAATTGATAGCAATAACTCCCATAAGTGCCTAGAGCCTATATAAAGCATTGGGACTACTTGGAACCATATAAATTTGACATGCAAGCTCAAGAACATGGTCACCTATGCAGCACAAATTTGCAATGGATAAAGCACTAGAACAAAAACTAATTGGACCAATGGAGGAGTCACATACCAAGGAACAATCTCCCCAAGCAGTTTTGCGGGAGGTGCTTTGAGCAAGGAGATCGAAAATCACAGCAACGGGGGCTGGAACTCGTGCTTGAGTTGGTTTTTCGTGTTTATGTGAGGCAGAGGAAGAAGATGGGTGCAAAAATAAGTGGAGGAGGGCCACCGTGGGCCCACGAGGCAGGCGCGCCCGGGGGTGAGGCGCGCCCTCCACCCTCGTGACCAGTGGCAGCTCCCCGTGGTAATTTTGCACGATAAATCCTCAAATATTCGAAAAAATCATATTAAATTGGCATGGCATTCGAGGACTTTTATTTTGGGATATTTTTTATATTGCGGATAAGTCGAGAAGCAGACGAGAAAAATACTATTTTACTTTATTTCTACTAAGTAATAGAAAATATAAAGAGAGTACAGAAGGTTGTGCTTCTAGTTTCACCCATCTCGTGATCATCAAAATGAACCCACTAACAAGGTTGATCAAGTCTTGTTAACAAACTCATTCCGAATAATCACGGAACCGGAGAAATTTCTAATACACTAAGTTACCTCAACGGGGATATGAAAATCCCCAACAATAAGAATATCATACATTTTCTTGACTGTAGGGAGAGGAAATTCAAAACCTCCAAATATAATAGATGGAATTTTTCCAATAGAGTTGATACTATAAACTTGTGGTTGTTTCCTCGGAAAATGTACCATGTGCTCATTGCCATTAACATGAAAAGTGACATTGCCTTTGGTGCAATCAATAACAGCCCCTGCAGTATTAAGGAAAGGTCTTCCAAGAATAATAGACATACTATCATCCTCGAGAATATCAAGAATAACAAAGTCCGTTAAAATAGTAACGTTTGCAACCTAGCAGGCACATCCTCACAAATACCGGCAATTATAGCAGTTGATTTATCAGCCATTTGCAAAGATATTTCAGTAGGTGTCAACTTATTCAAGTCAAGTCTACGATATAAAGAGAGGCATAACAACGACACGGCTCCAAGATCACATAAAGCGGTTTTAACATAATTTCTCTTAATGGAGCATGGTTTAGTAGGTACTCTGGGATCTCCAAGTTTCTTTGGTATTCCACCCTTAAAAGTATAATTAGCAAGCATGGTGGAAATTTCAGCTTGGTATCTTTCTTTTATTAGTAATGATATCCTTCATATACTTAGCATAAGGATTTGTTTTGAGCACATCGAGTTAATCGCATACATAAAAGATGGGTCTAATCATTTCAACAAAGCGCTCAAAATCCTCATCATCCTTTTTCTTGGATGGTTTGGAGGAAAAAGGCATGGGTTTACGAACCCATGGTTCCCTTTCTTTACCATGTTTCCTAGCAGCGAAGTCTCTTTTATCATAACATTGATTCTTTGATTGTGGGTTATCAAGATCAACAGCGAGTTCAACTTCTATATCATTATCATTACTAGGTTGAGCATCAACATGAACATTATCATTAACATTATCACTAGGTTCATGTTCATCACTGATTGTGTTTGACATCGGACATAGAGATGTCATTTGGATTCTCGGTGGTTCGACAATAGGTTCACTAGAAGTTTGCAAAGTCCTATCATTTTCTTTTCTTCCTCTTAGAAGAGCTAGGTACATCAATATTGTTTCTCTGAGAATCTTGCTCTATTCTCTTGGTGGCCTTCAGGATACAAAGGTTCCTGAGTCATTCTACCAGTTCTAGTAGCCACTCTAACAGCATAATCATTTTTCTTACTATTCATTTCAGCAAGCACTTCCTTCTGAGCTTTAAGTACTTGTTCTAATTGAGTGGTAACCATAGAAGCAAGTTTGCTAACAAGTTTAAGTTCACCTCTAATCAGCCATATAATCACCCAAGCGTTTAACCATAAAGGTATTCTGTTTTAATTGTCTACCAAAATAAGCATTAAAGTCATCTTGCGTAAACATAAAGTCATCAAACTCATCCAAGCACTGACTAGCAATTTTAGTAGGAGGGACTTCAGCTTTATCATATCTATAGAGAAATTTACCTTCACTACGTAATCGGGATATCGGGAAGTTCTTGATGAATAAGTAATTAAGATCATATACTTCTTCACGAGTGGTAAATTAAGACCGTGTATTTCTTCAATAGGAGGTAAATTCTTAACATCTCAGCTTTAATACCTTTTTCTTTCATAGATTTCTTTGCCTCTTGCATATCTTGGGTGATAAATAGAACACCACTCTTCTTGAGTTGGTTTAGGAATAGGCTCGATGGTGGCTCTGGATCGGCTCGGGAGGTGCCCAATTATTTTCATTTGCCAACATATTATTCAATAGAATTTCAGCTTCATCCGGTGTTCTTTCCTGAAAAGAGAACCAGCACAACTATCCGGGTAATCTCTGGAAGCATCGGTTAGTCCATTATAAAAGATATCAAATATTTCAGGTTTCTTAAGAGGATGATCGAGGCAAAGCATTAAGTAACTTGAAGCCTCCCCAAGCTTGTGGAGACTCTCTTCTTCAATTTGCACAAGTTGTATATTTCCCTCAAGGCAGCTTGTTTCTTATGAGCGAGGAAATATTTAGCGAAAGTAATAAATCATATCACAGGGATCTTTGCACACAACCAGGATCAAGAGAATTAAACCATATCTTAGCATCACCCTTTAAGGAGAGCGGAAATATTTTGAGTAAATAAAGGTAGCGCGATCTCTCGTTATTAGTAAGCAGGCAGCTATATCATTTAACTTAGTAAGATGTGCCTACAGTTTGATTCATAGCCATAAAAGGATCAAATTCAACCAAAGTAATTATATCGGATCAACGGAAAAATCATAATAATCCTTATCGGGAACACGAGATAGGTGATGTAGCAAAAGCGAGGTCGGGTCTCATTCTATCTCTAAAAGATTCTTTACTCCATTTAACTAGCAACCTCTTAAGTTCATATATATCACGGCAAGCAAGAATAGCTGCGAAGATTCGCATCAAAAAGATAACCCTCAGGAATAGTAGGCATATTTTCATCATCACTAACATCATCATATTCTGGTGCAATAATTTCTCTTTCTCTAGATCTAGCAATTTGCTCATCAAGAAATTCACCAAGGGGCACAATAGTATCAAGCATAGAAGTAGTTTCATCATAAGTATCATGCATAGCATAAGTGGCATCATCAATAACATGCGACATATCAGAATGAATAGCAGTAACAGGTTTAGGTATCGCAAGCTAACTTATAATAGAAGGAGAATCTAGTGCAAGGCTAGATGGCAGTTCCTTACCTCCCCTCGTAGTTGAGGCAAAATAGTAGTTCGATCGTCTTTCAAGTTCTTCGTAGTGTCCAGCAGATATAAATCCCAAGTGACTCAAAGAATAGAGCTATGCTCCCGACAGCAGTGCGGAAAAAGGTCTTGATAACCCACAAGTATAGGGGATACATAGCAGTTTTCGAGGTAGAGTATTCAACCAAAATTTATTGATTCAACACAAGGGGAGCCAAAGAATATTCTCAAGTATTAGCAGCTGAGTTGTCAATTCAACCACACAGGAAACTTAGTATCTGCAGCAAAGTGTTTAGTAGCAAGGTAATATGATAGTGGTGGTAGCGGTAACAAAAGTAAAAACAGACAAAAGTAATGTTTTGGTATTTTGTAGTGATTGTAACTGTAGCAACGGAAAAGTAAATAAGTGAGAACCAGTATATGGAAAACTCGTAGGCACCGGATTAGCGATGGATAATTATGCCAGATGCGGTTCGTCATGTAACAGTTATAACATAGGGTGACACAGAACTAGCTCCGTATTCCGTATATAGTCATGTATTCCGTATATAGTCATATGTGCTTATGGAAAAGAACTTGCATGACATCTTTTGTCCTACCCTCCCGTGGCAGCGGTGTCCTATTGGAAACTAAGCGATATTAAGGCCTCCTTTTAATAGAGAACCGAAACAAAGCATTAGCACATAGTGAATACATGAACTCCTCAAACTATGGTCATCACCGGGAGTGGTCCTGATTATTGTCACTTCGGGGTTGCCAGATCATAACACATAGTAGGTGACTATAGACTTGCAAGATAGGATCAAGAACACACATATATTCAAGAAAACATAATAGGTTCAGATCTGAAATCATGGCACTTGGGCCCTAGTGACAAGCATTAAGCATAGCAAAGTCACAGCAACATCAATCTCAGAACATAGTGGATACTAGGGATCAAACCCTAACAAAACTAACTCGATTATATGATAAATCTCATCCAACCCATCACCGTCCAGCAAGCCTACAAAGCAATTACTCACGCACGGCGGTGAGCATCATGAAATTGGTGATGGAGGATGGTTGATGATGATGACGGTGATGAATCCCCTCTCCGGGCCCGAGCGGACTCGAGATCAGCCCTCCAGAGAGATTAGGGCTTGGTGGCGGCTCCGTGTCGTAAAAGCGATGATTTCTTCTCTCTGGTTTTTTTCTCCCCGAAAGCCAATATATGGAGTTAGAGTTGGCGTCGAAGGGCCACCAGGGGGCACACGAGGTAGGGGGTTGCGCCCCTCACCCGCGTGGACAGGGTGTGGCCTCCCTGGTCTTCATCTTTGGCGAGGATTTTTTATTGATTTTTCTAAGGTGTTCCATGGAGTTTTAGGTCATTCCGAGAACTTTTATTTTCTGCACAAAAACAACACCATGGAATTCTCTGAAAACAACGTCGGTCCGGGTTAGTTCCATTCAAATCATACAAGTTAGAGTCAAAAACAAGGGCAAAGTGTTTGGAAAAGTAGATCTGACGAGGCGTGTCGGGCCGCTAGAACCGTCGCGTGTTCCTCTATGCATGAAGGCGCTCTGTTATTCCTAACGGTGATGGCGCCCGTGGACGGGCATCTTGAGTGTGAGGTAGCCATAGTGTGGCGGTCGTTGAAGCGAAGCGAAGGCCGTTCGTCCAAGCAATGCATGGTGAGTCGCTTTGGAAGGTGCGATGATGAAGAGTAGTTCTTCATACGGGTTGCTGGAGGCGAATGTTACCTCGGTATGATGGAGCCCGGTGTGAAGCTTCACACACAGGTATCACCCTTCAAAGGTGGTTTTGCTTTGACTAATTCTGGATGGGTCTATCCCCATCCTGCGGACGGTGTCCTCATATATTAGATTGAGATCGCTGCCGCCATCCATGAGAACGTGGGTGAGATGATATCCGTCGATTACTGGGTCAAGCACCAAGGCCTCTGATCCTTCGCGCCGAATACTAGTTTGGTCGTCCAAGCGGTCAAAGGTAATTGGATAAGACATCCAGTAGTTAGTTGTAGGCACGATGGGCTCTATATCGCGCGCGTCTCTATGCGTGCGTTCGTGCCTTCTCATGGATGTACGAGTCGCGTGGAACATGTTCACTATTTTAACCTCTGGTGGGAATTTTTACATCCCCGGTGTTGGTGGCGAGTTCATACTCGTCTTAACTTGGTGTTTCCCTTCCCTTGTGTTCGGCATTTAATTTGCCGGCCTGCTTGAAGACCCATCACTCTCTGTGTGTGTGGTTCGCGGGCTTGTCAGGGGTGCCATGAATTTGGCCAGTCTGTCCAGGACTCTGTGTAGACCAGACGATCCCTCTTTGCTTCCTTTAGATAGTTTCTTTTGCTGATCAGGTTGAGAGCCCCTGAATCCGGCATTAACCATTGTGTTGTCCGGGCTCTCTTCCTTGTTTTGGCGTTTATTTTTATTACGCCGTGGCTTCCTGTTGCCATCCCTTATTTCGGATGTCTTTGGGGTTCTTTGGTGCCTTCTGAGCTAGCCAGCTATCTTCACCAGCGCAAAAGTGGGTCATAAGGCTTATTAGGGCTGCCATTCTCCTTGGCTTTTCTTTGCGAGGTGTGCAGCGAAACCACTTTCGTCATGGATGCTTGACATCCGGACAATCGACAATTTGATTCTTCTTAGTGAAAATATGTTCCAAAGCTTGCGGCGGACTCTCGGGTTGTTGGATTATGTGACTTAAATCGTCGACATCGAGAGGCGGACATAAGTCCCTTGAAAATTGGCCTGGCGTCCTCGAGTTCCTCCCAACTCCCAATTGAGTTTTGGGAGGCTTTTCAGCCATGTCGAACTGGTCCCTTCAGTTTGAGGGGAAGGTATTTGATGGCGTGGAGGTCATCCCCACGAGCCATGTGTATATGCAGGATAAAGTCCTCGATCCAGACCCATGGGTCCGTCGTTTCGTCGTACGACTCTATGTTCATAGGTTTAAAGCCCTATAGAAATTCATGGTCCAGTACCTCTTCCTTAAAGCACAGGGGGTGAGCAGCCCCTCTGTATCTCGACGTGCTGCGGCATGTTGTCGGCTGTTGTTGTGTCCGGTGTTTATTCCGAACTGGTATTTGATGGGCATAATCATTTTGATGACCATAGTCCCTCGCCGGGGTGTGTCCTTTAGACCCGTAGATGGACCTAGCTGCGCCAGCTTTCTTATCTAGGTGCTCACTTAGATCGTGCGCGGCGTCGGTAGCCGCTTTGTTGCGGTTTTGGAGCAGTACGTGGGGCCTCCTCGTCATATTAGCCTTTGGTGGAACGGCCTCGTAGTCAAATTCTGGCAGTAGCTTGCGTTTTGGATAGTTCTTTGTATGGCCATCGTCGCCATATCTTTCTTCAGTGTCTAGCACTTTGTTCCATCTGCGGTGGAGTGTTTCCTGTCCGGCTTTGAGCCGTTGCTTCTGCTTCTTCAGACTTCTCACTGTCGCCATAAGCTTTCTGTGGAGGTTATCTCGTTCCACGCGTTCTTCCGGAATGATGAATGCATCATCGTCCGGATTGTCTTCTTGTCCTGGGCCGGTTTGATGAACTCGTCCCTCTAGATCATTGTCCTCGAGCGTCTGCTCCGAACTGTGTTCGGTGTGAACTGGTTCGTCCTGCTCCATCACTGGTTCTGTTGGCACGGGCCCGAATCCGTCGAAGATCAAGTCTCCACGGATATTCGCCGTGTAGTTCAGGTTTCCGAATCTGATTTGATGGCCAGGGGCGTAGCTGTCGATCTGCTCCAGATGGCCAAGCAAATTGGCCCGCAGTGCGAAGCCGCCGAACACGTAGATCTGTTCGGGGAGGAAAGTCTCGCCCTGGACCGCGTCGTTGACGATGATTGAAGGAGCCATCGAGCCCGACAGCGACAACACAGAGGAACTCTCAATGAAAGCACCAATGTCGGTGTCAAAACCGGCGGATCTCGGGTAGGGGGTTCCGATTTGTGCGTCAAGGCTGATGGTAACAGGAAGCAAGGGACACAGATGTTTACTCAGGTTCAGGCCCTCTCGATGGAGGTAAAACCCTACTTCCTGCTTGATTAATATTGAAGATATGGGTAGTACAAGAGTAGATCTACCACGAGATCGTAGAGGCCAAACCCTAGAAGCTAGCCTATGATGGTATGATTGTAATCGTGATCGGCCTTCTAAGGACCAACCTCTCTGGTTTATATAGACATCAGAGAGGGCTCGGATTTACCTGGAGTCGGTTACAAGGAAGGAAACACAATATCCGGATCGCCAAGCTTGCCTTCCACGCAAAGAAGGGTCCCATCCGGACACGGGCCGAAGTCTTGAGTCTTGTATCTTCACGCTTCAATAGTCCGGACGTTGCACACAGTCCGGCTGTCCGGATACCCCCTAATCTAGGATTCCCTCACCAGGAGTCACGTGCTATCGCTTGGGCGGTGCCCAGGCCCCAGCCTCTTAGCGCATCTTCAAGCAGTTTGCTCGCGAGGTGAATGCAGTCCTCCCCAAGCTCGAGTCCATGCGCCCGCTCAGGTGGTCCAAGTGCGCCATCACTTTCAGCTCAACATATCAACTCAAGTGTGCGGCTACAGCTGGCGTCCTCCCAATGCTTTGTTCCCCAGTCATCAGCAACGTGCAAGTTACCAGGACCCTCATCGGCAGCGGCGCAGGGCTCAACGTTCTGTCCGTCGAGATGTTCAACAACCTTCAAATGCCATATGATCAACTTTGGCCTACCAAGCCTTTCTCGGGAGTTCTTGTGGCTCCACCACCCGATAGGGCAGGTCTGCCTCCCTGTCACTTTTGGACATCGCAACAACTACCACACCGAGCTCATCGACTTTGACGTCGCCCACATCCGCCTGCCATCCTCGGGTAGCTGGCCCTGGCCAAGTTCATGGCGGTGACCCACCATGGCTACAATGTCCTCAAGATGCCAGGAAGCAGCGGAATCATCATAGTCCCCTGCGAAGAGAAAGATGCGGTGTGCTCCCTCGAGCACGCCTTTTAAGCTGCATCAATCGAGGACCCAGACAGCAAGGGCGAGAACCCTCCTAAGGCAGTCCCCAAGAAGAAGAAGACATCGCCTAGCTCAAGGCCTCAGGAGGTTGGCATTTCAGGAGATGCCGCATCAGGATCCGCGCCCGTGCAAGGGGCACCTCCTTCCATCGCATAGGAAGGCGCGCCCGATGCCCTCCTCGGGCAGGGCTCGAGGGCTCTCTTCTGGAGGGCCTCAGACTTTGCCAAAATCTCAAGGGAGGCGCTCGGGCACCACTTGGAGGCATGCTTCGCAGCATGTTTCCCTCAGGAAGGCATGGGGCGTGGAAAGCCCAACCCTCAGGAGTTCATCACCAAGGCCACTCAGGAGCTTCAGGAAGCAAGAGCCATGCGTGGCGATCACCATTTGCCTGGCATAGCTCCCCATCCAGGCAAGGATGGCGGGCTGCGCGTCTGCATCGATTCCCCAGGGCTCAACCGAGCTGCGTCTCAGGAGCGCCTCTGGCCTTCGCGCATGGGACATTGCAAGGGTCCACCGCACAGCTATGTTCGCATGCCTTTCGGCCTGCCGAACGCGGCCGCTTCTCACCAGCGCCACCTGCGGAGCATTCTGGCAGCTCAGGAAGCCAGGCACCACGCGGTCTTGGCGGAGATGGAGATGGTCCTCGAGGAACCACCTGGACCCCCAGAGCCTCCCGAGGCTTAAGGCTCCGGTGGCTCGTGAGGGTTGGCGTCTTCACCGGGCATCTTCAGCTACTCCAACACCCGTCTACAATGGTCTGGTTACCCACAAGTATAGGGGATCATAGCAGTTTTCGAGGTAGAGTATTCAACCCAAATTTATTGATTTGACACAAGGGAGCCAAAGAATATTCTCAAGTATTAGCAGTTGAGTTGTCAATTCAACCACACCTGGATAACTTAGTATCTGTAGCAAAGTATTTAGTAGCAAAGTAGTATGGAAGTAATGGTAACAGTCACAAAAGTAACGATGGCAGTTTTGTAGTGACTGTAACAGTAGCAATGGTAAAGTAAATAAGCAAAGCACAATATGTGAAAAGCTCGTAGGCATTGGATCAGTGATGGATAAATATGTCGGATGCGATTCCTCATGTAATAGTAATAACCTAGGGTGACACAAAACTAGCTCCAATTCATCAATGTAATATAGGCATGTATTCCGAATATAGTCATACATGCTTACGGAAAAGAACTTGCATGACATCTTTTGTCCAACCCTCCTGTGGCAGCGGGGTCCTAATGGAACTAAGGGATATTAAGGCCTCCTTTTAATAGAGTATCGGACCAAAGCATTAGCACTCAGTGAATACATGAATTCCTCAAACTACGATCATCACCGAAAGTATCCGACTATTGTCACTTGAGGTTGTCGGATCATAACACATAATAGGTGACTATAGACTTGCAAGATAGGATCAAGAACTCACATATATTCATGAAAACATAATAGGTTCAGATCTGAAATCATGGCACTTTCGGGCCCTAGTGACAAGCATTAAGCATAGCAAAGTCATAGCAACATCAATCTCGAACATAGTGGATACTAGGGATCAAACCCTAACAAAACTAACTTGATTACATGGTAAATCTCATCCAACCCATCACCGTCCAACAAGCCTTCGATGGAATTACTCACGCATGGCGGTGAGCATCATGAAATTGGTGATGGAGGATGGTTGATGATGACGATGGCGGCGAATCCCCCTCTCCGGAGCCCGAGCGGACTCGGATCAGCCCTCCAGAGAATTAGGGATTGGCGGCGGCTCCGTGTCGTAAAAGCGATGAAACTTTCTCTCGATTTTTCTCTCCATGAAAGCAAATATATAGAGTTGGAGTTGAGGTCGGTGGCCATCGAGGGCCACGAGGCAAGGCGCGCCCGGGGAGGCGCCCCCACCCTCGTGGGCAGGGTGTGGGCCTGGCCTTGATTCTTTAGCTTGATATTTTTATATTTTCCAAAAGTAATCTCCGTGGATTTTCAGGTCATTCGAGAACTTTTGTTTTACGCACAAAATAACACCATGGTAGTTCTGCTGGAAGCAGCGTCGGTCGAGTTAGTTTCATTCAAATCATGCAAGTTAGAGTCCAAAACAAGAAAGCGTGTTTGGAAAAGTAGATCGTTGGAGACATATGAACTCCCCCAAGCTTAAACCTTTGCTTGTCCTCAAGCAATTCAGTTGATAAACTGAAAGTGATAAAGAAAAAATTTTACAAACTCTGTTTGCTCTTGTTGTTGTAAATATGTAAAGCCAGCATTCAAGTTTTCAGCAAAGATTATAAACTAACCATATTCACAATAACACTTAGGTCTCATGTTTACTCATATCAATGGCATAATCAACTAACGAGCAATAATAATAAATCTAGAATGACAACACTTTCTCAAAACAATCATAATATGATATAACAAGATGGTATCTCGCTAGCCCTTACGAGACCGCAAAACATAAATCAGAGCACCTTTAAAGATCAGGACTGACTAAACATTGTAATTCATGGTAAAGGAGATCCGGTCAAGTCATACCCAATATAAACTAATAGTAATGCATGGAAATGACAATGTGCTCTCCAGTAGTGCTTTTTAATAAGAGGTGATGACTCAACATGAAAGTAAATAGACAGGCCCTTAGAGGAGGAAGCGAGGATTTGTAGAGGTGCGAGCTTGATTTTAAAATAGAGAATAACATTTTGGCGGTATACTTTCCTTTGTCAATGCAACAACTATGAGATCTCGATATCTTCCATACTACGTACATTATAGGTTGTTCCCAAACAGAATGGTAAAGTTTATACTCCCCCACCACCAACAAGCATCAATCCATGGCTTGCTCGAAACAACGAGTGCCTCCAACTAGCAACAACCCTAGGAGAGTTTTGTTTAATTATTTTGATTTGCTTTGATCTTTTTGATCATGGGACTGGGCATCCCGGTTACCAGCCATTTTCTCGTGAATGAGGAGCGGAGTCCACTCCCCTTGAGAATAACCCACCTAGCATGAAGATCTGAGACAACCCTAGTTGAAACATGAGCTGCTCGAGCATACAAAACAAATTTCATTTGAAGGTTTGGAGGTTGGCACATACAAATTTACTTGGAGCAGCGGTAAATACATATAGGAAGGTATGGTGGACTCATATGGAATAACTTTGGTGTTTATGGAGTTTGGATGCACAAGCTGTATTCCGCTTAAATGCAATTGAAGGCTAGAAAGAGGCTGGGAAGCGACCAAGCGAGAGGCGACAACAATCATGAACATGCATTAAAATGAATCTTGAGTGCAAGCACGAGTAGGATATAATCCACCATGAACATAAATATCGTGAAGGCTATGTTGATTTTATTTCAACTACATGCGTGAGCGTGTGCCAACTCAAGTCACTCGAATCATTCAAGGAGGATACCACCCTATCATACCACATCTCAACCATTTTAATAGCATGTTGGCACACAAGGTAAGCCATTATAAGCTCCTAGCTAATTAAGCATGGCATAAGCAACTATAATCTCTAATTGTCATTGCAAACATGTTTATTCATAATAGGCTGAATCGGGAACAATGAACTCAACATATTTACAAAAACAAAAGAATTCGAGTTCATACCAGACTTCTCTCATTTCAATCAGTCCATCATACATCGTCATTATTGCCTTTCACTTGGATGACCGAACGGTGTGAATAATAATAATAGTGCATGTGCATTGGACTAAGTTGGAATCTGCAAGCATTCAATTCAAGGAAGAAGACAAAGTAATATGGGCTCTAAGTTAAATCAACAATCATGCATATGAGAGCCACTAAACATTTTTCATTATGGTCTTCTCTTCTCGACCCCCAAAGGAAAGAAAAGAAATAAAACTATTTACACGGGAAAGCTCCCAACAAGCAAAAGAAGAAAGAGAAACATTTTTGGGTTTTCATTTTAATTATTACTACAAGCATGGAAATTAAACTAACTAATTTTTTTGTTTTTCTTAAGGTTTATCAAACACACAAGAAGAAGGCTAGAAAAAGAAATTGAACTAGCATGGATAATACAATGAAAAAGTATGAGCACCGACAACTAGAATAAGTGTGTGAACATGAATTTAATGTCGGGGAGAAATACGTACTCCCCCAAGCTTAGGCTTTTGGCCTAAGTTGGTCTATTGCCAAGGATAGCCTGGCTGATATCCGAAGTTATGGCTGAGGTCGTCTTGAGATCAGCACCATTGCTTCCTGAGGTGTGGCATGGTGATGAGCTGCCTCCGCTCTCCTCTCGTGTTCGTTTGCCTCCTCCCAGGTGACAACATATCTTTGTTTTGCCTGGTAATCAAAAAGGGAAGGAGCAGGGAGAGTGGCGATGACCCACAAGTGTAGGGATCTATCGTAGTCCTTCGATAAGTAAGAGTGTCGAACCCAACGAGGAGCAGAAGGAAATAATAAGCGGTTTTCGGTAAGGTTTTCTCTAAAGGCACTGAAATAATAGGTAATAGATAGTTTTGTGATAAGATAAATAGTAATGAGTAACAAGTAAATAAAGTTAATAAAGTGCAGCAAGGTGGCCCTAGCAAAGGATAAGCCTGGACAATTTCTAATAATGGGAAAGGAGCTCCCGAGGATACATGGGAATTATCGTCAAGCTAGTTTTCATCACGTTCATATGATTCACGTTCGGTACTTTGCTAATTGGATATGTGGGTGGACCGGTACTTGGGTACTGCCCTTACTTGGACAAGCATCCCATTTATGATTAAACCCTATTGCAAGCATCCGCAACTACAAAAGAAGTATTAAGGTAAACCTAACCACAACATTAAACATATGGATCCATATCAGCCCTAACAAAACAGCGCATAAACTAGGGTTTAAGCTTCATCACTCTAGCAACCCATCATCTACTTATTACTTCCCATGCCTTCCTCTAGGCCCAAATAATGGTGAAGTGTCATGTAGTCGATGTTCACATAACACCACTAGAGGAATAGACAACATACATCTCATCAAAATATCGAGCATACCAAATTCACATGACTACTAATAGCAAGACTTCACCCATGTCCTCGGGAACAAGCGTAACTACTCACAAAGCATATTCATGTTCATAATCGGAGGAGTAATAATATGCATAAAGGATCTGAACATATGATCTTCCACCAAGTAAACCAATTAGCATCAACTACAAGGAGTAATCAACACTACTAGCAACCCACGGTACCAATTTGTGGTTTTGATACAAGATTGGATACAAGAGATGAACTAGGGTTTTGAGAGGAGATGGTGCTGGTGAAGGTGTTGATGGAGATTGACTCCTCGATGAGAGGATCGTTGGTGATGACATTGGTGATGATTTCCCCTCTCGGAGGAAGTGTCCCCAATGAGAATAGCTCATTTGGAGCCCTAGTTTGATTCCGCCAGGTTCCGCCTCGTGGCGGAGTTCGCCCGTAAGCTTGCCCATGATTTTTCTAGGGTAAAAGCTCTAATATAGCAGAAGATGGACACCGGAGGCCCACCAGGGGGCCCAGGAGATAGGGGGCGCGCCTAGTAGGGGGGCCTCCACTCTCCTAGATAGGGTGTGGGCCCCTGGTGTATTTCTTTCGCTCAATAATTCTTATAAATTCCAAAAACATGTTTCGTGGAGTTTCAGGATTTTTGGGCGGTCTGAGAATAGGTTTCAATGTTTGCTCCTTTTCGGCCGAATTCTAGTGCGGTATTCCCCTCTTCATGATAAACCTTGTAAAATAAGGAGAATAGCCATAAGTATTGAGATATAATGTGTAATAAGAGTCCATAATGCAATAAATATTGATATAAAAGCATGATGCAAAATGGACGTATCAACTCCCCCAAGCTTAGACGTCCTCAAGCGGAAGCCGATATCGAAAAACATGTCCACATGTTTAGAGATAGAGGTGTCGATAAAAATAAAATACTGGACATGAGGGCATCATGATCATTCTTATAACAACAACATATATAGATTTTATCATATGATTTCTTATGCTCAAGTAACAATCAATTCACAATGTCAAGTATGGTTCAAAAACTTCATTGGGAACTAATAAACTATAATCTCAGTCATTGAAGCAATTGCAATTTATCATGACATCGGGAAGAGTCGATAATAGAGCTTTTAAGCAAGTTCACATACTCAACTATCTTGTAGTCTTCTACAATTGCTAACACTCACATAATACTTGTGGTTATGGAGTTTCAGCGGACCTTGAGAAAGATAGGGGCTTATTATGTTGCCTCCCAATGTATTCACCTTTAGGTGATGTCAACAATAATAGACCATGCTAACTTACATCCAATTGGATATATATATATATATATCATGATCTTTCAAACACAAGGAGCTTGCCAAACGATAAAATGAAAAAGGGAAAGGTGAGGATCACCTTGACTCAAGCATAAAGTAAAAACATAAAGTAAAAGATAGGCCCTTCGAGAGAGCGAGAGAGTTGTCATGTGCGTTTACGGTTGATGCACAAAATCTTAATGCAAAAGAACGTCACCTTATATTGCCCCTTGTATGTGGACCTTTATTATGCAATCCGTCGCTTTTATTACTTCCACAACAAGATCGTACAAAGCTTATTTTCTCTGCACTAATAAGTCATACATATTTAGATAGCAATTTTTATTGCTTGCAACATGACAACTTACTTGAAGGATCTTACTCAATCCATAGGTAGGTATGGTGGACTCTCATGGCAAAACTGGGTTTAAGGATATTTGGAAGCACAAGTAGTATCTCTACTTGGTGCAAGGAATTTGGCTAGCATGAGGGGGAAAGGCAAGCTCAACATGTTTGGAAGGTCAATGACAATATACTTTAACTGAGATGTCGGAAAACATAAACTATTACGTTGTCTTCCTTGTCCAACGTCAACTCTTTTAGCATGTCATACTTAATGAGTGCTCCCAATTATAAAAGGTGTCCAAGATAATATATTTATATGTGAACCCCTCTTTCCTTATCACTTCCTATTAATTGCAACGATGGCCAAAACTACGTCCATCAACTCTCAACAATTTTTATGCCTCATACTTTCTATGTGTGAAGTTATCACTATCCATAAGATCAATATGAACTCTTTTATTCTTTCTACTTTCTCAAGATCATAGCAACATAGCAAAGCCCTGACTCAACACTAATCTTTATTATAGATACCTCATGGACTCGATTACAAAAAGGAGATCACATGCAAATCTCAAAACTACTAGATCAAGATACTACTAAAAGGATCGAACTAAATAAAGCGGTAAAGATAGGAGTGTGATGGTGATATGATATCGGGGCACCTCCCCCAAGCTTGGCAGTTGCCAAGGGGAGTGCCCATACCATGTGATTATGTCTCCTTCTTCAAGGTCGGTGTTATGATCTTCTTGGCAATGATGCCCTTCAAGATCACGGTTCTCCTCCTCGAGCTTGTTGACTTGTTGTTTGACATCCATGATTTCTTTCTGAGACTTGCCATGTGACCAAAACTCCTTTTACCCAAGGATCTTTGCATAGCCTTTGGAGAATAAGTAAAACTCTTTTCATATTTTCATAAGAAAGAAATCTAAAGTTGGAAGGGGTGACCGAAGTAGGGATAGCCAGGCTAGGTAGTTCCCCCATCATGAATTTTGCTTGGAGACGCGAGGTAACTTCTTGATCTTCTTCCATGGCATCTATCCTTTTGAAATCAGCCTCCATCTCGTCCTCCGTTGATGGTCCAAAGTGATAAGCATCGCTATTTGCTCCTGGACCAGGTGTTGGATGAGACACCAGCTCTCCCAGTGACTCAGAAGACATCTTGCTTTTATACGCAGGAACAACTCGAAGCAACAGAGGATATTTGTGTGATCGGTGGTCAAAACCTTGGGAGTATATATAATGAATTTTTACCGACCAAAATACATAATGTGCAAGAAGCGAGTCAGGAGGCACGAGGTGCCCACGAGATAGAAGCGCGCCCCCACTCTCGTGGAGGCCTCGTGTCCTCCGGACTACTTCTTCTTCCTAAAATTCTTAAATATTCCAAAACTGATAAAATTGCCATTGGAATTGTTTTGGAGTTGGTTTACTACCGTACCACATACCTATTCCTTTTGGATGCAGGAGCGTTCTAGAAAGTGTCCCTTATGTATTCCTCGAGTTACGGTTTCAATAATATTAGTTTCAACATTGATAGGATTACCTAAAATATAATTGAGGGAGTCCTGGACTAGGGGGTGTCCGGATAGCCGGACTATCAATATCCACTGGACTCCCAGACTACGAAGATAGAAGATTGAAGACTCCGGCTCATGTCCGGATGGTACTTTCCTTGGCGTGGAAGGCAAGCTTGCAATCTGGATATGTAGATCTCCTACCATTGTAACCGACTACTGTGTAACCCTAGCCCTCTCCGGTGTCTATATAAACCGGAGGGCCTTAGTCCGTAGGACGAACATACATCTCAACAATCATACCATAGGTTAGCTTCTAGGGTTTAGCCTCCTTGATCTCGTGGTAGATCTACTCTTGTACTACCCATATCATCAATATTAATCAAGCGGGGCGTGAGGTTTTACCTCCATTGAGAGGGCCCAAACACTGGATAAAAACATTGTGTCCCTCGTCTCTTGTTACTATCCGCCTAGGCCTTGCAGTTAGGGACCCCCTACCGAGATCTGCGGTTTGACACCGACATTGGTGCTTTCATTGAGAGTTCCTACGTATTTGTCACCGATAGGCTTGATGGCATCTTCAACCAGCAGCGCTGTCCATGGTGAACTTTTCTCCTGGGCGGATCTTAAATTCGGCGGCTTTGCCTGCGAGCAATTCACTTGGCCATCTGGAGCGAGATCAGCTTCGCCCCGGCCGTCGAGTCAGATTTGGAAACCTAAGCTTCACGGCCGATGACGCGGAGACTTGATCTTGACGGACTCGAGCCACACCAAAGCGCGCGCACTATGACAATGGGCACGATCTAGCTCTGCCGCGGACGGTGCCTTGGTGGCGCTTTTCGGATCCGCCGTCCATTAGCGGAGCGATCGCCCGGATCGAGGTCGGTGGATGAAGCGCCGCCCGGGGCTTCAACATCCGCAGCGATGGGCGAACACAGACCTTGTCCCTGCGAAACTTCGTGATTCGGCGCGGACTCCTCGCCGGACTCTGAACCTCCGCGCCCCTACCAATCGGTCCGGATTAGGCGCGGTTATAAATTCACCGCGCGGACATCTTCCAACACTACGCCTTTTGGCGATATCCTGAATTCACTAAAGCATCTCGCTATCGGGAGAGTCTGGCGGACTATGGCGGGGCGGTTGAAATCTCTGAGCGACGAAGAAATTTAGAGAACACCCACCACCCACTTTGTAGCCCTTGTCGGCGATTTAACCGACAAGCTAGACTTGACTCGGCGACATCGGCGCTATGGGCGGCGATGCGGAGGCGAACGAGAACCAGCGCCTACGAGGCCTGGAAGGCCACCTCGTCATATAGCGTATACATAGTGGATACCCCAAAGAAGGGATGGCGAAAAGCGGCGGGCGAGACTCTTTAAAAGCAACCAAGCGCCCGGCGTCGGCGCCGCTCTCATCCGCCACAGCAAGAATGGAGATTCGGCACGAGGAGGCGGTAACACTCGAGAGCGCGAAGACAATCCCCTCGGCAAGACTCGGCGCGGGAGGATGCGAAGCAAGCCCCACGAGGCGGCGGGCGAAGGGTTGAGGATGATTGCTATATGCCTCCCTCGAAGGCGAAGCAAGCCTCAACGATGACGAATTCATCGTACCTGAGGATCCCGTCGAACAAGAGCGCTTCAAGCGCAGGCTTATCGCCACAGCAAACAGCCTAAAGAAAAAACAGCAACAACTTCAAGCTGATCAGGACCTGCTAGCCGATCGATGGACCGAGGTCGTCGCGGCCGAAGAGTATAAACTCGAACATCCCTCCAAAAGTTACCCAAGACGCAAGCTGCTCCCCCGATTAGAGGAGGAAGCATACATACCTCCGTCACCAGACCTACGATATGGCTGACCGACCACCCGTGGTCGTGACGAAGAGCATCGGGCCCCAGCCAAGACCGTACCTCGGCATCGCTCCAAAAGTCACGAAGCCAAGAGGAGCAGCGGGACTTGCGAGACATATTGGAGGACAAAGCAAGGCAATCCAGATCCATCTATGGATCACGTGGGCGCCCGACCCACAGCGAATACCGTCGTGCGGATACAATAACCTGGCGGGCGAACACAGCGAGCAGCGCTCCCTCGAGCTGCGTCGCGATATCGCTCAATCTGAGCGCCGCACACCCGTTATGCTTCAGCGCGAAGTAATGGATTATCGGATCCCGAAGGTTTAAACCCGTAAACGCCGAATCTTCGATGGCACAGAGACCCGCGGTGTGGATCAAAGACTACCTTCTCCACATCCATATGGCCCGGCGATGATCTCCACGCCATCAAGTACCTACCACTCAAGCTTAAAGGACCAGCTCGGCATTGGCTTAACAGCTTGCCCGCGAGTCAATTGGGTGTTAGGAAGACACGGAGGTCGTGTTCCTTGATAACTTCAAAGGCACATCGTGCGACCACGAACGCCGATGACCTAAGCCACATTATCTGCAGCTAGACTAATCGGCGGACAATTACGGACACGGTTCTTGACGAAGAAAAACCAAATCGTCGGTATGCGGATCACGAGAGGCCCTCACAGCCTTCAAACATAACATCCGGGACGAATGGCTAGCCCGGCACAGGGGCGGGAAAAGCGAAATCCATGGCAGCCCTCACGCCGTTAATGACCGCTTTTGTGCGGGAGAGGACAGTAGCTAGCTCGCAGCAACAATCTTCGTAAAAATTCTGGCGGTCCGGATACTAAGGACAACAACGGCGAGTCACGCCGAATCAAAAACAAAGCGCGCGTGCTTGGCGGCGATAAGGAAGATCTGGCGGTCAATGCGGATTCGAGCTCAAACACGGTCGTGGAAGAAGCCATTTAAAGAACCACTCGGGTCCGTCAATTTGGACCGAATACTCGACCGCTTATGCGGATACATGGCACCTCTGAAAAACCAGCTAATCTCAACAATAGAGATTGTTGGGTGTTCAAGCATCTTGGCAAGTTAATTGCGAAAACAATGACAAGGGGCTAAATAGCGATGACGAGGAAGAGACCCGGCCGCCCGAACAATAGAGACGAAGGGTTTCCCCCACAAGTGCGGACGGTGAATATGATATCTGTGACCCATATACCCAAGAGGAGAGGAAGCGCGCACTACGGGGCGTCTATGCGATGGAGCGATCGCCCCAAAGTTCAATCCATGGTCCTCTGTCCGATCACTTTCGATCGAAGAGACCATCCGACCAGCATCGCCATGGCGGATTCGCGCATTGGTTTTAGACCCAATGCGTCGATGGATTTTACCTCACAAGAGTCTGATGGGCGGTAGCAACCTGAACCTGCTTTATCGGGATCGGTCGCAAAATGGGCATAGACCCATCAAGGATTAAACCTACAAAGACAACCTTTAAAGGTGTCATTCTAGGAGTGGAGGCCAACTGCCGAGCTCGATCCTGCTGGAAGTGGTCTTGGATCCCGGATAATTTCGAAGCGAAGAGTTAATCTTGATATAGTCCCGTTCGTGGCGGCTATCATGCTCTGCTTTCGGACGAACGCGTTTACAAAATTCAGCGGTGCCGCATTATACATACCTAAAGCTCAAGATGCGGGCCCTCGTGGAGTCATCACGGTCAATGGAAATACGGGCGCTCCCTCCGTGCGGAGGAACATCTGGCGACTCTCGGCGAAATCTGAGCAGCCTTCTCGGGCAATTCTCAAGTCCGGCGGTTAAGCGGATCTGACAAAAGCGCGCCGGAGCAATGCCAACCAAGACCACTGGCGCCATCAGACATGCGTAGCAATCTGACCACAGCCCTCGCCAGCGCATGATCGCAAGAATAACACTCCGCGTACATCATTATGCTTTGGAGATACCATGGGCGCGGAACCGGAGGGCCATTATTGATTTTCGGTTAAAAAGGGGATTGATTGAAAAACGAACAACCTTTTCAGAAAACATAAATTGGAAAACTGGGGCCCTAGGCGATTAAATAAAAGTCCCCCAAAAACCCATTGGGCTAATAAAAAAAAACTTTTAAAAAATCTTCCCCCTAAACCCCCCTCCCTGGGGCGGTAAATTAAAAGGGGATTTAGGGCCCTTTAATTTGGGGACGACAACAGCCCCAAAGTTATTTGGGGCCCTTCAAATATTTTTTGGTTTTTTCCCCAAAAAAAGGGGGTTTGGGCCGGGGGGCCCCAAACACCCCAGTTTTTTCCAGGGCGGGGCCCCTTTTTTTCAAGAAAATTTTTTAAAACAACCCTGGGATTCTTAAAAACAAAAAGGGATTTCCCAAAAACAAAATTTCCGGGAAAAGTTAAATTCAAACTAAAAAAACCCGGGGTTTTTGAAAAATCCTTTTTCCCCTACCGTGGGGTCCCAAACCCTTTAAACCGGGCTAAGGGATGGGGTTTGGAAAGGGGTTTGATTTTGGGTGGAAAATTTCCCGGGGGGAAGAACCCTGGGGGTGGTGTGTTTAAACGGAGGGTTTTTCTTCTGGTTTTCCCGGACCAAATTGGATGGAGGGTTTGGGTTCGGGCCCCAAAGGGGGGGGGGGCTCCCCAAATGGGAAACCCATTCGGATGATGTCAGATGAAGGCGTGGACGATTCGATCTTCCGAATACAAGGGCTGTTGGAAATATGCCTAGAGCAATAATAAAATATTATTATATTTCCTTATTTGATAATTGTCTTTTATTCATGCTATAAGCGTATTATCCAGGAAATCGTAATACGTGTGAATACAAAGACCACAATATGTCCCTAGTGAGCCTCTAGTTGACTAGCTCGTTTGATCAGCAGATAGTCATGGTTTCTGACTATGGACATTGGATGTAGATTGATAAGGATCACATCATTAGGAGAATGATGTGATGGACAGACAATCCTAAGCATAGCACAAGATCGTGTAGTTAGTTTGCTAGAGCTTTTCCAATGTCAAATCTCCTTAGACCATGAGATCGTGTAACTCCGGATACCGTAGGAGTGCTTTGGGTGTATCAAGCGTCTGGCGTAAGCTGGTGACTATAAAGGTGCACTACGGTATCTCCGAAAGTGTATTGGGTTGACACGGATCGAGGCTGGGATTTGTCACTCCGTGCAAGCGGAGAGTATCTCTGGGCTTCGGTGGACATCATCATAATGTGCACAATGTGATTAAGGGGTTGATCACGGGATGATGTGTTGCGGAGCAGTAAAGAGACTTGCGTAGCGAGATTGAACAAGGTATGTCGGTATCTGAAGCGATCTGGGCAAATAAAATACGCTAGACAAAGGGAATTGTATACGGGATCGTTGAGTCCTTGACATCGTGGTTCATCCGATGAGATCATCGTGGAACATGTAGGAGCCAACATGGGTATCGAGATCCGCTGTTGGTTATTGACGGGAAGTCTCGGTCATGTCTACATGTCTCGAACCCGTAGTCTACACAAGGTTCGATGGCGCTGGGTTATAAAGGAAGCTTGTATGTGTTGCGAATGTTGTTGAGTCGGATGAGATCCGGACGTCACGAGGAGTTCGGAATGGTCGGGGTAAAGATTTATATATGGGAAGTCTGTTTTGTCAGGAAAAGTTTGGGTTTTATCGGTAATGTCGGGACCAGGGAGAATCCGGGGGTCACTAAGTGGGGCCTGCCCAGAAGGCTCGTGGGCCAAGTGTGGGAGGGACCAGCCCCTAGGTGGTGGGCGCCCCCTTAAGGCCCAGGCGTGGGAAGTGGGAAGGGGGCAACCTAGGCCGGGAGGGCCTGAGGCCCTGCAGGTCATGCCCTCTCTCCCCCTCCGGCCGCCACCCAGTTGGATCAGGAGGCTGGCGCACCCCTGGGGTGGGAAACCCTAAAGGGGGCGCAGCCCCTCTCCCCTAAATAGTGAGGCATAGGGCTGCCCATGGAGCACAGGATACGTGATTCGATCTACGCCTTTGGTTGCACCTCTCTCTCCCAAGTACTCCTTCTCTCCGTGGTGCTTGGCGAAGCCTGCGGATTGCCACACTCATCCACCACCACCACGTTGTCTTTGCTGCTGGATGGAGTCTTCCTCAACCTCTCCCTCTCCCTTGCTGGATCAAAGTGGGAGACGTCATGGGAGCTGTCGTGTGTTGAGCGGAGGTGCTTGCGTCGTTCGACACTTGATCATCGGTGATTTGAATCACGGCAGTGTGACTCCATCAACCCGTTCTCTTGAGCAGCTTCCGCTTAGCGATCTACAAGGGTATGTAGATGCACTCTCCTTCTACGTTGCTGGTCTCTCCATAGATAGATCTTGGTGACACGTGGGAAAATTTTGAATTTACTTTCGTTCCCCATGATGGCATCATGAGCTAGGTCTATTCGTAGATTCTTTGCAGTAGAACACAAAAGTAGTTGTGGGCGTTGATGTTGTTCAATATGCTTACCGTTACTAGTCCAATCTTGTTTTGACGGTATTGTGGGATGAAGCGGCCGGAGACCTTACATACTCTTCGTGAGGCAGGTTCCCCGATTGACATGCGCCGTGCATAAGGTGGCTAGCGGGTGCCGTCTCTCCCACTTTAGTCGGACGGATTCGATGAAAGGGTCCTTATGAAGGGTAAATAGCAATTGGCATATCACGTTGTGGTTTTGCGTGGTAAGAAAGCGTTCTTGCTAGAAACCCATAGCAGCCCGTAAAACATGCAAACAACAATTGAGGGCGTCTAACTTGTTTTGCGAGGTATGCTATGTGATGTGATATGGCCAAGAAGAATGTGATGAATGATATGTGATGTATGAGATTGATCATGTTCTTGTAATAGGATTCACGACTTGCATGTCGATGAGTATGACAACGGCGAGAAATAGGAGTTGTCTTGATTTATTGTATGACCTGCGTGTCATTGAACAACGCCATGTAATTACTTTACTTTTTAACGGTAGCCATAGTAGTAAGTAATAGTTGGCGAGACAACTTCATGAAGACACGATGATGGAGATCATGATGATGGAGATCATGGTGTCATGCGGTGGATGATGATCATGGAGCCCGAAGATGGAGATCAAGAGGAGCAAAATGATATTGGCCATATCATGTCACTATTTGATTGCATGTGATGTTTATCATGTTTATGCATCTTGTTTACTTAGGAGACGGTAGTAAATAAGATGATCCTTACAAAATTTCAAAGTGTTCTCCCGTGTGCACCGTTGCTCGGTTAAATACTTCTAAGCACCACGTGATGATCGGGTGTGATGGATTCTTACGTTCACTAGCGGTGTAAACGGTTTACACGCGAAAACACTTGGGGTTAACGCGAGCCTAGCATGTGCGGACATGGCCTCGGAACACGGAGACCGAAAGGTCGAGCATGAGTGTATAGTAGATACAATCAACATGAAGATGTTCACCGATGAGACTAGTCCGTCTCACGTGATGATCGGACCGGCCTAATTGACTTGGATCATGTAATCACTTAGATGACGGAGGATGTCTATCGGTGGGAGTTCATAAGATGAACTTAATTATCTGAACATAGTCAAAAGATCTTTGCAAATTATGTAAATGGCTTCGGCGCTTTAGTTCCTTGTTTAGATATGTTCCTAGAAAATATAGTTGAAAGTTGCATTGGAATTATGCGGACGTAAAAGCTCATGTCCTTAATGCACGTTCGATGTCTTTGAACCCCAAAAGTCGTTTGTGAATGTTGCGAACATCGGACATACCGTTTTGATAACTACGTGATAGTTGGATAAGCGGTTTAGAATTAAGGCACGAAGATGTTTTTGAACGTCGGGAACATAAGAGATGTTTGAGGGCTGAAAATGAGATTTCGGGCTCGTGCCCGTCAAGAGGTATGAGACCTCCGGCGATTTCTTAGCACGCAAACTAAGGGAAAAGCTCAATCGTTGAGCTTGTGCTCAGATGTGAGTGCAACAATCACTTGAATCGAGTGGGAGTTGATCTTCCGGATGAGATAGTGATGTTTCTCCAAAGTCATTGCCACCAAGTTGCTAGAGCTTCGTGATGAACTATAACATATCGGGGATAGATATGATGATCCTTGAGGTATTAGGATGTTTGAACATAAAGTAGAAATCAGAAGGAGCATCAATTGTTGATGGTTGGTGAAACCACTAGTTTCAAGAAGGGCAAGGGCAAGAAGGATACTTCATGAAGCGGCAAATAGCTGCTGCTCTAGTGAAGAAACCCAAGGTTGAACCCAAACCGAGACTAAGTGCTTACGTGATAAGGGGAATAGCCCTTTGGGCGGAATTACCCTAGATACTTGGTAGATGAGAAGGCTGGCAAGGTCGATAGAAGTATATTGGATATACATTATGTTAATGTGTACTTTACTAGTACTTCTAGTAGCACGGTATTGACGGTTGGTTGCTAAGTGTTTAACTTCGAAATAAAAGCTACGGAATAAGCGGA